>JAODAL010002346.1:0-198733 GCA_025379985.1 Phyllomedusa bahiana
CGCCCCCCCCCCTTACAGCCCACCCCCAGTGCCCGTCCCCCCCACACGCTCCAGCCCCACAGGCCCCTCCCTCCTCCACCTCCCCCACAGTGCCCTCCCCCTCCCCAGGGCTCCAGCCCCAGCATGCCCTCCCTCCTCACACGCCTCCAGCCCCAGCAGTGCCCCGGCCCCCCTCACACGGCTCCCGCCCCCAGCAGTGCCCGTCCCCCCCCCTCCACAGCTCCAGCCCAGCAGTGCCCCTCCCCTCCTCCACAACAGGCCCTTCTCAACGCTCCAGCCCCAGCAGTGCCGGTCCCTCCTCACACGGCTCCAGCCCCAGCACTGCCCGTCCCCCCCACCACACGGCTCCAGCCCACAGTGCCCCTCCCTCCTCACACGGCTCCAGCCCCAGAAGCCCACTCCTCCTCACACGGCTCCAGCCCCAGCAGTGCCCCTCCCTCCTCACACGGCTCCAGCCCCAGCAGTGCCCCTCCCTCCTCACACGGCTCCAGCCCCAGCAGTGCCCCTCCCTCCTCACACGGCTCCAGCCCCAGCAGTGCCCCTCCCTCCTCACACGGCTCCAGCCCCAGCAGTGCCCCTCCCTCCTCACACGGCTCCAGCCCCAGCAGTGCCCCTCCCTCCTCACACGGCTCCAGCCCCAGCAGTGCCCGTCCCTCCTCACACGGCTCCAGCCCCAGTAGTGCCCGTCCCTCCTCACACGGCTCCAGCCCCAGCAGTGCCCGTCCCTCCTCACACGGCTCCAGCCCCAGCAGTGCCCGTCCCTCCTCACACGGCTCCAGCCCCAGCAGTGCCCGTCCCTCCTCACACGGCTCCAGCCCCAGCAGTGCCCCTCCCTCCTCACACGGCTCCAGCCCCAGCAGTGCCCGTCCCTCCTCACACGGCTCCAGCCCCAGCAGTGCCCGTCCCTCCTCACACGGCTCCAGCCCCAGCAGTGCCCGTCCCTCCTCACACGGCTCCAGCCCCAGTAGTGCCCCTCCCTCCTCACACGGCTCCAGCCCCAGCAGTGCCCCTCCCTCCTCACACGGCTCCAGCCCCAGCAGTGCCCGTCCCTCCTCACACGGCTGCACCATTCCCTGGGCACACACTCACGTTCTCACCTCAGCAGCGGAGACTTCAGCGAGTACCACGTGACTGTAAGACATCACGGGACTAACTGTTGCCGGCGCCGCATCGTGTCCAACTGTAGTGACCAAAAAGTAAAGCAGCCTAAAGCAGCATGGGCTCAGCCTGTGTGAAAGGAGCCCCCGCCCCAGAGGAGCCAGCGGACAGGTCCGTTCCTGCTGTAGTACATAGCGGCCGGGGTATGAGGGCCCCCGGATCATGTCCCTCTCTGTAAGAGGAATGTGCTGTGGAGCTCGGCAGCTGTTGCCCCTAGCAACCAGGCCTAGAGGCGAATGGAAGATGGGATTGTTATGGGCTCCAGGTGTCCTAAGCTCCATAGCAGCAATGATGTTGGGTTTGTGTTGGGACATGGTGAAAATGTAAGGACATCTCCCACTGTGGAGCCACAGGAAGCTGTAGTCTCTTCTAGACATCGCTTAGAATTATTTGTGTAATGGTCTGGACAAAAAAGTGTCATCTATCACTAAAGGTATATACAAGCATAGTCCAAAAGAGACTGCATCATAGAGCCATAGGGCTTCACCGCACCATGGTATAGGTCAGGAGTAGGTCTTTAATATTCCCAATGGATACCACTGACGGGGACCTGAAATTGGATGTGGCTCTTGTATGATTAGCTGGATGGCATTAGCTGCGGCGAGTGATGTGTTCCCGAAACAGCAGCCATTATGTTGGATTCACACAATGCGTTTCATACTCCAGTCCTGATGCAGACAGCACAGGAGTAATATGCCCCCAATGTATGAGAAGGGTCAGATTGTAAAAAATGAAAAGAAATGTTCTCCACTGATCCAGCAGGGACGCTCCAGCGCTTGCTCTGGGCTTTCTTCACTTCTGGTCGCTGTGTGACCACTGCAGCCGATCAGTTACTGTTCCATTGACATCACTGCTCAGTCAGTAAACAGCTTGTGAGCGGTGATGTCAGTGGAACGGTGCTTGATGAGGCCACAAATTAGTTGTAGGGGTCATGAGACAGTCAGGAGTAAACAAAAGACCTGATCGACAAAGTAGCTACATTGCCAAATAGGCAGGGGTTTAAAAATGTGAATAAAGTTAATTTTTTTTTATACAAAATGATTTTTTTTTTTATCAAGTCAGTCAATGACTTCAAGGGGTTTTCTTTAAACATTTAGGCAAAGGTAAATAAAGACTATTGCCAAATACATTGCTGTTCTGATTTTGCTTCTCCTCAGAGCTAGAGCAGTTCTTATCTCTTGCTTATGTACAGAAGTTTCACTAAGTTACCAGCCAACTTTCTCTGCTCTAACAGCTCTAAAGCCCTGATAATGACCTCACTCCCTGCTGTGTCTTCTCTGCCGCATAGGAGCTTTAGGACATGTCCCCACGGCACGGGTTTTCGGCCGGTTTTTCAGACTGTTTGCGGTTTTGCAGACCGTCTGAAAAACCGGCTGCAATTGAGCACAATGGGCTCCTATGGAAAACCCGTGCAGCAGGCCTCACTGCACAGATTTTCCGCCTGCCGGTTTTTCCACCCGTGGGCCACCCAAAAACCTTCAGCATGCACATTCTTCCGTTTTCAGACGGAATATGTGCAAGTGAAGGGGGAGGGTGCACAACATACAAACCGATAAACCAATGGTATTTGTCCATTGCTATGTAGAGCTTAGAGCTCTGTAGCCTTCTGTCCTCCTGTTTAGTTCCTTCCATCACCAATGTCCCTCTCACAGGCTCAGCTAGTAATAGCTGAAATGTCAGTCACTACTCTACAATCACCTTCAACCTGAAGCTTTCTGTGGCTCTGTGAAACAGCATGAGGCGAACACCCATTAACACCTTCACGCAAAAGGATGTATCGGTACGCCATCATTGCGAGTCACTTACCACAGTCAGATGTTCCGGTACATTCAGGCGATCTTTTGGGCACGTGAATAGGGCTTGCATAATCAGTGCATAACTCCTTAACGACCATGCACCGTCTTTTGGCGTCGGCCGGTGCGGGTCGTTCGTCTGCAGCAATGTCTTTTGGCATCGCTGTAGACTTCGGAGTTTGCGGCGCCGGGCGCCTCAACTGCACTGGGATCGGGGCTGTACTACACAGCCCCGATCCCAGAGCATGTCCTGCGAGCATCGGGCAGCGGAGGAAACCTCCGCAACCCGGTGCTTTAACCTTTTGATTGCGGCGGTGCGTTACCGCAGCGCAATCAAAGGTTTCCCCTGCTCTGTCGGGTGATCGGAACACCCGGTGACCCAACAGAGCCCGGGGAACGACTGCACAGTCAGCTCTGGGGACCTAGAGTGGCCCCAGAGCTTTCTGTGTATGAAGCCAGTGACCTGGACACACTGTGTGCTGTCCAGATCACTGCCTGTGTCAAAGTGACACAGATGATAATGTATTAGCATATATGAATATGCTAATACATTACTAAGTGTAAAAAAAAAAAATGAAAAAAATATATAAAACAGTTCTCCCTTCATGGGAGTAAAAAAAAAAGTAAAAAAACAGAAAAAGTGTAAGGAAAAAGAATAAAAAAATAAATAAAATAATATAAATATTTAGTAAAAAATAATTGTGCATAAATTACACACGCAAAAAACCCCACACATATTAGGTATCCACACGACCGTAATAACCTGTAGAATTAATCTAACAAGTTATTAAGTGTGAAATGTGAATGGTGCAAAAAAATGTAAAAAACAAAAAAAATGTAAAAAAAAAAAAAAAAAATACTGCAATTATTTATAAGTGAACTTAAACTATTCTCCCATAAAGTACAACTTGTCTCGAATGAAACGAGGCCTCATACAACTGCGTCAGTGAAGAAATAAAAAAGTTACAGCTGTTGAAACGCAAGGAGGCAAAAACTAAAAAAATTTCTGGTCATTAACTACTTTTCAGGCGTTCGGATTAAGGGGATAAAGTCACCTGTATATATTACAGCTGACTCCATGCGCTACCGGGCAAGACCAGTGTTTGCTCTGGTCGCGGCCAATTTAACCCCTTAGATTTCAGGACTGTGGCAAATGAGGGAAAGACAGAGGTAGGGGGTTTCCTGTGTCTCTGTCAGCACCCCCATGGCATGATCACAGGGTGCTGATGACTTTCATGACAACCCAGAAGACTGAGAAAGGTTTCCTGGCTGTCTGTGACGTCACCACACTGGTGACTAACATTTACAACACATAGCAGTACAGGCATGTAGCGCTATGTATTGTAATTGCAATCTACAATATCACTAAGTCAAGTCCCCTGTGGGGACAAGTATATATAATGTGAAAATAAAAAAGTGAAAAAATTGTTAAATACAAACACAAAAAAAATTAAGTAAAAACATGCATACCGCCTTTTTCTATTACATTCACAAATGACCCCCAAAAAGATAAAAAATAAAGTACACATATTTGGTATAGTTGCATGCATAACATCCTAGACTATGAATCTGTCACGTTACCTAACCTAAGGGCAGAACGGCATAAAAAAACTGCGATTTTTCTTTATCCCGCAGGAAATAAAATTTTATAAAAAGTGATTTTAAAAAATCATACAAACCCCAAAGTGGTACCAATGACAATGTTAGTTCATCACACAAAAAACAACGTACTACACAACGCATTATAGGGAAAAATAAAGCAGCTATGGCTCTGAGAGCCAATTTTTCTACTCTTATGTGAAAAATTATCAATATGACGTCTATCCTTCCTTTGGGTTTTTAAAGAATATGGAGAAATAAAGATGGATAATTTTAACGTATCTATGAGTTGAAGCTGGTATTTATCCACTCGTTTTCGTTATCTAACATATATGCCCCTCAAAGCCACATCAGAACTGACTGGTTCATTTTTCTGGAAAGTGTGAAAAATGGCTATGAAATTTGGAAGCCCCCTAATATGATAAAAAAAGACATTTAAAAATTTTGCCAATGTACAGTAGACATATGGTATATGGTACTTATAAACTATTTTGTGTGGTAGAACTATATGTCTTGCACAGAGACATTTTTTAACTTTGAAAATTGCTGTCCTAACAGGGCCAAATGAAATATCAGGCAGCCAATCACAGCAAAGGGGGCACGGCCCGACCTCTGGCTGCTGATTTAACTCTAGACACACACAGATTAGCCCATAGCTGCTATACTAAATGATTTAAAGGGGTTGTCTCGCTATAAAGAATAGCTTTCAAATTGTAGGGAACACAAAATAAAGACATTTTCCAAATATATTGCTTTGTTCCTCTGTTTTCCCTAAGGAGATACAAGTGAATTTATGACCTCCCTGGCTATTTCAGTTCCCTCAGTAACAGACCTGTAAACAACTCTCCCCCTGCTGTTTGTTCTATGAGATAGCAGTGAGTGACATCATCACACAGGTCACAGCAGTGTCCATGCTGCTGAGCAGTAAAAAGCTTGATTTATGTAAAATAAACAGAACTGTAATTAGGGCTTTTGTTTTGGGGATCAGATAAAGCCACCTGAGAGCAGTTTGAAAAGCTCTTTAGCTAATCTGATCTAATTAGCAACTGAAAGCATGGAGCTGTATGCAAATGAGTCAATCTGAACCAGGAAGTGACAGAGTATTTCATTCATGCATTCTGTGAAACTCTGTAGGGAGACAACTCCTTTAAGTAACATAAACCAATTGCAAAACTGCTGATTTTTACTGTCCCCATCATTAGAGATATGATCTTTGTAGTGAGAAAACCCTTTTAAGAGACCTACACTTCCTAATACATTGGGCACATCTATTAGTAGCTTGTGTGCCAGAAACTGAAATCTAGGACAGCTCTGAGATTTCTGCTACAATATATGCCACTTTCCCAAGCTCCACCGATTAACCCCGCTAAACCCCTTCCATTGTTATAAAGGGATAAGAGCAGTGCAAAAGTACAAAAATGTTGTCAATTTTAGCGAAATTGAGGCAAAATTCAGTTTTTCTTGTTTATGGTTTATGGCAGGGGTTTGCAACGTTGGCTCTCCAGCTGTTGGGAAACTACACCTCCCATCATGCCCACTGAACTAGGTTATATAAATTCATGATGGGAGTTATAGTTTAACAAAAGCTGGAGAGCCGACGTTGCAGACCCCTGGTTTATGGCTTCACAGCTTTTTTTGGAGCTCTGTAGCCAGATGTGATGTTAATGCCTATAGTGAAATACTGAAAACACTACATGCAGAGTGTTTTGGTTTGCGGTGTTTTGGGTCAATGGCCTGTTTTGCCATTGGCTTGTCTATACAACTTTATTTCAAGTAGATTTTTTCTGCTTCCAGTGAATGAAATAAACAGTACCCCAATCACTTGCTTCTTAGTGGATTCTGTCAGAATGAAGGGACAGAATTCTGCTGTAAATCCTAATAGATTCCTGGATGTCTGAACACGGCCTTAGGCTGGGTTCACACATTGCATTACTGCATATGTTTTTGTTGTGTTTCAGAACTACATCGAAAACACCTGTAGAAAATGCAGACTTTTTCAATGCAGGCAGTTTTGTAATTACAGGGTTGTTTTGAAAAAGCACTTTTCAGCGCTCAAAGCTACGAGCTGACCTTCTCAGAGAATAAGGAGGGCAGCACTTGTGGCCTTTCTCCCCATCTATTTCTATGGCCATTCCAAATATAGCTGAACACACTAAGCTGTATCCGGAAATGAATGGGGAGGATCCAGCACTAAAAAAGTGCTAGCTGGAACATCCCTTTAAGGTCAGGTTCACACAGCTGATATAGGGTATGTTCACACTGTGTATTGCGGCACGTACTGTACGTGCCGCTATACACCAGGTGTTTTAGAAGTACGCGCTGGCCAGTGTAAGCGCCGGAAAGAAATCACATGTCAGCTATGAATTACTGTATTTGTGGGGCATAATTCAGGCGTATTGAAGCGCAATTACGTGCCAGTTTAAGCCCCGCAAATACGCCCTTAGGCCATGTTCACACGGCTTATTTTGGGACGGATTTCAGTCCGTAATTCACACCGTACTGCGCGAATTACGGCTGAAATCCGTGCCAGTCATTACGGTAATCCACAGGTCTCATAGAACATGTCAATTATTCACGCCCCCGCTGCTGAGCACACGGCATAATTGCAGGCGAAATCCGTCCCTGCAATTACGCCGTGTAATAGCCGTGTGAACATAGCCTTATAGTGCTGAATCAGAGTGGAATACACACCTAAAATCTATGCCATAAGTGGGGATTTTGAACTTGGACTTTGACACTGATTTCAGAGGCAGATTTTCAGCCTCCAGTATACTATGTGAGGATTCAGCACGGAATCCGCCTTGAGGCTTGACGGCAGCATTCAGCACTGAAAATACATCCAAGCAGAGGAAAATCAGCGGAGTTTGCACAGCGACACAAGGTTTCCATTCGAAACAATGACAATGGGATACAGTCAGATTTGAAAGCTGATTCGGAGGCGGAATCTGTGTCAGAATCGGCGTCCAAATCCATTGTGTGAACGTACTATAAGGATACGGTCACACGGCGTAAGTTTTTCAGATCTATTCTAAAGTTTGTTGCATGTTTGGATGCCTATTTGCTGCAGCAGAAACGCACCCTAACGTTTTAAACCCCTTACCGACATTTGATGTACCCATACGTCAAGGTCGGATAGGGGTTCCCGCAACTTGACGTATGGGTACGTCATGGCGATCTTTCGAGCTCACACGCGGAGTGCGCAAGATTGCAGCATGGAACCAGCAGTATATTACCGCTGGCCTCATGCCGCATCACCCACGGCCGGAGCTCACTCCAGCCGCGGGGGATTAACCCCTTGATGTCGCGACATCGTGGTTGCGACATCGTAGTTGCGGGCAGCCGGATCTCTGCGCCGCTACTGGTCTCCCTACCAGACAGCCCGGACACTGAATGACAGCATCCAGGTTGTCTGGTGACGTCACACTGCCCACAATGCATTGTGGGCGGCGTGACTGACAGTTACCATGGAGACCAGTACACAGCTATAAGCAAACTTGTCACGGATACTGCACGGTGAGCGCTATTAAAAATAAAAATAAAAAAAACACTGGCTAGGATTTGGCAGTAATTTCTCTTTGTTCTTCTTCTTCACCCTGCTTTCCAAAAAACGGATTTAAAAGCGATCATAAAGAAGCAAAAAAAAGTCCCTACACAGCTCCATAAACAGAAAAATAAAAAAGTTATGGCTCTCAGACTGCGGTGATGCAAAAACTTGTTTTTTCCCCCCCCCCCGATGGGCGGGCCTGACCTTCCATGGATGAAAGAGACGAGCCCTGACTTGGGGCTCCTGAAAAAATCCTGTTAATACCTGCTTGGTTGACCCGATCGAGTGACCACTTACTTATATAACAGAGCTGGGAACAAAGTGGAAGCCTGCTGCTGACCGTCGCTTATCTTAGTTGGTGGCTGGAGCTCTGGTTGCTGCTGCAAACCATCGGGGAGGCCCGGGCAGAGACAGAGACGGCGGAGAATTCCGGCGGGTAGCTGAGAAGCGTGCCTCCTACAGCAAACAGCATCCGGAGAGGGAGCCAAAAACTGGCCGGGGCACGGCAGAGGATACTGCGCTTGCGCTGACGTCAGAGGGAAGGTTTTAGTCCGGCAGAGGACTATACAGGACACCTACCTTGGCGAGCAGAGGGGAAGGCAGGCGGGACAAGGACACGCTGAGCAGCGGGACCAGGAGCGACGCAGCACTCGAGATCCAGTCCAGACCAGAGTAGCTGTTCCTGCATAGTGCCGGCATTCGCGGGTGTGAGCGATCAGCAGGTGGGAAGAGAAAGCAGCAGGGCTGCGGAGGAACACGGCGGCGGTGCACCCGTGACGTCAGCCGGCTGGAGATAGCAGCGAGCGACGCTGGGGCTGCAGATAAGTGTGGAAGATGGGGCCGGCTAGAGGGTAGAACCCAGAGTGCGGAGTTGGGAAGGCAGGTACTGATAATAAAATAGACACTCGTCCACTTATCTTTTATACGTTGGCGCCATATTTCCGCCATCTTGGTCCACTCATCACAAAGGCCGGAAGGAAGAAGCGCCGGCGCCATTTTAGTCCCTCCACTGAAAAATAAGGAGAGCCCTCTGTACCCTAATCTGGGACACTTACACTCAGAGGAGGAGTTTACTTAGTCTCCCTTCTTAGACCTGTGGGGGACAGCTTTACTGGCTAGCCGGCCACTAATAAGTACAGTGAACGACAATATTCAACTGTCTTCCTGCTCTGGCTAAACACAAATAGTCATAGCAACGGAGGGTGCTGTTCTACGCTAGTAACTGTGTTGCAGTCTCTGAGCTATCAGCTCTCTCTTAGATAAGAGCGACATCTGCTGGTCCCTTTTTCTTGCAGTTGACTGATATTATCCACTGCTTCATCACATCAGCCCCGCCCGGATCATTATATTTGTCGGCTGTTCCATACAATGCTGACAGGGAAAGGAGTGACACCTACAGGACAGCTGTAGCATACCTGCTGTCGTACAGAGTTTTCTTTCAGGACATACTGTTGATCTGTCTTTCTAATTTGCCATTATTTCAATTATCAAATATTCGTCTGCATTACTAACAGCAACGGCTCATACCGCGATCTACTATGCTTACACAGGTCCTATGATAAACCCTATGTATGGGACGTAATAGAGCATCCACTGCGCCCTCATCTACACAAAAACAAACTGCAGTGGACGCAATGAGCCAGACGGAAGAGTCGTCCTCACCTGAGCCCCATTCTAGTGGGGCTTTTGATACCGAGAAAATAATGGCGGCTATTGCAACCTGCCTAAGCCCTCTCCACCAACCCAAGCTAGAGACTACCTACAGATGGACGTTAACAAGCTCCGCCATGATATAGATAAGATTCGTGAACGCACAACAGAGGCAGAGCGTAGAATTGGTGAAGTAGAGGTTACCTCAAATACCAACCAAACATCTGTCCGTATCCTACAGCAACAAGTATATATTTTACAGGCCAGAGCGGAAGATGCCGAGAACCGCAGTCGTCGCAACAATGTTCGCATCCTGGGCTTACCGGAGTGGGTGGAGGGCCCGGCTCCGGAGCAATTTGTGGAACAGCTGTTGCAAGAGGTGCTGGCTCTGATAGACTTCTCCTCTAGTTTTGTGGTAGAACGGGCGCATCGTATCCCAACTAAGTCGATGCCACCGGGGGCACCGCCCCGCCCCTTCATTTTCAAACTCCGACACTAAAGGGGACTAGAGATCTAGTCCTATCGGCCGCCAGGAAAAAAGGGGACATCCCCTATGAAAACAGCAAATTATCCTTTTATTCCGACTTCACCTCTGAAGTCCAGAAGAAAAGGAGGCAGTTCAATCATGTGCGGAGCCGGCTGCTGGAGGCCGATTCAAAAATTGCGATGCTGTAACCCACCAGCTTGAGCGAGATTCATACCGAGAACTCACCCTTTTTCTTCACTACAGCCTGAGGAAGCCTCTGACTGGCTCGATAGACGTTCTCCTGATCGTCGCTAAAATGCCTTAGGTTGGGGTTTTATGGACTTCCCAGCATATCAACAAGTCAAGGCAGTATTATCATATCTGATGAGTACTCTCTTTTGTTCTCCTATTCTGAGTACTTCTCCTACACTCTGGGTCAATTCTATCCCAGGAGCCAGAAGGAACTGAACTGATAACGATAGTGTGGGTACTTGAACACCGTCACAGGTGCCCTTTTTCCCTTGTTTTTTTGTTTTTCCTTTTTAGTTTTTGTCCCCTTCCTCCATAGGGGTCAAGGATCTTTGAGCGCCTTGGCGCAATACCTAGTTCTGTGTTTTTAGAAACAGATAATGCCATGTTTTAGGGATTAATAGGCTCGATGCAGAGTTGGGTGGCTTTGAGCAGGGTGGGGGGAGGCTATGTTTTACCGGGTTCAGGTTGTATAGCTTATGTGGCATGAATGGCTTGTGTGAATGTGTGGGTCCCTGGTCTGCTGGGTGTGTGTTCTATGTTCGTATGGTGAATTGGGATTATGGCTGATTGTACGATTGTGTCCTGAATGTTTGGGACCTGAACGTAAATTGAAAAAAGGGCGGTTGGTCTGTCGATAATGTAAAAATCACATAACCCTGGAATCATTATCTTTCAAGAGAAACGCACCTACGGGGCAGAAGACACGTGGAGCACTAAAGGCTACCCTGGATTAAGGGATGACATACCACGACGCAGTTTTCACCCACTATGCAATGGGGGTTTTCGATTTTGATCAGTAAATCGCTACTGGATGCCGTTTCCAGTTGCAGTTCCATTCCAGTCCTCCATAAAGATATCCGTGAGGTATGTACTTTTGCATATCAAGTTGTGGGGCTCGGAATTTTTGATTGGGGGCATCTATGTGCCACCACCATTCAGCAGAGGGGTTCTGGATGCCCTCATGGTTAAAGTTTCGCAGTACCCGGGGATCCCGTTGCTTCTTATGGGGGGACTTCAAATGCTACCCTAGACAAGAAACTAGATCGGCATAAGGCTTCAGGCGACACACAACAAGGGCTTAGAGTTAGTGGGCGAACACCGCACAACTAGTTTGAAACATGCGTGGCTTCAACCCTCCAGGACCACGGCAATAAAACTCGTGGCTTTACTCCGACACATGATGCATTGTCCCCTATTGATTTGGCATTGCCTCCAGAGATATATTACCATATGAAACCGACGGGTCGAATAGAGGATATCGACCACGCGCCTCGAAATTGACTCTGTAACACCTATAACGGGCTGCTGGGGCGACTGTTGGAGATTGACCCTAGATGCTGGACGACCGAGGTATTGAGTATTTGTCAGGATCATGTGGCGTCCTACTGGGCAGGAGAATGGAAGGTTCGGTGAATCCATTAACTGAATTGGATGCTTCCAAGGCAGAATCGGGGAGTCCTGATCGGGGCTATTGCGTTCACATATGGCTGAGTTAAGGCAGTAAATGGGACAATTAGAGGTTAGAAGCTATCAATGAAGGAGACAGATTTTGTAACCAACCCATCCCCAGCAGCTAAGGAAGCTTTTTTGGCGGCTCAGCGGTTCCCATACACGCTACATCGACTGACTACACGATAACACTCCAGAAGACGACTTCTTATGCAGAGACAGACAAATCTTGTAGAGGGAGATAAGAAACGGTAGAGCGCTGGCCTATCTGGCCCTGGCCGGGCTGAATCATCAGTGACAGTGGTGGCCAATTGTGTTGGCAGAAGAAGATCTGGTGTCGCTATTCAGACCTGTTCAGATATGCGAACAATTGCTCTCATTACAGGAAATTCTGACTCCTCCAGGTTACAAGTCACAGATATAGACATAGAACATTTTCTTGGTCAATTGAGATTGCCATGCTTGAATGAGAAAGAGTGTATGAGGATCTGCAGGAGATATCTCGGCTGGGGGAAATTGGTAGGGGCGATAGGGAGCATTAGGCACGCACAGACACCTGGGCCTGATTGTACGATTCCCAGCTGAAATGGTACAAGTGCGCATGTGGGCAATGGAGTTCCAGATTAGAAAAATTATTTACGGCTGCGTGGCGGAGGATTCCTTGCCACCTTCCTTCTCTGAGTGCGCAGTGATCAATAAAATTCATAAACCAGAGCAGGCCTCAGATCAGTGTGGCTCTTATACACCAATATCCTAGTTAAACTAGACGTCAAAAATTCTGGCAAAGGTATTGGCTATGCGACTCACTGGATTGGATCTCCTTTGGTTGGAGCGGATCAATCAGGCTTCATGCCAGGGAAGAACTTCGGAGATTAATCTCAAACCGTTATACACAAAGTCTTCAGGTTACACCTGAAATGCGGTAGGAGAGTGATAGCTCCTGTAGACAAGGAGAAGCATTTTTGATTCCGTGAGTGGAGATTTATGGTGGGCACTTCTGGCTAAAATGGGATTTCCACCCTACTTTATTCAATGGGTCAACTCGGTTATATTTACGAGCCTACCGCTGAGTGAGAGGGTAAACGGCCGATTGTCCTGAGCACTTTTCCCGTTGGAGAGGGGCACCAGGCAGGTTGTCCTCTGGCCGCCGCTGTTGTTTCGCACTGTTATGGAGCCCCTAGCTCATATGAATTAAATAACCGTGAACGGCATAAAGGGGGGCGAATTGCAGGAATCGCAGAACAGCTATCGCTTTACGCGATGACATGTTAATTGGGAGACCTGGGAGTCTCGTGGAAGGACTCACTGGGAGCGGTAGACACTTTGGGGAATTCTCAGGACTACGGTACAACGGGATAAGTCCTCACTGTTTCCCCGCTGTGACGTTTTAGACGCCACACTAGTGACCTCAAAATCCAGACTGCAAATTGGGTTCACAGTTCAAATACTTGGGGATAACAATACAAAAAGACAATTTAAAATTTTTCATTGACTTAAATATTCTGCCAGTGTAGAACAGACAGAACGGAAGCTGAAAACTGGACTAGCTTGCCTTGTCGCTTATTGGTAGGGTTAATATAAATTAAAATGGTTAATACTGCCAAGTACTTAGTAACCGTGACGCAAGAACCGTTTTTCTCCCTAGGTACCCATTTTTGCTTGATGGATAAGCTTTATTTTTCGTTCCTTGTGTAGGGAGGTGGCTACCAGCCGCATTGAATAGAGCTAGCCCTCAAGGCGCCATATGCATAGGGGGGGGGCATGCGATTCCCGGTAACTTGTGCAATTTATGTTCCGGTCCGTTGGCACACATTGCACAATGGTTTTCCCGAGATGGGAGAGAACAATCCCGCTAATATGTCTGAAATGGCGCTGGTGGGCTCCTTTGAAGGACTCTCTAACTTGCCATATAGAGGAGGGTCGGTGTGTATCAGCATTGCTTTCACATCACTGATGGGTGCTGCTATCCACGCAGGAAAAATCTTTATCCACCCGTATGGGTTGCAGCAGGGAGGCTCACCGGGGGCGAGTGGCATGAGTCCCCTGTTATCCCCTTGTGTCGCAACACGAGTTACGCCTGAACTACTGAATCTGCCGGACCTTTGGGTTTTGGGCGACAAGAGGGATGAAATACGTGACCCATGCGCAGCTTTATCGGCGAGGGGCATCTTTCGGCCCATTAGTGAATTACTAGACATGAGTTTCCATCATTACCAAGGGGGTCCCCTTTTTAGATAACGCAGTTGAGACATGCTTGTCATGACCCATTTGGGGCAACACGGGTCATCCTCGATTATGAGGCCACTTAGAATCCATCCTAGGAGGGCAGTCCGTTCAGAAAACATCTCTTTATTTACAAAGCCATTATGAGTGTGGTCAGACTTCCCCACTAAGGTCTTCCCTCACACGTGGGCAGCAGGTATAACCATCCTTGCCGCACGAGGCATTTCGGAGATGAATCCCTCGCTGGCGCTTGTCAGTATTAAGTGCTAGAGATCAGTTAATCCAAACTAAATGGCTTCACGGGGCTTACCTCACGCCAGGTAGGGCTATATTCAAATGAAGTGTTTGTCTACTGCGGTCTGTTCCGATGTGGTGAGCGATAGGGGAACCTTTTTTCACATGACATGGAAAATGCCCGACTACAGAACTATTGGAGAGAGATCCATAACTTCTTAAATCGAGTTGGGGGTTTTCCTAACGTGTTGTCCCAGAAAACAGTTCTTGGGTTTGATCCAGGAGGATCCCAGGTAAAATGAGGCACCTGTTTAGATGTATCTTCTTTCCAGGAAAATAACCTTCTAAATGGAAGCCTCCTAAATTTGCCCTTTTCAGAAAAGGGGAAAGAATTGGGAATGCAGAGTTGCCAAGGTATAAGCCCACAAAACCCTGCCAGGGGTACCCTAAGGTTTTCCGTGGTCGGGAGTAACTGGTTACAGCGTCACTGGTGAAAGCCGGAAGGAAGGTGGAGATCAGGGTGGCTGGGTGGCAGTGAAGAATAAATGAGATTTGAATATGTTGATGAAGCAAAGTAGTATATTGGGCGGAACTGGTGCTTTTGCGTACGACAATTAGGGATTATTTTAGTGGTTCCAATGACAAGTATTGAAGTGGTTTTTGCTGATTTATATTTTGCGGGGACATATTGCTTGGTAAATATAACCCTGCCTAGTAGACCACTTCAGGTTATCGTGATAGAGGGAAACGGATAAATTGTTAAGGGACATGGCTATAATGGGTAAATTTATAATTGAACTCTGTAATGCTTTGTGAAAGTATGTTCAATGCGATGGGGAGTGTTTTTTTTTTTTTTTTTTTTTTTTAAAGAAAAGTTCAAAAAATTTTAAAAAAAGCCTTATAAAAAAAAAAAATGTTTTCCTTTTCAAATAAGGCCCGGGTTCACCGGGTTATTTCCCGACGGGTTTGTGCGCCGTATTTTAGCGCACAAAAACCCCCGTGAAAAAGGGGCGGGGCGGGGGGCCCGGGGCGGGGGGGGCGCCGCTCCCCCCATAGCAATGATTGTTTTGGGGGGTCCGCGCCGTAAAAAAATTGCATTTCACTTTATCCCCCCCGGGGGGGTTTGCCGGGCGGGGGGAGCGCGGAAATCCACTGTTCTCTATGAGAGCATGGATTACCAAAGACTCCCAGGATTGGCGCCGTATTTGAAGCGCAAATCCGGGCGGGGAATACGGCGCCAATCCGTCGGCAAAAGCCCTGTGAAGGGGTAAAAGTGTTTTTATTGTTAAAAAACAGTAAAACATAAAAAAAAATATACAAATTTTGGTATCGCTGTAATGTATCAACCTGCTGAGTAAAACTAGTGTTTTTTTATTGCCGGGACGGCTGTAAAAAAAAAAAACACTACCAGGGTTGCTGTATTTTGTTCAAAAAAGGCTCCAAAAAACTTAAAAAAAAGTGATCAAAAACTTCACATGCACCCCGTAAGGTCCAATAAAAATATCAACTCATGTCGCAAAAAACAAGCCCACAATCAGCTACGTATACAAAAAATGTAAAAAGCTATGGCTGTCAGAATAGGACAACATAAAAACGCAACTTTTTATAAACTCACTTCTATTGTGTAAAAGTAATAAAACATAAAAAACTATATAAATTTATATAATTGTAATTGTACCGACCCCCATAGTAAAGTTATCCTGTCATTTAACCCATATGGCGAATACTGTAAAAGGGATTCCAAAAAGCAATGGCGGAACTGCGTTTTTTTTTTTCCTATTTTCATGGCCCAATGCTAAAAAAAAACTACGGAACACCTGTGCGCCCAAAATGCACAATACACCCCTAGATGAGATCCCTGAGGTGTGCTGAATCCAAAATGGGGCGACTTCTGGGAGGTTTCACCTGTTCTAGAACTTTGGGGCTTTGCAGATGCGACATGGCCCCACCAATATCTGTGCGCCAAAAGCCAAATAGCGCTCCCTCCCTTGTACGCCCTGCCATGCGCCCAAACAGCAGTTTACACCCACATGTAGGGTATTGCCGAACTTGGAAGAAATTGCGTAACAAAATTTTGGAGGATTTTTTACCAGGATTCCTTGTAAAAATTAAACATTTTCAGCTAAAATTGCAGATTATTGGAATTTTTTTTTTTTATTATTTTCAGAGCCGAACGCTAAAAAAATTTGTGAAACACCTGTAGGGTCGATATACTCACTGCACCCCTGGATATATTCCGTAAGGGGTGTAGTTTCCAATATGGGGTCTTTTTAGGGGAGTTTATTAAGTTTTGGAACCTTAGGGTGTCCGCAAACCTGAAATGGCGCCTAAATAAAATTGTAATGAAAATGAGACCCCAGAGTCCGGTAGGTGCTCCTCCTATTCTGGGGCTTGTGGTTGAGCCAAATAATGCACTAGGGCCACATATGGGATATCTCTGAAAACGGCAGAATCTGGGGAATCAATATTAAGCTGCATTTCCATGGTCACATCTACTGGGTTCCATTGAATAATGAATAAAAATTGAAAATCTGCAAAAAAAGTGAAATTTTTAAATTTCTGTGAAATATCTAAAGTGTCAACAAACTTCTTAAATGCTTTTTTAAATACTTTAAGGGGTGTAGTTTCTTAGATGGGGTCATTTATTGGGGGTATCTAACATGCAGGCCCCTCAAAGCCACATCAGAACTGGACTGGTCCCTAAAAAAAAATCTATTTTGCAAATTTTCTTGAAAATGTAAAAAATTAGTACTATATTTCTAAGCCCCTTAATGTGGTACAAAAAAAAACATTTAAAAAATGATGCCAACCTACAGAAGACATATGGTGGATGCTAGTTATAAACTATTGTGAGTGGAATAACTATCTGTCTTACATGCAGAAATTTTTGAACTTTGAAAATTGCTAATTTTTTGCAAATTTTCATGATATTTTTATATTTTTCACAAATAAACAAGGACTTTTAGGACCAAAATGTATTACTAAAACAATCTCTGAATCACTTGGATAGGTAAAAGTGTCCAAACGTTATTCTCATATAAAGTGACACGTCAGATTTTAAAACCAGGGCTCTGTCAGGAAGGCCAAAACTGGCTCCGGCGGTAACGGGTTAAATAGGGAGTCTGCTGTGACAAACAGATCAAGAATTGAGGTGAATTCTTTGAACGAATCCGAAAGATGCATCATAATGATGCATGTAAAACACGCATTGGCGATCACTCGTCCGAAACATGGATCCAAACACGCAACTAAAAGACGCCGTGTGAACATTCCCTAACTCTAATTTGGAACACAAGTGAAATATGGGTTAATTAAAAAAAGTATGCATTTTTTTGTTGCCCATGTTTTCCATGCAGTTAAAAACGCAGAGTGACCCAACCTTATTCTTCACCTCTGGACAACTATGTGCATGTTTTCTCATTCTCTGACATAGACACAAGCCTGTTGTATTTACTGTACATCCTATATGTGATAGTTCTTGATTATTTAGTAAATACATATCTATAAGTTTCATATTCTCTATTACAGTGATAAGAATGTTCCAGCCACTGAACAAGAGGTAAGAATTACACTGTGTATTTCTTTACTTTTTTCTCTAGAGGATTATCTGTAATCTAAGCCTTAGTTCACATCGGTATTGGCGCCTCTGTTGCAAAGTTTGGATTTTTCTGCCAAAAAATAGCGCATTATACATGATGGACCCTGCTGGCTTGTATTATAAGTCAGTGGGACCCATCAGTCTCCTCTAAAAGGGAAATAGGATAGGATATCTATTTGCTTATGGTGTGAATAGATGAGGTGCAGATTAGATGGAGTAAATCCAGTGTTGTGGTGCAGAAGATGAAGTCATAATGCACCATACATGTACCCCACTATTCGGGGAAGCAGGGCAGTCTTAGTGAAACGCGTATTCCTGTTTTTTTTAATATATCCTTTTTTGAAATTTGATCTTTGTATGTGGATGTTTGCAGTAGCAAATTTAGTGTTTTGCTCCAGAGCTGTGAAGTTTTTTAAAAATAAAGAAGAAATGCACATGTAAAGATCAGTGCCCCTTATTTCTGCCAACCGTGACTAATCTACCAGCTATTCCAAACCACTGCACCAATTCCCCTAAATTGCATAAAAGTTTGCAGTGGGGGATACTCCTATATTGTGGCTTTATATTTGGCCATAGGTACAGATAAAATGGACAGAACCTCAAAGGGGCTCTACATCCTTGTGGGGGGGTCTCCAAATTATCTTTGGATGATAAAGGTGCACTGAGAAAGAGATCACACCAATCACCCAATTTGGTCTGAATACAGTTTCTGTCTTTATTCTCAAAATGGCAGGTTTTTATACTTTTGAAGGCTAGCAAGATAAGAAAACATCACGTGGACCTAGCTGTTAGTCGTTATTGGTTAAATCCTTGACTGAGGCATACTCCCTATAACTCAGGAATGTCCGAACATGGGGCGCAAGCTCAGAGGAGGCGCCATCTTGGATTATACAGTGGTTATCTCTACAAGCACATTATGTGGTGGCCATTTTGTTAACACTTTAGAGAGTGTATAATTATACAGGCAGCTTTTACGTGCCATAATATAAAGGCATACGAGGAGTTATACTAACTAATACATTAAAATGGAGATATAAAGGATCACACATATATAACCTCTGTTCCCATCCACAACATAGGCATATACCGGGTCTTCTGGGGCATGCAGAAGAAGGCTAAGACTATGTTCACACGGTTTATTCTGGGACATATTTCACCCCAAATTTTGCGGCGTACTGCGTGAATTACGGGCTGAAATACGTCCCAGACATTACGGTAATCCACAGTTCTCATAGAGAACTATGGATTACGGCTCCTCTCCCTGCTCACACAATACGGTGAGCGGGGAGAGAAGTGATATGTCAATTATTCACGGCGCATACGCGACGAGAATAATGTGTGTCTGTTGGGCTGGCGGGCTGCCGGCCCCTCCGCCCCGCTCCCGCCCTGCCTCCGTCCACACGGCGTAATTGCGGGGCGAAATACGTCCTGCAATTAAGCCGTGTGAACCTAGCCTAAGTCTAGACAGCACTAGTTTCTGGTCGGATTTTCAGCGGATTCAGTATTTAGAATTCGATGAAAATCCACTGTAACCAGACCACAATAGAAAATCCGTGCTATAGTCTACACAGCACAGATTTTCTACTGTAGGATTTACAAACCGCCTACTCAATGTACTAGAAAATCCAAAAACCGACCACAGGTGTTTGCGCAAACAGTGTCTACATAGCCGAAAGGTGCACACTGTTTTAAAGGAGAGGATGTAAATAAAGCATGCACACTGACAATAAACTGATGCCAAAACTTATCTGATAAGAATCGACTCAGTAGATAAGAATCGACTCAGTAGATTGAAGTTATTAAAACGCTTACTGAACAAAGTTAACAAAGTTTCCGCTGATAACCTATGAATATACCAGGAAATGGATTGGGAATTTTGTAGAAGTATATATGCCTTCCTAGAACGTCCTTGCTCCTTACCCTTGATTTTTCATATTAATATTGCTACTATGTAGAAATAGTAGGTGAACTCAAATAAAAGAGTTACTAGTGGTAATGGGGGCTGGCGCAGGTGCCGCTGCCCCCCCGCGACCGCCCCCGTGCCCGCTGCCTAGGGCGCGTGCGCGAAGGCTGGTCTGGATTTAAAGGGCCAGCGTCCCGGTAATTGGTCTATTGCCGGGCGCTGGTCCTATTTAAGGGATACGCCCCCAACACTCTCTGCCATTTCGTTGGTGTGCATTACCTAGTCTAGAGAGTGTTGGAAGTCCTGCCTGATTACCCGTGTACCAGTCCGTCCGCTACGTTCCCTGACCTTGCCAGTTTAGACGCCTGCCCGCTGACCTTCTGCCTCTCTGAACCATTGAACCTCTGGCCCGCCAGTCTGACCTTCTGCCTGTCCCCGACTACGCCTATGGTTTACCGATTATTGTAACCACGCAGTACCCGGCCGCCATTGCAAGAAGTCTCGTCAGGGGGTAGCGACCCATGGTGCCTCACGCCGCAGCAAGTCCAATCCCGCTTCTGCAGTGGGCTATGGTGAATACCGGGGCTACTTAGATCTCTGCTCCCTGGCGTGGCTTACGTATCATCGCGTGCGGTGCTGCGTCCAGTGAATCCACATACCCCCGGTGACAGTACGAAACTGGCCATGGATTCCGCCAGGGTACCCTTGCGGTTTTATCCGGACGTCACGACTGCTTGTCTCACCCAGCATAGCCAGCGTATTGACCAGCTCGCGGCCATGATACAGAACCTCGCGGCCCCGTTCGACCTCCCGCCTGCGGCTGCCGCTCTCCTAGACGGCACAGTTGCGCCTGCAGCCATGCGCTATTCCTGTTCCTGAAAGGGACCTTCGCTGCAATTCTACCGCTCACCTTCTCGCTTATATGATGGAATACCCCAAGAGTTTGTCGTGGTTCATACAGTCAATGCTCCATCCCATCGAGATGTTGGGGCATCAATTCCCTACTGAGCAGGCTTAAAGTGGCCTTTATATATAGCACTCTTGTCGGGAGAAGCCTTGGCATGGGCAACTCCGCTATGGGGACCGAGGAAGATTCCATTGAGCGCGAATATACAAAGCTTCCTCAAAGCAGTCCGCTCAGTCTTCGAGGAACCGGGCAGCACCTCTCGCTTGCCGCAGTTTATGCTCAATCTCCATCATGGGCAACCTCCACCACTGGGGTCACGTACTCCATGCAGTTCCGCACACTGCCTCTGAGTGGACTGGAATAATGAGGGCTTTGGTAGGCACCTGACTGGAAGGCTTGCGGGCCATATTAAAGATGAAGCTCGCTGGTCGGGACCTGCCTTCCGCTCTGGACGAACTGTTTCGGTTGGCCTCCCGACATTGATATTCGGTTTGCGGAGAGACAAGAAGAGCTCACGCCTTCAACGGAGGTCGCCCCTGTCCCGCCGGCTACCCTCGTCTGGCATACCGTCCTTCCAAGTCCTCCTCTTCCTCCGCCAAGGGACGAACCAATGCAAGTCGAGAGAGCCAACCTGACCCAGGTAAGAAAACGCTCGCAGGTCGTCTGAGGCAGCTATGCTTCTACTGTGGGTGTGGTTCTGGCCACTTCATTCGGGGGGGGGGAAACCTTGGGGGGTCGCTGCGCCGGGAACTCGTGCATCTTAGGGCTCGCTGGAGAGCATCCCAGGTCAGGTGCGGCCTCTCTTCGTGCTGACCATCCGTTACTCTGATGGAACTTCGGCGGACAGCACCTTTCAGCCACCGCCTTCCTTGATTCGGGTCCGCTGGAAATTTTGTCAGCCATGCTCGGGTCTCCAAATTTCGTTGTCTCCGGTGACCCCTCTACAGAAACCCATGTTTGTTTCCTCCGTCAGTGGCGAATGCCTAAAGGACGCTATTCGGTTCCTGCACAGCCGCCCCTCT
Source organism: Phyllomedusa bahiana (assembly GCA_025379985.1). Lineage (NCBI taxonomy): Eukaryota > Metazoa > Chordata > Amphibia > Anura > Hylidae > Phyllomedusa > Phyllomedusa bahiana. The sequence continues at coordinate 21,799 of JAODAL010002346.1, forward strand.
CTTTGACAGTTAGGCTCTCTACACAAGGAGACTTTGGAAACTGCTGGTTCTGCTCGCTCCTCTTCGGAAATCACTCTGGGCATTCTTTGTTGCAAAGACCTTACTTTCGACCTTGGATTAGAACACGGGCGAAATTATCCCGTTTGGGGCCCTGCGTGCCACTCGCGATGCCCTTCCAGGTTCTCCGTTCAGCTTCTTCGGCCCCGGCTCTGTAAGTCTACAAAGCCTCTGTAGGGTCTGCCCACTCCGTACCAGATTTTGCCAGACATTTTTTCTGAAAGGCAGGCCGAACTCTGCCCCGCTCCGGCCATTTGATTGTGCCCGTCGACATGCAACCCGGGTACTATCTTCCCAAAGCAGAGTCTATCCTCTTTCCGTCCCGGAGAACTAGGCTATGTCGGAGTATATACAGGGATGAAACCTCCGGTAAGGGCTTATACACAAGTCCTCCCTCGCCTGCGGGGGCTGCTGGATCTCTTTCGTTGGAAAGAAAGATGGTACTCTACGCCCCCTGCGCAGTCGATTAGTCGGGGACTGAAATAACATTACTATAAAAATCGATATACCCTGCCTCTGATCTCGGAGCTGTCTTGATGCGCCTACGGTGGCGCAAATTTTTTTTCCAAGTTGGACCTTTACGCGAGCATTACAACTGATTCGTACTCCGTGAATGGTGACTGTGCGCAAGACGGCCTGTACATACAGAGATGGTTTATTTTGAATATCTGGTTTCATGCCGTTTGGCCTCTGCACCGCTCCGGCGTGACGGTGTTTCCAGAACTTCGTCAATGAGATCTTTCCGTGATCTCCTCTTACGTCTGTGTTTTCGTTTACCTAGATGGACATCGTAATTTTTCTCTCCAGATCTAGTCTAGATCAGGGTCTCCAGATGGGATCCATCTAGCTAGTCTGCAGTCTTACAGATGGCATTCGACCAGTGGCCTTCGTGCCATCCAACGTTTTTTCTGGCGGTTTAGCGCGAATTATTTACAGACGTTTATTCGCACTTTTCCACGCTGTGGCCCGCTAGTGGCACTTACGAAGAAAATGCAAACCCCAAATCTGGCCTCCAGAAGCTCAAGAAGCCTTTGAGCGGCCTCAATTTCTGGCATTTGCTTCAGCTCCTGTTCTTGTTCTCGCCCGGACCCGCAGCGTCCCGTTCGTCCTTGAGGTGGAACACCTCCTGCAAGTGGATGCAGGCGCCGTCCTCTTACAGAAGACCGCTCTGGAAAACTGCGTGCTTGCGTTTTGTTTTCTAGACCTTCACCCAGACTGCAGCAAAATTATTAGATTGGTGATCGCGCGAAAATACTGGCATAAAGTTGGCCCCCTATAAGAATGGCGGGCACTTGCTGAAATTGTCGAGTGGGGGCTCTGCCATCCATCGTGCTCGCACTCGCGCAATGGATCACAAAACCTCTTTGATCTCCAGTCTTTGCGCAACGACTAAATCCGCGACAAGCCAGGTGGTCCTCTTCTGTCGCCCCGCCGCTTTGACTTTTTCTTCATTTTTGGACCTTGATTGAGAATTAATCAGGGCCGACGCAATTTCTAGGATCCTCGGACAATGTGGGCTCAGAGCCGCCTTTGCAGCACATAATTCCTCCAGAAACATCTCCTCAACGCGGCCTCCTGTGGATCTTATACATCTACCTCCGAGGGGAAGACCTACGTCCGCCCTGCCATGCGGACTCGTTTATTCTGAAGTGGGGGACCTCTTAAGACAGCTGGCCTCCTGAGAGTACATAAGTACTCTGCAATTACTCTCTAGCTATTATTGGTGGGCCCACCCTCGCTCAAGATGTTAGAGACTTCGTCCCTGGCCTGACACCTCTGTGCCGTAACAAAGTCCCTGCCTCAGTACCGCGGGTCTGCTGTGCCGCTCCCTCGCGTGCCAGAAACACCTTTGGGTCCCATATAGCCTTTGGACTTCGTTACCGACCTACCGGAGCATCCTTGGGTAACACGGTCATCTTGGAGGGTGGTGACCGATAGGTCTCTAAGATGGCTCATTTTGTTCCTCTGCCTAGGGTTACCCTACACTCATCAGTTGGCCCAACACTTTTTCCAGACATTTTTCGGCAACATGGGCTCCCGTGGCATTTCGTCTCTGATAGGGGGGTCCAGTTTGTGTACAAAATCTCTGGCGGGCTCTGTTGTGCTCAGTTGCAAGTTCAGCTGGACTTTCTCGTTGCATTACACCCTCAAACCAATGGGCAGGTAGAGAGGGCGGTAACCAAGTTTTTGGGGACCTACCTGCGTCATTTTGTATCTGGCTCGTCAGGTTAACTGGTCTGAACCTCCTCCCCTGGGCGGAGATTTCTCGTACACTTACCTTAGACTCGGAGTCCGCTGAGCCTCTCCTTTTGTTTTTTTGTGTTAGGGCTACGCCGCACGCCCGCCTCCTACCCTCTGACTACCTCGTGGTCATGTAGAACAGCCGTGGATGCCCACGTACGGGGACATCAAGACCCTCTCGGCAAGTCACACAGACAGGCCTTCTACGGGCCTCCACTCGCACCAAAGTCCCTGGCCGACAGGTTACCAGGAGAACCTCCACCCATATTTAAGCGGGTGATTGGGTTTGGTTATATGCCAGATAGTAATCCTGCTTCCAAGGTGCCCAGTTACAAGGTTGGGCCAATACATAATGGTCCGAAATTCCCTAAAGAAGAAGTCACTACTATGCTATCTATCATACATGAAAAAACTTTGAGACTCACTCGGTTCACATATCATGATCTGAACATGTCTAAGCTGCCCACGACTTTCTAACGTGGTCTCAAATCGGGGCAAAGTCCTATCCTATTCGTTTAACTCTCAATAGAGCCAATCAGGACCCTCTCACTGGTCCACGACTCCATTATCTCTCAGATCGATGACATATAAAAAACAATCAAAAAAACAAAAAAAAAAACCCCCCACCCAACCTGCCAAAGTGCCCCTTCCTTATGACAGCTAGTCGAGTGGTGGGCGGGGGACTGGAAACCCAAAAAATGGTTAGACTCCCATTCCTTTCCATATAGGTTTAAAATCAATGTACCACCAAGTATAAACGATATGTTTCTGCACATCAAAAAACATTTCTGAAAAAACGGTTTATGCAAAATGGGTGGGCCCCTGGCGGGCTGCCCGGGGACACATGTAAATTATAAAAATGTTTCACAAAAAAGACCGCCGCCAAAACGGGACAAATTTTGCAAAAAAAAGGGGGAATAAAAATACGTCGAAATCCCCTTTAAAAAAGCACTTTTGCTATCAAAACCTACTTTAAAAAACTTTGAGGCTCTCGGGTTTACATATTTATGATCAGAACAGTCAAGTGGCCCCCGACTTTTTAACGTGGGTTCAAATCGGGCATTTCCCCTTTCCTATCTTTACCCTAATCGGGGCCAAAAACAGGCCTCTCCCTGGGTCCCCCCGAAACCCCCATTTCAGAGAGAAAAAATAAAAAAACACCCAACCTCAAAACTGGGCCCTTTTTTTTGACAGGGCCCGTGAGAAATGGGGGGGGACAGAAACCCAAAAAAGGAAGCACCCCTTTCCCCTTTCCCTATAGGGTTTAAAAACAATTTTAAACCAAAATATAAGTTGTTTTGCACACAAAAACATTTTTGAAAAAAACGTAAGCAAACCTGGGTGCCAAAGGGGAGGGCTGCGGCCCCACATTTAAAATTTTTCATTTTACACACACAGGGGCCGCCCGGGCCCGCGGGACTTTCTGCAAAAAGGGCCCAAAAACATACTCGAAATCCCCAAAGAAACACTTATTTCTATCTTTCATACATGAAAAAATTTGAGACTCTCGGTTCACAACCCTGATCCCGAACATGGGCTAAGTGCCCACGCTTTCAAAGTTTGGGCTCAAAAACGGGGGAGTCCTATCCCAAACTTTTCCTCCCAATCGAGCCAAACCCGGGCCCCTCACTGGGTCCCCGACCTCCATTATTCGAGAGAAAAAATAAAAAAAAAAAACCCCCTAAACCCGCAAAGCTGCCCCCTTTTGTTTTGACAGCCTGTGAGAGTGGGGGGGAAAAAGAAACCCAAAATGGAAGCACCCCCCCTTTTCCCTATAGGTTAAAAAAACAAATTTACACCAAGTTTTAAAGTATGGTTTTGCCCCACAAAAAAAATTTTTGAAAAAACGTTTGCAAAAACCGGGTGCCACTGGGAAAGGGGGCGGGGACACCCTTTTAATTAAAACATGTACACACACAGAACCCGGGCCCAGCGGCACATTTCTGCAAAAAGGGCAATACACTTAAATTCGAAAACCCTAAAAAAGCACTTATGCCCATCTATCATAATGAAAAAAACTTTGGACTCTCGGTTTTACATAACATTTGAACATGTCTAAACTGCCCCCGACTTTTTAACGTGTCCCCAAAACGGGGCAGTCCTAACCCATCTTTAACTCCCCAAACGGCCAAAAAAAAGGCCCCTCACTGGGGGACCCCACCTCCATTTTTTCAGAGAGAAAAATAAAAAAAAAACCCAACCTGGGAAAGCTGGGCCCCTTTTTATGAAAAGCCTGTGAAAAAGTGGGGGGGGGGGAAAAAAACCCAAAATGGAAGCACCCCCTTTCCTTTTTCCAAAAATAGGTTAAAAAACAATGTACACCAAAATAAAACGTATGTTTCTGCACACAAAAAAATTTTTTGAAAAAACGTTTTGGGAAAAAATGGGTGCCACTGGCAGGGGTGCGGCACACTTGTAATTATACATGTAAAACACACAAAAAACCGCCGCCAGCGGCACATTTCTGCAAAAAAGGGGAATTAAAAATACGCAAATCCCCAAAGAAGCACTTAAAAATATTATCAAACATGAAAAAACTTTGAACTCTTTGGGTTTAAAATATCATGATTAGAAATGTCTAAGCTGCCCCCGAAATTTCAAGTGGTCTCAAATCGGGCAGTCCTATCCCCATCTTAACCTCTCAATCGAGGGCCCAAACAGGGCCCCTCACTGGGTCACCGACCTCCCTTTTTCAAGAAAAAAAAATAAAAAAAACACCAAACCTTTCAAACTGCCCCCTTTTTATGACAGCCTGTGAGAGGGGGCGGGGACAGAAACCCAAAATGGAAAACACCCCTTCCTTTTTCCCAAAAGGTTTAAAAACAATGTACAACCCCAAATAAAACGTATTTTTTCTCACACAAAAAACATTTCTGAAAAAAAAAAAATGCCCAAAACCCGGGTGCCCCTGGGAGGGCTGCGGCCCAAAATGTAATTATAAAATGACACACACAAGGGCCGCCGCCCAGCGGCACATTTTGCAAAAAGGGGAAAAAAACAAAGTCGAAATCCCTAAAAAAGCATTATGCTTCTATCATTAAAATGAAAAAATTTGAGACTCCGGGTTTTTATATCATGATCAAACATGTTTTAAGGGGGCCCCCCAAATTTCAACGTGGTCTCAAAACGGGCAATTTCCCATCCTATCTTTAAAAAAACCCCTCAATCGAGCCAATCAGGCCTTCACTGGGTCACCGGAAACCCCTTTCCCGGGGAAAAAAGGGTTTGCATCGTTTTTTTCAAAAAATTTTTTTGTTTTGCAGAAACATACGTTAAAACTTTTGGGGTACTTTATTTTAACCTTAAATTGGGAAAAGGGAAGGGGTGCTTTCCCCTTTTGGGTTTTTTGTTTCCCCCCCCACTTCCCACAGGCTGTCATAAGAAGGGCAATTTTGCAGGTTGGGGTTTTTTTTATTTTTTTTTTCTCTGAATAAAGGGGGGTGGGGACCCCGTGAGAGGCCTGATTGGCTCGATTGGGGAGGTAAAAATAGGATAGGAACTGCCCCATTTTAGACCACGTTTTAAAGGTGGCAGCTTAGGGCATTTCTGATCATGAAAATTTTGAACCGAGAGTCCCCAAAGTTTTTTTCAAGAAAGATAGATTTGCATAAGTGCTTCTTTTGGGATTTCGACGTAGTGGGTTTGCCCCTTTTTTCAGAAATGTGCCCCTGGCGGCGGTTTTGTGTGTTTACCCTGTAAAAATTAAAATGTGGTGCCCCAGCCCTTTCCATGGCACCCAGGTTTTCTACGTTTTTTCAGAAATGTTTTTTTGTGGGAGAAAATTTCGTTTTACTTGGTTTTTAATTGTTTTTTAAACCCCCATATGGAAAGGAAGGGGTGCTTCCATTTTTTGGGTTTTTTTTTCCCCGCCCACTCTCAAAAGGGGTGTCATAAGGGAGCTTTTCCCGGTTGGGGTGTTTTTTTTTAAATTTTTTTCTCTCTGAATTTAAAGGAGGTCCCGGGGACCCAGTGAGAGGCCCGATTGGCTCGATTTGGGGGTAAAGAAAAGGATAGGACTGCCCGATTTTAGACCCCCGTTGAAAGTCGTGGGCAGTTAAAACATGTTCCCGACATATATGTGAACCCAGAGTTTTCAAATTTTTTCATGTATTATGATAAGCATAAGTGCTTCTTTTTGGGGTTTTCCCACCCTTGGGTATTGCCCCTTTTTTCCCGAAAAGTTTCCCCTGGCGGGGGTCTGGTGTGTTACATTAATTAAAATGGGGGGTGCCGCACCCCGCCAGTGGCCCCAGGTTTCATACGTTTTTTTTCGAAATGTTTTTGTGTCAGAAACATACGTTTTTACTTTTGTTTCATTGTTTTAAAAACCTATATGGGGAAAAGGAAGGGGGCTTCCATTTTTGGGGTTTTTGTCCCCGCCCACTCTCACAGGCTGTTTATAAGGGAAAGGGGGAAACTTTGCAGGTGGGGTTTTTTTTTTTTTTTTTCCCCTCTGAATAATGGAGGGGCGGTGACCCCGTGAGAGGGCCCGATTGGCTCGATTTAAGGTAAAAATTTGGATAGGGCACCCATTTGAGGGCCCAGTTGAAAGTTCCCTGGGCCCCTTTTAAAATGTTCTGATTTATTTAATGGAACCCAGATCCCCCAAAGTTTTTTCAAGTTTGATAGATAGCATAAGTGCTTCTTTAGGGGTTTCGAGTAGTGTATTTTCCCTTTTTTCAGAAATGTGCCGCCCGGCCGGTCTGGTTTTTGTTTCATGTTAATTAAATGTGTGCCGCAGCCCTGCCAAATGGCACCCCGGTTTTTCATACGTTTTTTTAGAAAAAGTTTTTTTTGTGGCAAAAAACATACGGGTTTTCCCTTTGGGGTAAAATTTTATTTTAAAATATATGGAAAAGGGGGGTGTGCTTCCCAAATTTTGGGTTTTTGTCCCCCGGGCCCATCTCAAAAGGGTGTCATAAGAAGGGCAGCTTTTCAAGGGTTTGGGGGTTTTTTTATTTTTTTTTCTTGGGAAAAAATGGAGGTTTGGGACCAAATGAGAGGCCTGATTGGCCCCGATTGAAGTAAAGATTGGAAAAGGACTGCCCGATTTTGGGGGACCACGTTTAAAGTCGTGGCAGCTTTAGCATTTTCTGGGGCATGATATTAACCGAGAGGGCTCAAAATTTTTTCATGTATTAAAATTGAAAAAGTGCTTCTTTTTGGGGGTTTTGAAGTAGTGTTTTTGCCCTTTTTTCAGAATTGTGCCGCTGGGGGGGGTCTTTGTGTGTACATGTATAATTAATGTTGCCGCAGCCCCGCCAGGGCACCCCGGTTTTTTCATACGTTTTTTCAAAAGTTTTTTTTGTGCAGAAACATCGTTTTTACTTTGGGTACATTGAAATTTTTAACCCTTTTGGAAAGGAAAAGGGGGCTTCCATTTTGGGTTTGTCCCCCCCCACTCCACAGGGGTGTCATAAGAAGGCAACTTTGCAGGGGGGTGTTTTTTTTATTTTTTCTCTCTGAATAAAAGGAGGTCGGTGACCCCGTGAGAAGGGGTGATTGGCTCGTTTTAGAGGTAAAGATAGGATAGGAATGCCCGATTTTTAGAAACGTTGAAAGTCGTGGGCAGCTTAGACATGTTCTGATTTTTGAATATTGAACCCAGAGTCCCCAAAGTTTTTTTCCCGGGGTTACAAGTTGGGGCCCCAAGTATTTGGCCCTTTTTGTGGTTTCTTCGCAAACCCAAACCCGTTGGGCCTACAAGCTCCGTTGCCCTCCTACTCTGCGTGTCCCGAACGCCTTCCAAGTCTCTCTCCTCAAGCCTGTTGGGGCGGGAATCGCTTCTCCCGTGGAAACTGTTTTCGCCTTCTCCCCTGACCGACTCTGATAACATCTTTGATTCCCGGGGGGCTGGCGAGAAGACAGGAGGGGGAAGCGGTTCTTTCCCTTTTTGACTGGGAAAGGGGTTTTTGGGCCCCGGAAAGGGGGTTTTTGGGGCGAAACCCGAGGCCAAACCCGTCCAAAATGACCTCCCCTCTTAGGTTTTCCCAAAAAAAAGGGGAACCTAAGGGGAGGTACTGTAATGGGGGGTGGCGCCCGGGGGCGCCGCCCACCCGGGCCGGTCCCGGGCCCGGGAGAGGGGTTTGGCCCCGGGTGCCGGGGGCTGCCCGCGACCCCCGCCCTACCCGCCTGGGGGCCCGGCTCACTTTTCCCTTTCCCCGCTCCTGGTGTACGCTTATTCCCCGCCCGTCCCGGGCCCCGTGCGGGTTTCCCGATGCCCCAGGGGGCGCACGCGACGGGGTGGGCTGGAAATTTAAAAGGGGCCCGCCCCCCGGTATTTGGGCTATTGGCCGTCCCCCTGGTCCTATTTTTAAAGGGGTACGCCCCCAAAACCCCCCTGCCAGTTCGTTGGGGTTCTTACCTAGTTTGAGACTGTTGGAAGTCCTTGTGTTACCCCTGTACCCGTCCCTCCGCTACGGTTTTCCCCACCTTGCCAGTTTGCCGCCCCCCCTGACCTTTTTGCCCTTTTCTGACCCATGAACCTTGCCGGGCCCCTCTAAACCCTTTTGCCGGTCCCCCCAAAACCGGTTGGGTTGATTCTGTACCTTTCGACCCCCGGGCCCCCATTGCAAGCAAGGGCACGTCAGGGGGTTTGCGAAAACCCGGTAGGGTCAACCCCCCGCAAAGGGCCATTCCCCCTTTGGCGGCGGGCTCCCGGGGGGTGCCGGGGGGTTTCTTAACTCCGCCCCCTGGCGTGGTTTAAAAGTCTCTCCTTTCGGGGGGTCCAGCGAATCCCCCTTCCCCATGCACTGTACATCTAAAAATTAGAATATCTTTGGGAAACTAAAGGGGTTTTTATTTTTTAAGGACTCCCTTTAAAATTTTCATATGTACTGAGTCCATACAATAAGGGGTTCTCTATTTGATTTAAAATTATTGATATTCTTTTTTTTGGATGCATAGTATTTTTTTTGTCATTTTCCCGGCCCTTTCCCCTAACCCCTCTTTAAAGGAGAATTTTGACGGTTTGTAGGCAAAATAAATTTGAGATTCAGCTTTTGAGGTGAGTAGGTAGTGCATATAAGTATTAGATTTATTAATTAGAAAGAATGGAAGCTGAACACTGGATTACAGTGTCTTTAGGAAGTTACAGCAACAAGTAATTTTTTTTTCATATTAAAAGTCTATTGAAATTTTCAACAAAAAAGTGGAAACACAACCATTTAGGATATGGGAAAAAGTAGTAATTGTATTTGCCTAATACAAAGTTCACATATCACAAAAAACTTTTTTTAAAGTTTTTGCGAAAATTTTTGTTTCCCCTTTTAAACTTTTCTACCTTTGCCAATTTTAGGGTTCAAACAAAAGATATAACATTTTAATTTTTTGGTGAAAATCAAAAAAGTGGGACAAATTGTGAAGTGGAATGAAATTTATTTTGTTATTTAACTTTTTTAAAAAAAAAAAAACTGAAAGTGGGTTTGTGCAAACAAACTCGTCAAGTTCAGTGAGGTCTCTGAAATGTCCAATTTGTCCTAATGAGAGTGATAAAATATAATCCACCTTTTTTTGTAATCAATCTCCGTTAAAGCACCCGTTGTGATAGTCTCGGGTTTGTTTAAAAACGCAAAGAGCATCATAAGACCGGAACACCCAGGCATTTTCCCTATATGTTGTGGAGAAATTTAAAGCTGGATTTGGATACAAAAGTTTTCCCCAAAACCCATAAACATACAAAAGGAGCACTGTGCAAGCGTCATATTGAAATGGAAGGAGTATCTGACCACGCAAATCTACCAAGCCCCGGGACGTCCCTCAAAATTTTCCCATCTCAAACAAGGAGAAGGACTGGTTCAGAGATGCAGCCAAGAAGCCCATGATCACTCTGGATGAACTGCAGAGATCTACAGCTGAGGTGGGAGAGTCTGTCCATAGGAAAAAATCAGTCGTACAGTGCAAAATTTGGCCTTTATGGAAGAGTGGCAAGAAGAAGCCATTTCTCAAAGATATCCATAAAATGTCTTGTTAAAAGTTTGCCACAAGCCACCTGGGCGAAACCAAACATGTGGAAGAAGGGGCTTCTGCTCAGATGAAACCAAAATCCAACTTTTTGGCCACAATGCAAAACGATATGTTTGGCGTAAAACAACACAGCTCATCCCCCTGAACACACCATCCCCCTGGTCCACACATGGTGGTGTCAGCATCATGGTTTGGGCTTCTCTTCAGCAGGGACAGGGAAGATGGTTAAAATTGAGGGGAAAGATGATGGAGCCAATACAGGACCATTCTGGAAGAAAACCTGTTGGAGTCTGCAAAAGACCTGAGACTGGGACAGAGATTTATCTTCCAACAAGACAATGGGTTTCCCAAACAAAGCAAAATCTACAATAGAAGGTTCACCCAAAAAAACGTACCAGGTGTTTAGAATGGCCCAAGTCACAGTTCCAGACCTGAATCCAATGGGGAATTGTGGAAAGAGTGAAAAACTGCTTTTTTACAAACGCTTTTCCCTCCAACCTCACTGAGCTCCAGCTGGGTTTTTCCCAAAGGGAAAAATGGCAAGAATTTCAGTCTTTTTGATGTGCAAAACTGATAAGACATAACCAGGCGACTTGCAGCTGTAATCGCAGCAAAAGGTGGCGCTACAAAGTATTAACTTAAGGGGGCCGAATAATTTAGCACGCCCCATTTTTCAGTTTTTAAATTTTTTACAAAAGTTTAAAATATTCAATACATTTCATTCTACATCACAATTGTGTCCCACTTGTTGTTGATTCTTCACCAAAAAATTAAAATGTTATATCTTTATGTTTAAATTCTGAAATGTGGCAAAAGGTAGAAAAGTTAAAGGGGGCCGAATAGTTTCGCAAGGCACTGTACATATCATATGGTGAAAAATGAGAAAAACAATCCTGTTTGGTCACAGGGAGGTATATGTATATAGAAAGGAAATAAAGAAGAAATTGGAGCGTAATTGGAGCATAATTAGATCGATGCACCCAAGTAGATGGAATAGCATGACCATGAGTTTCCATAAATAATAGAGTATTGGGAAAGAAAGAAGGGGGAGAGGGAAGAAGGGGGTGGAATGTGAAAAAGGGGAGTCCCTGGACTTATTTTATAATATATATAGAGCATGAAATTCTGGGGATGTTTGGTAAGTCAGCCAAGGGGTCCAAGTACTGTAAAAATTTCCCTGTATCAGCCTCGGAGTGTGGAATCAACTGTTCCATACGATGGATGAAAGCCACTTCCTCCATCCATTCCTCCAAGGATGGGGGAGTAGGCAGCTTCCATTTACATGGGCTGACAGTCTTTGCTGCCGTAGCAGATGTTGTGCTAGGGATTTCTTGTAGGCCGTTTGAGGAAGTCGAAACATGAATAAAAGAGTGGTTTGTGGAGGATCTGGAACTACTGTTCCAGTGCAGTCTTGAATTGCAGTAAGGACTGCTTTCCAAAAAGGTCACCCATGCGCCAGCAAGTAACAAGGACATTAGGGTACCATGTGTGCAGCAGAGAAGGTACTCGGTACCATATTGATAGAATTTTAATACTTGTCTCTTGGGCTTTACATGCAATAATAGCTTTTTGAGTCAGGTGAAAACATTTATCCCATTCATCCCAGATTCAGTGGATATTTTATTTAATTCCTTCTCCCAGGACTGGAAATGAAATGTCTTGGGGGAGATTTAGAAATATATAACTGTTCAAAGGGAGTCATGGAATGTTTCAAGTTAAATTTAGAGGGAATGGAGGAAAAGAAGTGGGTGAATTGTGTATACTCAAAGGAGAAACGTATCGGCACATGAGATAGGGCGCCAACCATATCAAGTAGAGGAAGCAGTTGCCTTTGTGAATATCATTTACAAGAAGCGGACGGGACTTGAAAAACCCTAAAAATAAGTTGGCAGAAGATCCAGGGGGAAGAGAGGATTATCTGTTATTGGCGTTAATGAGTGGTTAAGTCCAACAAGGTATCTTGGGTCCAAACTTTGCGTAAGATATGCAAGGTATGTGAAATACTGAAAGATAAGTCTTTATGATCCAGAATAATAGAGTCAAGAGACCAGGGAAGAGAGATTGAAGACTTATGGCAGGAAGTCTAAGCAATATAGACCCCTAATTTTGAAGCAAAACATAATTTATTACACTGGGAATGTTATAACCCCTACATCTCTAGAGGAGGTAGTACAAGAGACAATATCATAGAACCTGTAGGAATTTTCCATCATTTCAGCATTATAGTCATCATGCAGCAATGCTGAGGATTAATTTCCTGACAAAAGGATACATTATACTTAGTTAATAAGATTAAAAGGTCCAACCTAGAACCTATAATCAAGTTGAACCAGAAGAAAATTGCTCCATACCACAAATAAAATTCCTTTTCAGCTAGGCAATGAGATTAAATCCTTGGATCAACATTTCTTCTGTGTGAGAACAAAAGATTGGGAATGTTGAAATTCATTATGCCAATTCACTCTTACCCCTAAAATCTACCATCAAGTAAGGGTGTGGACATCCCTCATGCGCTTTAGCTTGTCGGCTGGTTGTACCAAAATCAGCAGGTTCAGACAGGGGCATAACTACTGTGGTAGCAGATGTAAGCAGCTGCTACAGGACACCGTAGCAGTTGCTAGTACCTCTGCTACCCTGATAGTGGCTCTGGGGGCACGGTGCACTCTGCATCTGAACGCCCGGACCGTCTGTCCTAAGTGTTCAGAGGCAGGACTGTCTGGTCTTAGCAGAGCAGAGTGCCGCTGGTGCTCCACTCTGCTAATCTGACAGTTAAGCCTTAAACCGTAGGCCTTAAAGGAGTTGTCTCATTACGAGCTTTCAGCCTGTCAGTGTCCCTGGTAAGTTGAACTGAGGGGCGTGCTAGCTTGTCTTTCTGTTCTGCTCCCTCTCCCCCCTCCCCTCAGCACACCGGCAGCTACTTAACTTCTATACCGGGGGGGGGGGGGGGGTTTGCTCTCAGAGTTTCACCCTGTGGTGTGCCTGCCTAGGTCTGTTGCAGAGAGGGCTGATCTAGGAGTGTAAAAGAGGAATATGAAGCTGTGTGCTAATAGAGCAGAGAGATGCATGTGTTCCTATCCCCTGCTTAAACTTACAAGTCTCCACATCTCCAGCAACAACAAGGGCAGTGTTTAATACTCAGGATGTGTCACAAATACAGGAGAACTAAAGTATTCACATGCCTGAACGGTTTTAGTAATAGTATAGGGCACAGTTCCAAAGACATATCATTATTATAGTAACAGACAGGGGGCACTGCTGTCACATCTATCTGTGTAAGAGCAGGAGGAAGCAGGCACACACAGGGTTAATCCAGGCAGCTTGGACACAGACGCCAGAGTCCTCCCTCCCCCCTCCCTCCTCCTCCCCTCCATACAGAAGCATTCTGTGCAGGAGGGGCTCTCTGCTCCGACCTGTCTTCAAAGTGATGATTTATTCAGACCTGACAGCCCGTAAGATAAGGATCAAAGGTCGGCTACTATAGAGATTTGAGAAGCTGATGTAGTAATACTAAAAAGGGCTAGCTCAAATCATGTGAGACATTTGTAATGAACATATATTGCAAAGCTGCTTGTTTTTTAAAGATCTTTTAATTAAAACCCAATCATTGTAGCGAGACAACCCCTTTAAGACTACCAGGCGCTGGCCCACAGTGCTGACATGGCTGTGGCGACATCATATCATCGCGCCGCTCGCACTGAGCACAGAGACTGTCCGGGAGTTTGTAACGTCAAGAGAACAAGAGACAGGTGAGTACGTTATTTCTTCCTTATTTTTACACTAATGGAACCTAAACCCTGCCTACATATATGGACCTCTATACCCTACCTAAACCCTGCCTGCCTACCTATATGGGCCCCTATAACTTATCTAAACCCTGCCTACCTACCTCTATGGCCCTCTATAGCCTACCCCTTAGCCTGCCTGCCTATATAGGACCCTATAACCTACCTAACCCCTGCCTGCCTACCTATAAAGGCTCCTATAGCCTAACTAAACCCTGTCTACCTACCTATATGGGCCCCTATAGCCTACCTAAGCCCTGCCTGCCTATATGGGCTTCTATAGCCTACATAAACCCTGCCTACCTATAAAGGCCCCTATAGCCTACCTAAACCCTACCTACCTAAAAGGGCCCCTACAGCCTACCTAAACCCTGCATACCTACCTATATGGACTGATATAGTCTACCTAATCACTCCCTATATGGGACCCTATAGCCTACCACAACCCTGCCTACCTATATGGGCCCCATATAGCCTATCTAAAGCCTACCTACCTATTTTGGGCACACTGTAGCCTATTTACCTATCTATATATATATGGGCCCCACCTGTAGCCTATCTATGTGGGCCCCACCTATAGCCTATCTATCTTGGGCCCCCCTACAGCCTACCTGTGGCCCACATACTGCCTACTTAGCTACCTCGGACCTGGCAACAGCCTACTTAGCTACCTGGGGCCTACCTACATGGGGGCTGCCTAACACAACTGAAACCTAACTACTGCCTAAATAGGGCCAATCTATCTACCTACCTGTAGCCTACCTACCTAACTGGGACCTGTCTACCTAACTGTGGAATAACTACTGCCTACCACCAACCTGAAGCCTGCCAACCTACCTATCTAGGACCTAACAACCTATGTAATGGGGTTCTACCTACCTGGTAACATAACTCTGAGGGATGCAGGGGGCTGAATCCTCTATTCTTCCCCTGCCCTCTAGGAGACTGGGACTCTAAGTTATGGCCTATATCCCTCTGCTACCTCTTGGAAGTTTGTACAGAAGTGAGGGACAGTGAGGGAGGTGCTGGACAAGTGAGGATTCGAAGATAGTGATGTCCAAAGCTGCAGGGATGAGTGGTGGCCGGGAGAAGTCATCATGGCAGTCTGGACTGGACGGAGAACAAAAGGGAAAGTCAATGACACATCAGAGAAATGTCACCTGTGAGTCACAAGCTGTAAATGCACTATAATCACTTATATGTCAGCAGAGCCTGTATACACTGGTAGCTACCACTATATGTTCACTGTATGGAGGATTATATACAGTCTATAGGGCACCTGTGTACACTGGCATATACCACTGTATGGTCACTATATGGCAGTAATATTGGTGTTTGTATGTCTTTGTAGGTGGTGATAATTTGTGATCGTCTTCTGGTGGTATAATCAGGTCCATATGTAGTAGTTATTGGTGTTGATGTTGGTCTTGGTATAGTGAGATTTGTTTGGTAGCAGTATGATTGTGATATGTATGGTGAGGTAATATGTTTGTAGCGGGGAGGCGCCCATCCAAAAGTTTGCTATGGATCCCAGGCTTCTCTAGTTACTTCTCAGATTCAGAAGACATTCATCTAATGTTCTTGGTCACCTCAAACCCTTTCTAACATTTGATGTATGTTAGAAAGGGTTTTTGGAGCAGGCCCAGAAGCTTGTTCCATATGCAACAGGTACAGCCGGCACCTGCCGTCAAAGGTCAGATCCGGAGAAAATGGCAATTCCAGTTGTTTAGCTACTTACATACCATGATCAATGCAACTGTGGCATCTAGGTAGTTAAAAGAAAGGGGAGACGTCTCCCAATCAACCTTTCCACGTTGTGGTTAAGAGTTGCCGGACAGTTCTCGCCACAGCTAGGAACCTAATGAAGACCTCAAGGCCTTCTATCTCATAGCTCCTATAAAACCCTGACTGATGAGCTGTAGTCGATTGCTATTCTGCAATAATATGCAGTATTGCAGAATTGTGCACAAGCAATCATGCCCCACTAGGAGGAAACAATATGGGTATTTTTTTTTTTTTTTTTTGAAAATAGCTTCAAAAATGAAAAAATATTATTAAAAGTTAAAAACACCCTATTTTCCCACTGTACATCCCGCCTTCTAATTCTCCTATGGGAGAAGGTTTTTTTTTTTTTTGGGAGAAGGATGCTGGGCTTAGACCCTGTATAGACTATCAAGAGCTTAAAAGGGTTGTCTCACTACAAGGATTGCTTTTTTTGTTAAAGAACTTGCAAAAACAAGTCACTTTGCACTATATGTCCATTAACCGTGCCCTACCTATTCTGAAATATCCCCTCTTCTATGGGCTGCATCAACTCCTCAGGTCGCTATAGCTACAGACCTGTTCAATCTCTCATGATAGGCTGCCAACACTGGTTGCTATAGGTACAGACCTGGCTTCTACTGCAGCCTAGTAGAAGCCAGTAAACACGCCCCTGAATTCAAAGTGAAACCAAGAAAACAGGACTGAGGTGAGATGAATCAATGTAGTGAGACAACCCCTTTAACAACATTACGGTCAAAAACCAGTACCAACATTGATGTCATGTTCATAAGATGTCATCAATGTGTGATAGGTGGGGGCCCAGAGAACAAGCCCTGAAACTCTCCATTCTGTACTCAGAACTCTCATTGATTTCAATGGAAGAGTTTTGATCACAGTTTTGAGGCTTGTTCTTAAGATACGTGCGATGACCTGCACCTTTCACAAATTGATGCCATATCTATTGTACACCATCAAGGTGTATGGTGAGAATACCCCCTTAATAATTTGACTAAAATATGCCTCTGGTTTTTAGAAATGTTCCCTCAAATACATCACACATCATCACTAATGAGGTTTTTGGGGCACAGTTTATCAAAATCTTGTTTTAGCTGCTTAGTAATGTGGTCCATAGTGTCAGCCTGTTAACTTAATCACCCATGTTTTAAAATGTAAGTGTAATATTGGCTTTGGCTTCTTAACTGGTTCAGTGAAAGATAATACATAATACAAATCAGTGCACAGGAGGAGAATAATTTTAGGAATATTTACCTAACCAATTTATTACATTTTCTTCCTTACCAAGATGTGAGACTTATTGATCTCAGACTGGCGTCACTAGAGTGATTTTTGTTGGCATTGTCACTTGCCTGAAATGTAAAAACACTACTATTGGTCTTACTAGCATAATATAATATATAGATATACGCCCACTGACAAAGACATGAACAGTCTATAATTTTAAGGGTAGGTTAATTTTAACATTGAGAGATAGAATATCAAAAATAAAATCTAGAAAATCACATTGTATAAATTTTATAAATTTATTTGCATTTTGCAGTGAGAAATAAGTATTTGATCCCCTACCAACCATTAACAGTTCTGGCTCCTACAGACCAGATAGATGCTCCAAATCTCAGCTTTCTTAACTAATCACAATTTATAAAAGTCTCCTGTCCACAGACTAAATTAATCTGTCAGACTTTAACCTCTACAACATGGGCAAGAGCTTTCTAAGGATGTCACGGACAAGATCATAGAGCTGCACAAAGCTGGAATGGGCTACAAAACCATAAGTAAGACGCTGGGTGAGAAGGAGACAACTGTTAGTGCAATAGTAAGAAAATGGAAGAAATACAAAATGACTGTCAATGAACATCGTTCTGGGCAGGGCTGTGGAGTCGGCAAGCCAAAGCCCCGACTCAACTCCTCAATTTCCCAAAATTCCGACTCCTGACTCCGACTCCTGACTCCCTCATACATGGCGCATGTTTAAGTGATAACTTACTGTAGTAAAAAAGATAACATCAGGCTGTTTTATCACCTTATGAAACAATAATCAAGCTATTTAGGTAGAACAGACACTGACAAGCAAAAGGGTAACAATGTTTCGATCTTTTTGAACACTTTGGGTAGAGTTGAAGAAAAAATCTGTATTTGTAAACCAAGTCCAGTCTGCACCAACATTGGGAATATGTGGAAGAGACCTGGGATCGGATTTTTGGTCAAAAACCGGGTTGAATGTGATCCAGAGCCCAGAAGGATTCAGGCAGTATTGAAAACCAAAAGGTGGATTTCCCAAATACTAACAAAAAATAAAAATGAACATTTTGATTTTTAGGAGCAAAACGTAACAATGCAGTTTACAGGAAAGAGTCTGCAGAACTAAGCAGATGCTAAATACTTGCAAGTCAAATTTATGTATTAAGATAGGTAAGATGACTGTAATAAAATTACAGTAGCCCTCATGTGTAAAGCTGTAGTGGATGGAGAGATATGGAGCCGAAAGCCACAATTCAAAACATTGTTACCCATTTTTGCTTGTCAGGGTAAAATATATTTATTGGATAAAGACTTTAGAACACAAAAAAAATTTTAAATATGTAAAACACTGCAGGAACATTTGTGGAGTCTCTGAATTTGTTCTGAGAAATAGTATTGCCACCTCAGATCCTGCATACATGACTTAAAATCTATTCATTATTTCCAGGCTAGAGAACGGCCTCTCTACACTAACTTGGGTTGGGGGAAAGCGGTGACCACAGGGGCAACATCTCTAACAATGTCAGGGTACAAAGGAACTGCCTCAGCCACAGTCAGTTTTGATGAATGGTTGAACTCTTCTACTTCTTTGAAAGCAGGTGAAAAATGTTGCTGAAATCTGTTTGCCATGGGAGCGGGATCTTCTCCCCTGGGGCAGCGCTTTGCCTGCTCCATGTCATCAATTACACTCCTCATGTGATAAGACTGAAGATATGGGAGCAGTAGCACTGGCCAGACCCTATTTCTCGGTCCCTTTTATGACGACTGACTCCTGCAAAATAGGCACCAACTCCGACTCCACGACTCTGACTCCACAGCCCTGGTTCTGGGGCACCATCCTTTATCATGAGAAAGGCAAGCGATCAGCCTTAAACTACACGGAGGGAACTTGTCAATGATCTCAAGGTATCTGGGACCACAGTCACCAAGAAAACCATTAGTAACACATTGCTGAACAAGGCACATGTGCAGACCTGTCTGAAGGTTGCCAATGAACACCTGGATGATTCTGTGAGTGGTTGGGAGAAGGTGCTGTGGTCAGATGAGACAAAAATTTAGCTCTTTGGTATTAACTCAGCTGCCTATGACCCAAAGAACATTATCCCCACTGTCAAGCATGGATGTAGAAACATTATGTTTTGGGGGTGTTTCTCTGCTAAGGGCACAAGACTACTTCACCGTATCAATGGAAGAATGGGTGGAGCCATGTACTGTAAAATCTGAATGACAACCTCCTTCTCTCCGCCAGGACATTCAAAAAAGGGTCGTGGCTTGGTTTTCCAGCAAGTCAGTGACCCAAAACATACAGCCAAGGCAACAAATGAGTGGCTCAAAAAGAAGCACATTAAGGTCATGGAGTGGCCTAGCCAGTATCCAGACCTTATCCTATAGAAAACTTATGGAGGGAATTAAAGCCCTGGGTTGCCAAGCGACAGCCTCAAAATATTAATAGTACATTAAGGTCATGGAGTGGTCTAGCCAGTCTCCAGACCTTAATCCTATAGAAAACTTATGGAGGGAATTGAAGCTCTGGGTTGCCAAACGACAGCCTCAAAATCTTAATGATTTAGAGATGATCAGCAAAGAGGAGTGGACCAGAATTCCTCCTGACGTGTGCAAATCTCATCATCAACTACGAAAAACATCTGACTGCTGTGCTTGCCAACAAGGGTTTTGCCACCAAGTCTTGTTTGCTAGAGGGATCAAATACTTAGGGAGACATGTATGATTTGGTTTTTCACCTTCTTCTGGCGTAAAATGCGCCTAAGTGAGCAGTCTACAATGTCTAATGCACCTAATGAATGTGTTAGGCGCATTGTTCATAAGACTCGACACTTTCTAATGCGCCTAACATGAGGGGGCGTTCTGGGGACGTTTTAGGGGCGTTATGGAGACGTGTCTCACCACATTCGTAATTTTAGACACATATATTAATGTGGTTCGACAAAACTAGGCACATTACTTCTCGAACAGGCAGATCTATTTCATTGTGGGCTGCCTGCGACTGAGGAGTCGAATTGGAGCTAGATTTGCCATTAGGGCAAAAACTGTCCCTTTTTTTTTAACTTACACCAGTACAATAATAAAAAGTAATCTAATAATTATCAAATTATATAAAATTAAATTATTTAAATGTAATAAAAAATTTAATATAAAATTAATATAAAAATATATAATATCCAAAAATATACAAATATCTATAAAATGTATTTAAATTTAATAGAATATAAAACTAATTTTACATTAAATAACCCACTGATGTGTTTAATTTTTACTACATTACATTTGAAATGTATTTTTGCTGCTCTAACCCTTTATTCTACATACAGGAAGAGCCAGCACAGCACAGGTATTGCTGGGACCTGTGGTCCTCCAAGCAGGATCAGTACCATAATTTCTATTCACTGACATTCTATTCTAATGACTTTTCTTTTTTTACAACCTATCTATAGCCTTTATACATGTTGGG
The DNA here is from genome assembly GCA_025379985.1 of Phyllomedusa bahiana. Lineage (NCBI taxonomy): Eukaryota > Metazoa > Chordata > Amphibia > Anura > Hylidae > Phyllomedusa > Phyllomedusa bahiana. The sequence goes on from JAODAL010002346.1 coordinate 42,337, forward strand.
CGCATTACAAATGCACTTGAGTTCCATAACACACAGGCGAAGCACCATGAACTTTACACACCATTTATGAACGCACAAAAACCCCTTTCATATATTCAGGCGCATTATACACTGAAAAAAAGATGAGAAAATGAACTTCGACACATTCGATCTATACATGTCTTTTTTTCAGCAAAATGCAAATACATTTATATAATTTATACAATGTGATTTTCTGGATTTTATTTTGGATATTTTATCTCTCAATGTTAAAATTAACCTGCCCTTAAAATTATAGACTGTTCATGTCTTTGTCAGTGGGCAAACTTACAAAATCAGCAAGGGATCAAATCATTATTTCCTTCGCTGTAGAAAATGGCTGACAAAGATTGTAACACAAAAACAGCTGTGGAGGACAAATTGCTGCATTGAAGTTCTCTTTTCATTACACGTGAGCCACAAGATTGAATAGCACATACTTTTTAAATAAAACTATGAAAAAGTTATGTAGATTCATGATTTTTATGGATATTGTCACGGGTTTCGAGCTTCAGCGTCCCACTTACCTGACCGCGCTCCTGCTCTTCCCTGCTCTGCTGCCAGCGCTCTCACTCCCTAGGCGCGCGCACAGCGGCTCTCTAAGATTTAAAGGGCCAGCGTGCCAGTAATTGGTTAATTGCCGGGCGCTGTCCCTATATATTCCAGCTTCTTCCCCTTGTTCTCCGCTGGATCTTTAGTGCCTTACCGCCTACTGAGAAAGTGCTCCAGGTGTCCTGCCTGAAATACAGTGTACCGTACCCTTTTTCCTCCGTCCCTCGACCACGAACCTGCCTGTTCCGGACTCTGAGTTTGTCTACGATTTTGTACGACGCTACACCTCGGCCGACTCCACGAGCAAGTCATGTCAGGGGTAGCGACCTAGTAGACTCCCGGTCCTCTGGTGAACAGCGGAACCTATTTAGACTCTGCTCCTTGGCTCCAGTGGATCCACTATCCGTTGCACCATTACAGATATAATATCATACTGGGCTCAAAATCAGAGGTGTACTTAGGCAGGTGGTTTTTCATTTATTTGACATTCAGATAAATGTAAAGAGATACAGTGGGAGGAGAATTGGAGCCCCTATTTTATCCATTCTCCTCTGCTCCAGTCAAACATAGGGCTATGATGATATAGCCAAGGAAGCATTTATCCATTAACGGGTATAGTTTCCCAAATGAGGTCTTTTTGGGGTGTTTATTAAGTTGTTACACCTTAGGGTGCCCACAAATCTGTAATGGTGTCTAAAATATATCCTAACGAAAATGAGACCCCCAAAATCCAATGGATGCTTCTCCTATTCTGAGGTTTGTGGTTGCGTCAAATAGTGCAATAAGGCCACAAATGGAATAGGGGGGAATCAATGTTGATTTGTATTATCTTGGTAACATCTACTGTGTTCCAGAAAATAATGGATTAAAATTAAAAATCTGAAAAAATGGTGAAATTTTACCTGCACTTTGCATTAATTTCCTGAATGTTGTTTTGAATACTTTAACTGGTGCAGTATTTTAGATGGAGTCATTTATGGAAGTATCTTACATAAAAGCCCTTCAAAGCCACGACAGAACTGGACTGGAACCTAAAGAAACCCTAAAATGTTGCAGATTTTTTTGAAAATGTGAAAAATTGCTACTAAATTTATAAAGCCCCTAATGTCTTAAAAAAAATAAAAAGATATTTAAAAAATGGTGCCAACATGAAGAAGATGCATGACAGATGCTAGTTATAAACCCTTTTGTCTGGTATAACTGTCTTATGCGTGAAAAATTTTTACGTTTGAAAATGGTAAATTTTCCACAAATTTCGCAACATTTTGATATTTTTCGCAAATAAACAAGGATTGCATGGATCAAAATTTATATCTAATTAAAAACACAATGTGTCATGAGAAAAAAATCTCTAAATGACATGGATAGGTAAAAGAATTCCCACATAAGAGTCTCGTATCAGGTTTGAAAAATGAGGCTCTGTCAGGAAGCTGGAAAGGCGTTAAGAGTGTATTAGGAGCAGCAAGATAGCGGACCTGGGGGCTTTCATTAGGTTCCCGGCTGCCATGGCAATCAATTGGCACCCCATAATTTCGCTGGTGGGGGTCGACCAGAAAAATAGACTATTAAATAACGTCTTTAAGGAGGGTTCCGAGAGCTGAAAAGCTTGTTTGTCTATTGGGCCATACTTAAAACTAGTAGAAGGGGATCATACTTACCTCCTAGATGTTCCTGCTCCATTGCGGTGGCCGTCCGGTTCATCCCGGCTGTAGCTGTGAACATTCATTGTTCACTGGACAGGTGCAGCCAATCATAGGCCACAGCGGTCACGTGTCTATATATTAATTGTTGCAGCTTTCTTACATTGTGTGTAGTTTGTACTATGTGCAGAATTACGCTGCTCAAAAAAAAAGTAAAGGAAATACTAAAATACCAAATCCTAGATCTAATGAATTAAATATTTCAGTTGCAATTCTTTATTCATTACACAGTAGAATTCATTGAGAACAATAAAACATAAAAATGATAAATGAAATTCAAAAAATGAAAAATCAAATATCCAGCTGATCCAACTTTAGTGGAAATGCCTCAAGACAAGGAAGGAGGAGGTAGCAGTCCTGCTGCTGGGTTGTTACCCTCCTATGGCCTCCTCCGTGTCTCCTGGTGTATTGACCTGTCTCCTGGTATCTAGTCCCCAGAGTCGATTGCTAAGCTCTTATCAATCGACTTGAGGCCTTAACAACCGGCTTAATGACCGACTATAGTCACCGAAGTCGATTGCTAAGCTTTTATCAATCGACTTAAGTTGAGGCCTTAACAACCGGCTTAACGACTGTTACTGACTTCACAATGCATTCTTGTCCTAGAAATAGCATATTTTAATATTTCTGCATTAGTATGCACTGTAGAGTAAACTTAACTAATTCTTTGTTGTTTTTTTTTAATGCCGTTCAAAATAACATGATATATTTATAGGGTATGTCTTACGTACACGACGACACCAAATACATGTACTTTATTTTTGGGTCGAGTGGCATTTGTACACGGGAAAAGAGCAGTGTACGTTTTTTATTTTTCGTGTTTCACTTTTTTTTATTATTTTTTTTATTACTTTTTTCACTTTTTCCTAGGGGACTTGTATTGGTTTATACAGCATTGCTGGTCAATGCCGACCACATTTGTTATAGATTCAATCTCTCCCAGATGACAAGTCTGCTTAGCAATAATCAGGGATAGGGACAAGAATAGATTACCGCCAAACTGGACAAACTTGCCATCTAAGAAAAATATGTGGAATCTATAAAATTTTTTTCCAACATTGAGAACTCTTCAGCCAGCTTTGCCAGACACCTGAAAAGCTAAGCAAGAAACAGGAACTGGGAAAGCAAAGTACAACCCATAATAATTATAGAGCCTCTACAAAGGTGGTCACCTTTGTCCGACCACATTGGCTCCTGTCTCACGGGGCTCCTATCTCACGTTGGCTCCTGTCTCAATGGCCCCTGTCTTAACGGCTCCTGTCTCACGGCTCCTGACTCAAGAGGCTCCTGAGATTTAAGGGCCTCCTGCTGACAATCAACGGGGCTCCTTCTGACAATCAAGGGGCTCCTGCTTTGCTGCTGACAATTGTGGCAATCAAGGGGCTCCTGCTGTGCTGCTGACAGTGAGACAGTGTAGTGACAGTGCCAAAAATCAAGGGGCTTCTAACACCTGACTCTTAAATAAAGCTGCTGCTCTCCAGAAATTCACCAGAAAATGGTCTCCTCAGACTGTGACTGTCTTGCTCACTGCTCGTTTGTACTGTCTGTGGCACGAACGCTGGGGACTGACGTCACATCCGGCATCAGACCCCAGCAACAGCAGGGCGCCGCAGAGTAGTATCGCGAGTTTACTATCGCGAGCGGCACCGTGCAGTGACAGGAGCCGCCCCCAGTCAGAGAGGGAAACGGTGATCTGCTCCTGCACCGCGCGCCGCTTCGGCCTGCCGCCACTGCAGCCGATTGCTTAGCAACTGCTAGCAACTTGGCAAGTAAACAAGTGGCGCCGGGTGGTGGCGGTGCCGGGTACTACGTATCTGCCCCATGCTCTGGACACTGTGCTGACAGACACAGCTAACCTTCTTGCCACAGCTCGCATTGATGTGCCATCCTGGAAGAGCTATCTATAATACAGGAAAAAAACTTTGAGATTCTTAGTTTACACGTTTTGATCAAAAGATGCTTATGCCATCCCCGGCTTACAACGGGATCTCAAGACTGGTGGTCCTACTCTATCTTTACCTGGCAGTCAAGCCAGTGGCACCCAGGTTCACATTGTGTTTTTCAGAAAAAATTTTTGTAGACGCCACCTTACGCTTCCTATAGGGTTGAGAGCAATGACAAAATGCAAAAGTGACCAAAACAGCAGCCAAAACGGATGAGAACAGAGAAATGGTCTGTGGTCACCACCTGCAGAACCACTCCTTTATAGGGGTTGTCTTGCTAATTGCCTATCATTTCAATCTGTTGTCTATTCCTTTTGCACAACAGCGAGTGTGATTGATTTGGAGTTACTTTGTGTTGTTTAAGTGTACTTCAAACCTAGTTTTCTATGCTAGAAAAATGTTTATAGATAGTGGGGAATTTTTTAACACTGACCTACTCAAAAACAGGACTGCTATTCAGTATGGCAAGGAAAAGTGTTCAGAAAGCAGTCACTTTGTCAAAGCAGGTACAATTGTGATTGGAAGGCCACATCCAAATGATTTTTTTTTTTTTTGCAGAAAAGGTGTTGTCTTGAAGTATACGACACATAACTCACCATCATATCATAGCGTAGAAAGTTATCACAACTTTTTAGTGCTTTTCAATGGCTTCTGTTGTGAGTGATTTAATTAGAGATGACAAAGTGCAGTGAGACATCATTGTCAAGTTAACTTTGCCTTTGCTACAACTTTAGAGTGTGCACTGTTCTTTATTATGTGAGTAGGGATGTGTTTGGGGGTGATATGACCGATTTCTGTGGTACCTGATCGTAGGTGAGAATAAAAGGAACTGAAAATCCTTGAAAAGTTGAGCTAACTTTCTGTGCCATGGTATCATGGTGCATTGTCTGTCAAGTTTAGCTTAGCTACATCTGTGTGACAGGAAGTCTGCAAGGACTTGGACCAGTATATAGTACTGACTCTTTGGTGTCTCTTTTGTATACTTCTGAATGGGATGTCAGTGCTGAGGCTGCTGATTGGCTGCAGCAGTCACATAACTTTGACTACATTAAAATTGGGAATGGAAGAAAACAGAAGACCAGGGTGAGACTCCGGCAGACCCTTAACAGCTCTGAATGGTTATTAAGAGGCATGTAACTGCAGCAACTGTCTCAGAGGGTCTTTAGCTCTGCGGATTGCTGCTTTGGAAGGCGGAATAGCACAAATATAACAGTATGACACCAAGCTTCTCTTTAACACTGGCAAAAGCCAGCTTTATTCTTAGGCACAGTCGTGTACAGACCATATCACAAAAACAAACAAAAAACCTAGACCGTCTGGCCACTAACTCAACATAAAGTGAGTCCCTCTCTGCTCACCTAATGTCCAGCACCTCCAGCACTGTACTCTCCCAGTACAGTATAGTACAGGCTTCCCTCAAGCCTCTGGGGGCCACAGCTGCCCAGCTGCCTCCTCAGCTCTTATGCTCCAACTTCCAGGTAGCAACCAAGCCCCCTGATCACCTGGAGTACCAGGCTTTTTATTGGCCTCCAGGGACCTACACAAAGCCTGTCCTGGAGTATGGGAACAGCCACCATCAAAATGATATAGCCATATCATGTGATGAATTACATGACTTTACTGAAAGAATTGTCTTATGGGCACGATTTATTGATGACATTTTGGTACTATGGAAGGGGGATGGCCGTTCATTTGAAGAGTTTGTTAATAAGCTCAATGTGAACAACACTGGTCTAAGATTTACTTTCGAATGGAATGAATATACAATCCCATTCCTAGATCTTACTATTTCAAAAAACCTAGATTATTCTCTGAACACCAAAGTGTTTAGAAAGAGTACCTCTACCAACAGCCTTCTGCGATGGGAAAACTGCCATCCGAGATCATTAATCAAAGGAATCCCAAGGGGACAATACCTCCGTCTCCGACGAAATTGTTCTGATTTACAGACATTTAAGACACAGGTAAGAGATTTAAGAGAGAGGTTTCGATCCAGGGGATATCCGGAACGACCCCTTAAAGAGGCATATCAGAAGTCCTTGAAAGAGGACAGAGTGGGATTACTGGTCCCCAAAAATAACCAGATCACTCCTTTGGGAGGTATTAGAGCAGATCTGAGAATTATAGGGGAATTCAGTGAGAATGCCCATTCAGTCCATGATATCATCCAAAAATACTGGAAACTTTTATTGCAGGACGATGATTTGAAAGACATACTTCCTAAGTATCCACAAATAACATATCGAAAAGGCAAAAGCCTCAGGGACCATCTAGTGAAAAGTCACTTCTGTAAGCCAATTACAAATGATACTTGGTTAGGGAGGCAGCCAAATGGGTGCTTTAGGTGTGGCACATGTAAATTATGTTTGTTATCAATTGTAAAGAGTTTAAAGGGAGTGATGGAGATCGGAATTTTACGATCAGAGGTTTTATAAATTGTCAGACGGCAGGGGTCATTTATATGGCCACCTGTCCCCATCCACTTATATATGTTGGAAAAAACCGACGGGAGTTCCGAAGAAGGATTTGTGATCATATTGGGGACATTCGGCGACAGATAGATACACCGATTGCGAGACATATACATGAGAAGCATGAAGGAAGGGCTGATTGTATACAATTTAGAGGCATTGATCTTGTAAAACCACCTGTTAGAGGAGGAGATTGGGACAAATTGATTTTACAGCGTGAGACCCAATGGATATATAGATTAGATACCATCCAACCTCGGGGTCTGAATGAGTTGTGTTCTTTTGCATGCTTTTTGTAACCAATCATGCTTTAAATCTAGCCATAATAAACATGAGACATTTCCAAGTCTATTATAGACAGTGATGGCCAATACGTTCAATGTTATTCTATATAATTCCAGGTTTTTTTTGGGCACATTATAGGAAGTAGGGGAAATTTTTTTTATTTTTTTTGATCTTCATTCTAATACTTAATATTTCTATCTATTGTGTGTGGAGAGGATGATACAAACATTTCAAAAAATAAATATTTATGGGGGTTTATTTAAAAAAGAATTTTGAAAAGATATTATAAAGGATACTGAGTGCTCATAAGGATGCAAGCGCAATATAGTTGGAGTGTAAGCCGGCACTAAGGTGTTGAATAAGCTCTGCGGCGGAAAAATTGAAAAACGCATCACTTTGACAGGGGGGTGATGGTTTTGGGTCCCCATTTTTTTGTTTCCCGCGTGCGCACTTTGGAAAGGGTTAAAACGACGGCGCCATTTTTATTTCCCGCACCCCCGGGCGCGGTGGTGATCAGATCCAACACACATCGCATCGGCCGGAGATAGATAGTAGCACCCATCATGGAGGAGGTGAGTACTGTATGCACCTATTGGAGATGTGTTTAAACCCCTTTTATATTTCGATGTGTGCGGGTTTGTAAGATAGAAGGGCCGGTTTTTTGATTGGGGACCCAAAAAAAAGGGGGGGGGGGGTTTTTTTGCGAATAAACGGGTAGTGTGGTCATGATTTGTACTGAGAAAACTAAGTTTTGGGAACCATGCTCGTTTGCCCGATTTTTAGTTTTTTTTTTAAAAATAAAAACCCCTTTAAGTTTTAAATAAAAGGCAGCATTTTTTGCCCCCTACCTCTTTAGTCGTAAAGGGTTTTTCAAACGTTAACCCCTTCCCGACATTGGACGTATGCTTTTTGCCTGGGGGGGAAAAGTGCTTCCCGAAAATGGAGTATCATTGTCCTGGCGATCGTCGGGCGGCCGATCGCGAAAAGGGACCAGCGGAAAAATTCCCGCTGGCTTCATGCCCCCCCCCCGGGCCCGGAGTGAGCTAGAGCCGGGGTTTTTAAAACCTTAACCCCGTTAAATCAATTAGATGTGGACAAGTCGCAGGAGGAGGAGGGAGCCCCTCCTGCCTGCTTCGTCGGCTGCTGCCGGGGAGTGCGCAACGATTCCTCCACCAGCTCCGGAAACTGAAATCATTTCCCCGGGAGCCGCTGTGATGTCACGATCCCCACAATGCATTGTGGGCACGTGCGACAGTTGTCTGGTGCCCAGTGCATAGCAACTGTATGTACGCTGCCTTCTAACAGAAATTTCAGAGATCTGAAGTTGTTTTTATAATCCCCTTTATGGGAAAGTAAAAAAAATGTGAAAAAAAAATAAAAAAGTAATAAAAAGTGAAAAAAAGTCAAACACAAAACAAAATATAAAAAAAAAAACATTCCCCCCCTTTTTTTCCCTTTACAGACCCAAACCCCCCAAAAAGATCAAAAATAAAAAAAAGTACCCATTTTTGGGTATTGCCGCGTACGTACCCAACCTGCCCTTTAAAAGTGTCTTTTAATAACCCGTACGTAAACGCTGTTAAAAAAAATAAAAAAAAAAAATTAAAGAATTGCGATTTTTGTTCATCCCGAGCACAAAAATAATAAAAAGCGATCAAAAAAACTCAATTAAACCCCAAAAATTTTGTAAATTTAAGAAAACTTTCATGGATATGCACAGTGGCGTGTTAAAAAATAAAAAAAAAAAACATTTAAAGGATTGCAGTTTTTTTCGTCCCCCGCCTTCCAAAAAAGGTTTTTAAAATGATAAAAAAATTTCTTGCCCCCCAAAAAAAATTATCCCAATAAAACTCAACTATCCGCAAAAAAAAACCCCTACACAGCTCTCACAGAAAAATAAAAAATTATGGCCTCGAGCGACCGGGCAAAAACGTGTTTTCCTTTTTAATAAAAGTTTTTTTATTTTGTAAAAGCATTAAAACATGAAAAAAATTAAAAAATTTGGTATCACTGTAATCGTTTTGACCTGCTATAAAGTTTAAATGTCTTTTTTACCCCACGGGCCCCCCGCTAAAAAAAAAAAAAAAAACACTACCGGGAAATGTTTTTTTTATTAAAAAATCCTCAAAAAAAAACCTTAATAAAAAATGATAAAAGGCGAATATGCACCCTATAATTTGCATAATAAAAAACCGAAATTTCCAAAAAAAACAACCCCAAAATCAGCCCCCTTTATACAAAAAAAAAAAAAGCTATGGTTGTCAAATAGGAAACAAAAAAAACGCAATTTTTATAGACCTTTTTCTTTGTGTAAAGTAAGAAAAAAAAAAAAAAACTATATAAAATTTATATCTTGTAATTGTCCCAAACCCCCCATAGAAAAGTTTCTTTTTTTTTACCCGTACGCAAACTTGTAAAATGAAGCCCAAAAAACAATGGGGGAACCGTTTTCCCCCCTTTTTTCTTCCCCCAATACTGAAAAAAAACTAGGGAAACGTCGCCCAAAAGCCGAAAACCCCTAGAGGGGAATCCTGAGGGGGTTGAAACCCAAAAGGGGGGGACTTCGGGAAAGGGTTTCACCTGTTCTGGTTTTTGGGGGTTTTGCAAATGCTTTGCAAAGGGCCCCACCAAAATCGCTTCCCAAAAAACCCAAAATAGTTCTCCCCCTTTACCCCCCTCCCATCCCCCAAAAAGGCATTTTAAACCCCCACATGTAGGGTATTGCCGAACTTGGAAGAAATTGCGTGATAAATTTTGTGTTTTTTTTTCCCGGATTCCTTGTAAAAAAAAAAATTTTCAGCAAAAATTGCAGTTTGTTGGAAAAAAATAACTTTTTAATTTCACAGCTAACACTAAAAAAAAATTTTGCAACACCTGTGGGGTCCATAAACCCCTGCACCCCTGGATATATTCCTTTAAGGGGGTAGTTCCAATATGGGGGTTTTTTTGGGGGGTTTAGTAATTTTGCACCTTGGGGGTCTAAACTGAAATGGCGCCCCAAATAAAATTTGAAAAACCGGTAGGTGTCCTCCTTTTTGGGCTTGTGGGGTTTAGCCCAAAGCGCATAGGGCCAATTGGGATATCTCGAAAAAAGGGCAAAATTGGGGAATAAATTTAAGTTGCATTTCCCTGATACATCTACTGGTTCTTGTGAATAATGGTTAAAAATTGAAATTTTGCAAAAAAAGTAAATTTTAAATTTAACCCCCACTTGCTTTTAAATTCCCGTGAAAAACCAATAGGTTAAAAAACTTCCTAATGTCGTTTTGAATCTTTAGGGGTTAAATTTTTTAGATGAAGTAAATTTTTTGGGGTATCTAACATACAGGGCCAATCAAAATCACGTTAGAACTGGGACTGGTCCTTAAAAAAAAAGTATATTGCAAATTTTCTTGAAAATTTGAAAAATACTCTAAATTTCTAAGCCCCATAAACGTAATAAAAAAAAAAAACATTTAAAAAGGGGGACTATGGTTGATCTAGTTATAACTTTTTTGGTGGAATAATATTGTCTTACCACAGAAATTTTTGAAGTTTGAAAAAGGTAAATTTTTCAAATTTTTCAAAAATTTTACTATACTTTGATATTTTTCAAATAAAAAGGTTTTTGGACCAAAATTTCCCCTATCTTAAAACACAATGTGTCACGAAAAACAGTCTCTGGGAAAAAGGATGGTAAAAGTTTAAAAAAAATTTTCCCACATAAAGTGACAGATGCCAATTTCAAAAATGGGGCTCTGTCAAAAAGGCCCAAAACTGGTCCGGCGGGGAAGGGGGTTTTTAAAATGAAAGTGATGCTGTAATATGTATCTATAATGTACCAGGCAAATTCCCCAGGCAAACCATTCAAAAAGTCAGGGGGGAGCCAGGAGGTTGTGGTGAGGGAGAGGAGGTTTGACTGGGTTGAAAGGAATTCAACAAATCATCCATGTTTCTAATAGAGAGCAGAGGTTTAGTCGACCATTTGGGTTTGGAAAATTCGGCGGTTACGCATTCAGGATAGAGCAGAGTAATTTGGGGGTTTGGGGGGTAGGTTGTGACTGTAAAATGAAGGGGTTATCAGTGAAAGCATTTTTTTTTGGGGGTTTTTAAAACTTTTTTTTTTGAACACCATGTTTAGAAATCTTCTTTAATCTTTTTTAAAGGGGCCCCATCATACAATTTTTAAACCCCGTGAACAAACATGTTTAGGGTTTTGGGAAAAAAGAGGGGTCCATATGACAAATAGAAGGGAAATACACCCTGTTTTAGAATTCCGTGACCGCAGTTTAAAGGGGCCATATTAAACCAATTTTTGAATTTTAAAAAAAACCCCCATATTTAAACATGTTTAAACTTTTGGCAACATTTTTAGGGGCCCCATAAAAGCGTTTTTAAAAAATCAACACGCTGTTTTTTAAAGGGTTACATTAAAGTTTTTGGGGGCTCTCATGTCACGCAAGAACCAAAAAGTGAACAGCATTTTAAAGGGCTTATCGGCAGCCTGTTTAAAACCATCATTTAAAACCCTGTTTGAAGGGGTTTTCCCTAAAAAATTTTTGAACTTTGTGCCCCCATTTTAAGGGTCATAAAAGTTAGAAAGGATAAACAAGATGTTTAAAGGGTAATATTAAAACCCTGTTTAAAGGGCCCCTTTAAACCATTTTTGAGGGCCCCCAAAACACATTTTAAAAAGGGCCCCCTCATTTCAGCTTTTTAGAAGGGGTTTTAGTGCCCCCTTTTTTTTTTTAGAAGGGTCTTATCCCGTTAAAGGGGTCTATATTAACCCGGGTTTAGAATTTTAAATTTAAAATTTTTGAACCCACAGGAAACGTGAAAAAAGGGGAAAGGAACAACATGTTTGGGGTCCTTTAACCCCTGGTTTTTGGGGACCCACGGCACCAGTTTGGAGGCTTAATGAAACACATTTTTGAAAGGGCCTATAGTGAAAATTTTTTAGGGGTCTTAGTAAAACATGTTGAATTCAAAACAGCTTTTTTGGGGTTCTTAAATGAAAAGGTTAAAAAGGGTTTAAAAAGTGAAAAACCCTTTTGAAAAAAAAAGTTTTTTGGGGGCCTTCCCTTTTGGGGCTCTTCAATGAAACCCATTTTGAATATGTGAAACCTGTTTGGGGCTAAAGGGAAAATGTTTAAAAGGGTTCCCCCGTGAACCGATTTTGGAAGGGCCTTTTTCGTGCCGCTTTTTAAAGGTCTTTTTGAAAGATTTTGGGGTTCCCGTGAACACCTGTTTAAACCCAAAAAGGCCCCCGTGTTTGAATTAGGGCAGCTTGGTAATAGATTTATGATGGTGAAAGATGGATTTTGGACCAGAAAGCCCGTATTGCGGGTCAAGACCAGAGGCAATGCAACAGTTTCCGCATGTGGAGATTGGCACTTTGGGCATGCATGAGTTGTCTGAGTTGCCCATCAAGAAAGCCCCTGTGTGGAGAGACATATGATCTGTGGACAATCCTAAAGGCCATCTTCCAATATACCATAGACGGTAGATATTTGGCCGCTTGTGTAAGAGAGGTTAAGAGAAGATCAGGTGTCAAGAAGGGTATCTTTTTCGTCCAATATCAGAGACCACTATGTATTCTGGAATAGTCTAACGGTGTGTGTAGTAGGGTGTAGAATCTTGTGAGAAGGCATTTTGCCCGTTGGAATGTTGGTGTGATTTTGAGGAATGGGTCATTCCAATCTGGTCTAGGTTTTTTATGACTGCCGATATATAGCTACATGCCTGCAGGTAATAAAAGAGATGAGGGCCTATTGTCGGGAATCTAACTTGGGCCTCATTGAATAGGTAGGGGCGTTTCTCAGTAATGTCTATAAGGTCCGCTATTCTACGTATTCCAGTAGCCTGCCATTCTTTAAATTTAGTCGGTGGTTTGCCCATGTGAAAGTGCAGGTTATCCATGAAAGGTAATAAAAGGGAGTAATTTGGGTTTAGACCTAGTATCTGTCTTGCTTTTGTCCATGCTCGCCAGGCAGCCATTATTAGTGGGTTTTGTGTTAGCTCTAGAGGGAGGTGTTGGTAAGGGAGATGCAAGAGACTAGTTAGTGAGAGACAAGGAGAAAACTGTTGATCTAAGCTGGGGTCTGTGAAAGTTATAGCATGTGCTATCCAGTTTCCTACTATTCTCAGCTGTGATGCAATATTGTATATCTGAATCTGCGGGAAATTTATACCCCCGTTGGCCTGCGGTTGTTCCAGATAAATGTCCGGAACAGACCATTGATTGCTCGTATTTCCTTAGGCTTGAAATATAGTGGTAATGATTGTGATATATATAGCAGGTTTGGGAATGCAATCATCTTGACCAAATTCGCCCTTCCCAATGGGGACAAAACCAACCCTTTCCATGTCGTGAAAAGCCGTTCTATCTCTTTTAGAAGAGGGTTAACATAATATTTATAAATCTGGCTGCATTGTCTGAGTATGAGAACCCCAAGGTATGAAAGCGCCTGACTTTTCCATTTGAATTGGTAATGTACGGACCAGCGAGGGTTGGTCGGCCCCCTCAAGAGTAGGCCCTTCGATTTATCCTCGTTGACCCTGAAGCGTGTCAGGGAGCCATAGAGTCGAAGGTGTTCTAATATCCCAGGTAGGGTATGCTCCGGGTCTGGGATATATAGCAAAATATCATCTGCGAAGGCAGAAATTTTAATTTGCTTGGAGCCAATTCGGATCCCCTCAAAGGGTGTGTTTAATTCTAGATGTCTTATCAGTGGGTCAATGGACAAATTGAAGAGGAGGGGAGATAAAGGGCATCCTTGACAAGTGCCTCTATGAATTGGTATTTTGGTTGGGGGGAGGTTATTGACATTCAACATCGTGTGACAGTCTGACTGGCAGCGGCCCAGAAAGGATAAGAATTGGTCCCCAAAGCCTCTATGTCTTAAGCATGTAGTGAGAAATTTCCACGACACAGAATCGAATGCTTTCTCAGCATCCAGACTAAGAAGCATTGTTTTTGGACCTTTTTGGCCTTAAGCTCTAATCGTTGCCGCTACTGCCATTCTTATGCCCAAGGTCGAGTGTCTATTTTTAAAGCCCATTTGGCTCGTGGACAGTAGAGGACCCAACATCTCCTGTAGATGATCTGCCAGAATTTTGGTGAGAATTTTGTAGTCCTGATTTAATAATGATATGGGTCTTTAGGATTGGATTCGCTCGGGGTCCCTGCCAGGCTTCAGAATCAACACGGTCTCTGATGCCAAAAATTTGGACGACATGCACCGCCCTCCATATATCCCATTCAAATAGTTGGTAAGGCGCGGGATTACGTGTGGTGTTAACATTCTATAGTATTCTGCCGATAGGCCGTCAGGGCCAGGTGTTTTGTTGTTTGGTAAACTTTTTATGGCCGCTGACACTTCCTTTTCCATTATTTCCGTTTCCAGGGATTCTTTAAGGGTTGTGGGGAGTTTCGACAAGGTCAAATTGTTTAGGAAGTTCCAGGAGGCCACGGAATCATAGAGGGGCGCTTTATAAAAATCGGTAAAGTATCGAGTAAAAATATTCTCTATAGTGTCAGGGGTACATGTCAAAGAGTGGGTGACTGGGTCTTTCAGCGAAAGAATATGGCGTTTGGTCAACGGGGATTTTTGCATTCTTGCCATGAGAGAACCTACTTTGTTGCCCCATCTGAAGAATTTGTTTCGAACCGCCTCAATACCCCACTTTGCTTTTTCCCTGTAAATAGGTCTCCATTAATTGCTGGGCCTCTAGGAATGTATTTTTAATAAGTGGGTTGGGATAAGTGAGGTAAGTATGATATGCCGTGGTCAGATCAGAATTTAGTTGTGTATATTTCTTGCGGGATTCTTTTGCTTTAAATTTCAGGTAGGAGGTAATATGTCCTCGGAGGACTGCTTTAGAGGTAGGCCAAAAGAGGCCTACGTCTGACGCGTGTTCCCGATTGTCATCTGCAAATTGTGCCCAGTGTATTGTAAGGTATTGTCTGAAGTCCTCCGAGTTCATAAGGTACGACGGGAAGCGCCATTTTTTTGTGAGATGGTAATCCCCCGGTTGGGCAATGGAGAGGTTGATCGGGGCGTGATCCGAGATCACAATATTTTCTATGTCTGTTCCCGAGACCCGCGGGAAAAGGTTGGAGGAGATGAGAAAGAGGTCAATGCGGGAATGGCTCAACACGCATGTTTTGAAGGGCTCTCATCAGTGAACACGCATTTTTTGAAGGGCTATCATCAGTTAACACGCATGTTTTGAAGGGCTATCATCAATGAACACGCATGTTTTGAAGGGTTGTCATCAGTGAACACATGTTTTGTAGGGTCTCATCAGTGAACACGCATGTTTTGAAGGGTTATCATCAATGAACACGCATGTTTTGAAGGGTTTTCATCAGTGAACATGCATGTTTTGAAGGACTCTCATCAGTGAACACCCATGTTTTGAATAGCTCTCATCAGTGAGCACGCATGTTTAGAAGGGCTCTCATCAGTGAACACGCATGTTTTGAAGGGCTCTCATCAGTGAACACGCATGTTTTGATGGGCTCTCATCAGTGAACACGCATGTTTTGAAGGGCTCTCATCAGTGAACACGCATGGTTTGAAGGGCTCTCATCAGTGAACATGCATGTTTTGAAAGGCTCTCATCAGTGAACACGCATGTTTTGAAGGGCTCTCATCAGTGAACACGCATGTTTAGAAGGGCTCTCATCAGTGAACACGCATGTTTAGAAGGGCTCTCATCAGTGAACACGCATGTTTAGAAGGGCTCTCATCAGTGAACACACATGTTTAGAAGGGCTCTCATCAGTGAACACGCATGTTTAGAAGGGCTCTCATCAGTGAACATGCATGTTTTGAAGGGCTCTCATCAGTGAACACACATGTTTTGAAGGGCTCTCATCAATGAACATGCATATTTTGTAGCAGACCACTGGAGATTTATGTGGAAAGAATAACTGATCTACAGAACAGGAAATGTCCTGTAGGGGACACTGTTTATCCACATTGTGTATATAAGACTGGTATCTGGAATTGTGTTCTTCTATACCGCCGAGCACCTTAGATGCTGTTTATGTATTGACCATGGCAGTGGCATGTTAGAGGTTTCTCTGACCTAGTTATGATGGGAGTCCAACTGTTAGGGTTACCCAACCGGTATTTGTCCTGTTTTGCGGTCGTCCCCACGGCCGCGGGGGGAACGGCTTTTCGCCGTGATGAGTGGAGAAAAGCCCTTCACATTCATAAGCACAGGTTCCGTCCGAAAACCGGACGGAAGATTGTGCTTGTAGAATGTTTTGCGGCCGGACCGCGGGATGGAAAACCTGTGCAGTGGGGACTGCTGCACGGGTTTTCCATAAAGCACCATTGTGCTCATTTTCAGCCAGTTTTTCAGGTGGTCTGCAAAACCGCAAACCGCCCGAAAAAACGGCCGAAAACCCGTGCAGTGGGGACATGCCCTTAGTGTTACTGTCAGTTTCCCACTCTTAACCACATGGGCTCAACTTCTGTGCCTGTAGGATCCTATCCAAGTGGTGTAACTGTAGGTAATAGAACTTTTTGACAAGCAAGTTCATGGTGTACATTCACACAGTCAAATCACATTATTATGACCATTCTCTGCTTTCAACATTGGCAGCTCATGAAGGAACTCGCATACCTTGAGCTGTCTTGGTGGGTGTATACAGTGTGCGACATAGATAGGAGGGGAGCTTTATCAGAGTTGAAAACCATGGATGATTATTGGCTTTCAAAACAAGGGTGGCAGTATTTCTGAAACTGTGTGCTGCAGTGGCGAAAGTGCATCGTGATTGGACAAATGGCACCATGGTGAATAAGCAATGTAGAAACTGTGGAGCACCATATGCCATGGATGTGAGATGTGAACATCTGCTGCTAAGGTGCACAAGAGCGGACAGACAGCCTACACCACCAAAATTAACCAGGGGGCTACCAGGCGCCTATCTATAATAATAATAATAATCTTTATTTATATAGTGCCAACATATTCCGCAGCACTTTACAAATTCGAGGGTAAACGTACAGACATTACACATTAAAAGTACTTACACATGAGACACAAGGTGTGAGGGCCCTGCTCGTGAGAGCTTACAATCTATTAGGGTGTATGGGTGAAACATACGGTAAGAAGAGCCAAGTTTACAATGGTCATATCACAAGAGTTCAGTGAACTCTACTGCGTATGGGGATTTAATCTCTGTAGACAAAGTTGCATCAGCAGAAAAGTCTTCAACACTGTAGGACAATAAGATGAACTGTATGGATGGATGTCTTTATTTTTAATCTTACAAAGTACAGTATCTCACAAAAGTGAGTACACCCCTCACATTTTTGTAAATTGTCACGGACGCCCCTGCGACCACTGTTCCGGGTCGCAGGCGCGCCCGTGCCCCTGCTCCCAGTGGAGCCCCGTCCCGCACGTCGGGTTCGGGGTCTGCCCGTGCATCTGCCCCCTCCGGCGCTCACTTACCCGGCCGCGCTCCTGCTCAGTCTGTGTCCGCGCGCCGGCAGTTTGAATTTAAAGGGGCAGTGCGCCGGTAATTGGTCATTGCCGGGCACTGCTCCTATTTAAGTCCGGCCTCTTCCTGGCGGCCCTCGCTGGATCCTTAGTGTATGTTTCCTAGGAGAAAGCTGTCAAGAGAGTTCCTGTCTGCCTTACCATGTACCGACCTTCTGCCTGCGTCTACCATCTACGAACCAGAGCCGCCTGTCCTGAACTTCTGCTTGTCAACCGTCTACGAACCCGAGCCGCCTGCCCGGACCATCTGCCTGTCCTCGACTATGAGCCTGCCTGCCGTTCCTGTACCTTGCCTTGGCCGCCACCGCAGGCAAGCCCCGCCAGTGGTAGTGACCTGGTGGAATCCCGCCGCAGCAAGACCATCCCGCTTTGCGGCGGGCTCTGGTGAATACTGGGACCCACTTAGATTCCACTCCCTGGTAGGGGCTTACGCCATCACCTGCGGTGGTCCAGTGGATCCACCTCCAGACCGTTACATAAATATTGTATTTTATGTTGTCATGGGACAACACTGAAGATATGACACTTACAATGTAGAGTAGTCAGTGCCCAATTTGCCATTTTCCCTATATGTCATGCGGCTCGTTAATTTTACAAGGTTTCAGGTGTAAATGGGGAAGCAGGTGTGTTAAGTTTGGTGTTATCACTCTCACACTCACTCATACTGGTCCCTTGAAGTTCAACATGGCACCTCATGGCAAAGAACTGTCTGAGGATCAAAAAAAAGAATTGTTGCTCTATTTAAAGATGGCCTAGGCTATAAGAAGATTGCCAACACCCTGAAACTGAGCTGCCAAGACCGTACAGCGGTTTAACAAGACGGTTTTCAATCAGAAAAGGCCTCGCCGTGGTCAACCAACGAAGTTAAGTGCATGTGCTCAGCGTCATATCCAGTGATTATACTTTTAAAATAGACACATGAGTGCTGCTAGCATTGATGTAGAGGTTAAAGGGGTAAGGCGTCAGCCTGTCAGTGTTCAGACCATATACCGCCCACTGCCTCAAATTAGTCTGCATGGCTGTCCTCCCAGAAGGAAGCCCTTTTCTAAAGATGATGCAAACAGTTTGCTGAAGACAAGCAGACTAAGGACATGGATTACTGCAATCATGTCCTGTGGTATGATGAGAGCAAGATACGTTTATATGGTTCAGATGGTGTTAAGCATGTGTGGTACTCATATAAATACAATTGGCAACATAGATGCTTTAAAACACTCTACTTATATCAAAAAAGGTTAGTATACAGGTTTTAGGTGAGCCATTAGGCTTACCGCATATTTAGAAAGTTCTCAAGGTAGGTGAAACACGCTCATCCTCATTAGGGTAAGAACAATTCCATGTGGTCAATCCATATTATGAGCAGGGCTGTGGAGTCGGTAAGCCAAAGTCCCGACTCTGACTCCTCAATTTCCCCTAACCCCGACTCCGACTCCCTCATACATAGAAGATAACTTAATTTAAGCTTTTTATCATCCTTATGATACAATAATCAAGCTATTTAGGTAGAATATAAAATATATTTATTGGATACAACTTTAGAACACAAAAAACCTTATTAAATTCCAAATATGCAAAACGCTGCAGTAAGTGGAAAAAAAACAGTTTTCAACAACAACGTCCTGAATAACATTTGTGGAGTCTATGAATTTGTTCTGAGAAAAAGTATTCCCTCCATCAGATCCTCTTTCATAGATAACCTCAAATCTGATCGAATTATTTTAAGGCTAGAGAACAGCCTCTCTACACTAACTTGGGTTGTTAGCAAAGCGGTGACCACATGGGCAACATCTCTAACAATCTCGGGGTATAAAGGAATTGCCTCAGCCACAGTCAGTTTTGATGATCGGTTGAACTCATCAACTTCATTCAGAGCAAGAGAAAAATTTAGCTGAAATACAGACAGTCTGTTTGCTGTGGGAGTGGAATCTTTTTACCAGAGGCAACGCATTGCCTGCTCCATGTCATCAAAATACTTTTCAAAGTTAAACTCTTCATCTGAAGAGGCTGAAGATATGGCAGCAGCACTGGCAAGACCCAATTCCTCTTCTTCTTGGCAGTCCTGTAGCCCACTCATCCTAATTGCTACCTCAGTCAGAGCTTCTTTTCCTTTAGTAATCTGTTGATCATCCAGCAATATACGATGACTTGGGTCCACATAAACAGCTGCCAAAAGAATTTTATTATCTAATAACAGTGTCTCTCTCCTTTTCATTGAAGCAGCAATGCCATCTGCGATTAAGCCTCCTCTTTGGGATAGGCTAAAAAGCAAGTTCTTCCACTCCTTTATGAAAGTTCCAGGAGTTAAATCCTCAGCTTGTAATTTTTTAGTCACTGTGAATGGGTGTTGAAGCAGTTCTTTTAATTCAGCCACCTGTGTCCATTGACCTTCACTTAATGTCACCTGAGGGTTGGCCATGTCCACAAGAAAGGGTTTCAGCTCAACTAATCGTTCAATCATCAAATAAGTACTGCCCCACCGAGTGGCTTGATCTACAATTGCCCCTTTCCCAGCACGTCTCTTCAAGATAGAATCAATTTTAGGGGTTCGGGCAGCAATAGCCAATTGCCTCACCTTGCCAATCAGAGTTCCAGCATGTCCCTCTTGCAGACTGTCTCTTATCGCCAGCTGCAGTGGTGTGCACAGCGCATGTGATAAATATGACAGAATTTTGAAGCAGCTTCAGCAAGATCTAATTCTAGAGTATCATGTTGCTGTTGTTCTGTAGGAATATCTGTTTGTTCCTCAGTTACAAGATCAGGACTGTGGCCTTCCATCTCACACATACTGAACCCAAAGTTTTCTTCTAACTGTTGTCACCTTCCTTATTCTCATTCATCAGTTTAATTGTAACGTGTCATATTTGAAGCGTTGTCTGTTACAAAGCAAGAATCTGTTCTTTTTTGAGTTCATAATCTTGCAGAACATTTTCCACTAAGGCCTGGAGAAGCTGACTGGTGTGATGAGCTTTAGTGTCCTTTACTGCCAGCGTCTTGGTAACAAATTTTTTGTTGTCACAAACAAATCGAACATTTATAGCAAAATAGTTCACTCTGTGACGTGTGCAGGCATCCATTTTAAGATATATAAAGCGTCTCTTGAGAATCTTTTTAAGATCTTCTTTTTGGTTAAAGGCTTCTTCAATCACTAATTTTCTAATACTTTCTCTTTCCAGAGAAACACCAAGTTTGCGGGCCATGTCTCCATTAAGAGATGTAAAAGCTGGTCGAGCAACTAATTATAATGGTACACCGTCCTTCACAACAAGCTGTATGAGCTGTCTTTTAAACACATCTGCTGTCATTGTTACAGTAATTTTGTCACTTACAAAATATCTTGTTACTGATGTTTGAGACACTCTTTCGTCCTCCTTTGCCTGGCGGGAAGTGCTGGGCACTGGTTTTTTGGTGTCACTCTGATCCTTCTCAGTCACAGATTTGAAAACTTCTGAGTGGAAGCGGTTTAAATGTCTTTTTAGATTGGAAGCTCTTGTAGGAGTGTTTTTATCGCTTCCTGAATATGCACTGATTTTGACATCACAGCATTTATTTCCATCTGGGTCACTTATCTTACACTGACACACAAAATATTTTTTATCTTCCGTCAGTGTGAAATGCTCAAAGACAGCTGACTTCATAGGAAGCTTCTTAGACATTTTATAATAATATAAATTCGTCCTCAAAATAATTTTGTCCTATGAAAAAAAAAAAGGTACCGTATTTTTCGGACTATAAGGCGCACCGGACTATAAGGCGCATTAACATTGAGCGCATTAACATTGTGCGCCGTTCATATATAAGGCGCACCGGACTATAAGGCGCACCGGACTATAAGGCGTGGCGCATTAAATGAAACAAAGTTCAGAGCGAAAGCCAAACTTTATTCAACACTTTCACAATAACTCTCAACTTGTAAAGTTGTAACAAAAATCAATACACTTACAGTACTTTTTCTGACTATGGTAGCCGTATAGGCCATTCTTCATTTTTTCATGCCGTATCGCTGCCGCGGATTGCAGCCGTATTGCGGCTGGATTTACAATGGTCCTGCCACTTATTGTGCCTTAGTTCGCGACGGAATCACCCGCTGGAAAGAATGGGTTGTAAATCTGGCGCGAAATACGCGCCAGTGGCACTTATTTGAAACTGATTTGTAACTGATTTCAGAACGTATTTACTATTGTAAATCAGTTGCAAATCAGTTACAAATCAGTGTCACTAAATTAGCTGTAAATACGTTCTGAACAAAGACTGAAAACTGAAGAATTGATTCATATATAAGGCGCACTGGACTATAAGGCGCACTTTCGATTTCTGAGAAAATCTCAGGCTTTTATGTGCGCCTTATAGTCCGAAAAATACGGTATATTGTAATCTCTGAAAGAATAGCGAGTATAACTTTGGGTAGAAATAAAACAAACTTTGCATAAATCAATAGTACAGATATGTCATGACAAATAAAAAGTTTGTAATATGTGTTTTATTAGATATCTTTATGCTGAACTTTCAGTATCAGGCTTTTCTCTGGATACAGGGCCTGATGTATGAAAAACGGTCTTGGTCTAAAACTTTCTTTGTTGCCCATAGCAACCAATCAGAGCTCTGCTTTAATTTCTCCACAGCACTATATAAAAGGGGAGCTCTGATTGGTTGCTATGGGCAACAAAGAAAGTTTTAGACCAAGACCGTTTTCATACATCAGGCCCTGGGTGTTTTACATCATACTGCTTCACAGTCTACAAAGTGAAACTACTAGCAGTGCTTTGGCAACAGCTTTTACAACTACAGTACTTTCTCACATGTGTGTTTCTGTATTTCTAAATATGAGATGTTAGAAAACAGTTTCCCCCCTTAAATTCTATGTATAGCATATATAAGCCATCAGAGCAGCTAATCTCTCCAAACAAGAGCTCAGAGGAGAAGCAAGAAAACACATGAAGCATACAGAGAGAACATATACTGGACAATTGATTTATGCACAGTTTATTGAAAGTTTAGATATGCTAAGAAGTACTTGCCTTAAAGGTGTTTTCTCTGCACGATGATTCACTGGCTGACAAGCAGTCACTCTGTCTCCTCAGGCTGTGGGTGGGTCTCCAGCAGTGATTAGCATATATTAACTTCAACTCCTTCATCCGACAGAGCAGGAAATTGTGTTCTCCAACACAATTACAGATAAAGTCAAGCTTTTCAGTCCTCACAGTCACAACACTTGTATACTTTGCTTACTGCAGATAATGGTGCTAAACCTTGTAAGTTCACTCAGAACTCAGTCCCATCATTCCGTGGGGGTGAGGTTACTCCTCTCAGCTAATCAGATAACAGGCATTCTGGTATGCAGGTTACCATAGAAACCTGTGTGCAGTGAGAGACCTGCTGAACTGTCTATAGTTCATGACTGAAGTAAAATCTACTGACCAAAATATTTACAAAATGTTGTCTATAACAGTCCCTTTATGTAGTAAGCAAACTTCTTTAATCCTGTTTTCTCTAGCAGATCTGTGATGAGTGCAGCCATTCCTTCCCAGTGCTTTTTCCTCTGATCTGTAGCAAGAAGCTTCACAACTGAGCATGTACATAAAGTGCAGCACACATTCATTTAAATTAAGAGCCTAGATGCTTATATAAGGAATAGAGCAGACCTTTCATTATTTTCACAAATTCTTTTGAAATTATATTCAGCACATACTGCAATGAACTAACTGGACCAATTTATTAAATATTTTGGGAGTCGGAGTCGGTCTATTTTATTCCGACTCCGACTCCACCAAAATGGGCACCGACTCCGACTCCACGACTCCGACTCCACAGCCCTGATATGAGTTTTACAACTAGCAATCGAGGATGTTAAGGCAGAAGTGAAAAGAACAGAAGATGAATATAAACAAACTACAACGGTTGAACAATGTGAAAATCTAATGCAGGAGATTAATAAAAATATAGAACAAATGCGTTCACAATTATTACAACTAAAATTAAAGAAATTTGAGAGAGACACTGGAGATTACCTGCACAATAGAGTGTTACACATGGTCACAAGACCGTACATATGTGAGACGCAAGAGAAGAGAAAGAAATCCGGAACAAACGGAGAGTTCATCTATGGACTCAGGAGAGTCTAGCACTGCATCTACACGCTCATCCTCTAGAAAAATACGCACTGGCACAGGTCGAACTGAACAGCAGAGTGATGTCACTCCAAAAAACTTGAAAGGAGGTGGAGGAAAATCGATCAATCAAGAAGAAACACGTATGTCATCAAGAAAAA
Source organism: Phyllomedusa bahiana (assembly GCA_025379985.1). NCBI lineage: Eukaryota > Metazoa > Chordata > Amphibia > Anura > Hylidae > Phyllomedusa > Phyllomedusa bahiana. The sequence goes on from JAODAL010002346.1 coordinate 66,068, forward strand.
AAAAGAAATAACATCATATGAGGATTTGACCGTCAATCTCACTTCTCATAAATGGACTACGGACCAACAAAAATTACTTAATAAGGGTCTTAAATTTGTCTCTACACAGGAAAACAAATTGTTTACATTTGTCACGGATTTTTATAAGATGTGTCGAAAGATGAGAATTAAGATGCAATTTAAGGACACAAATAGGAATATAACAGAAACACAACAGATTCGTACACAACGGTTGAAGGAGAGATCCCAATATGATCCAGAGTTGAAATCTGCATCCTTAGAGGTGTTTGAGAAGCTCGTTGTACAGGAGGTTTCACAAAAATGGGACACATGATAAGAAGATATATCAAAATGTAACCCATGGGGAAAAGCAAGCTATACAGGAATTGAGAAATACCACGTCGGTTATCATTAAGAAAGCAGATAAAGGCGGAGCTACCGTGCTTATGGAAAAGGATTCAGATTTGGAGGAAGCTAAAAAACAACTTGAAGATGACAACGTCTATAAAAGACTGGACTATGATCCGACAGAAAAAAATCAAGAAAACCATTGCAAGCATTCTAGAGGAAGCTATGGAACTGGGTTTGATAAATCAATCAATTAAAAATCTGCTAATAGCACAAAATCCACGCATACCAATATTATACTTGGTTCCTTAGATCCATAAGGCTAATCCACCTCCAAGACGTCCGATAGTGTCGGGCATAGGATCTATTTTGGGCCCGCTTGCAGTTTACCTCAACACCTTTTTACAGAAAGATGAAAATTGTCTAAAAGACACTGGTCAGTTTTTGAGACGAATACAACAGACAACAGTGAGGTCAGATACATGGCAACTTTAGACGTTAAAAGCCTATTTCCTAACATTCCTATAGAAGAAGGCAGTCAGGTTGTGAGGGAAGTACTATGTCAGGATCCTACTATCTCTAATGAATTTATCTCATTTTTAATGCAGTTGCTATCAGTAGTACTTACAAAAAAAAAATGTCGGTTTGGTGAATCCCTATATATGCAACGCCAAGGTGCGTCAATGGGTTCGCCAATAGCCCCTAGTTTTGCTAATTTATATATGTCATTTTTTGAAAAAAAGTTCATTTGGACATCACCCTTTAAGACCAGTCTCATTCTCTGGACACACTATGTGGACAATGTTTTTGTCCTCTGGCGTGGATCAGAGAGGGAGTTGGATTCATTTTTGACTTCTTTAAATTCTTGTCATAGTCTTATTAAGTTTTCTATGGAAAAAAATTCACTACTTAGATGTAGAAATTGCATTAAAAAATCAAAGTCTTACTACCACCATGTATTCTAAACCAACAGATAGAAATAAAATGCCTCACAGAAATAGTTACCATTCCCCAGATGTGTTTAAGGGTATCCTTAAAGGACAATTTATTAGAGCAAGACGCATATTCAGTTCAGATCAGGAGTACCTTGAAAGCATGCATAAAATAGTAAGGAAATTTGTTGAAAGAGGTTATGATGAAACTCTAGTGCTGAAGGAAGGCATGGAGGTTTTAAAAATATCAAGAGAACAATTATTAGCCCCTAAACCTAAAAAACAAAATGATAGAATATTGTATATTGGTACTTATGATAAACACGCAGGCTTAATACGTCATACCATAAAGAAATACAGGCCCATTTTAATGAAGGATGAGAAATTTGGTTATATGTTTAAACAGCTACCCAGGTGCATCTTCAAAAGAGGTAGATCCATAGGTGATCAAGTAGTAAGATCGGACATATGTCCTGTCAAACGACAAAGACAAAGGATAGGAGCACATAAAAATGGCACGTTTCCATGTTTGTCATGTACAAATTGTTCCGCCATATTAAAAGGTCCCACGGTATCACACCCCACAAAAGGTTTTCCAATACAGATCAAAGGATACTTTACCTGTAATTCAACATGTGTTATATACCTAAAAATGTCCATGCGGCAAAGTATACGTAGAGCAAACAAGTCGTGCCATGAAAACACGTATAAATGAACATAAATCAAGTATTAGATCTCATTTGAGAAAGGACACAATAGGGGACAAAGTGGAAAGCGGTAATAAAAAATACGGAGAAACTACAGTGGCCCGACATTTTGTAGAGGCCAAGCATCATGTCAGTGATCTGAAACTATGAAACTAAGATCTGAAACTATGGATTCCGTCTCATTCGCCGAGTGGGGAGAAAGTGACATGCACATTATCCCGGTGGGATACGCGCCGTGGATAATGCATGTCTATGGGGCCGGCGAACTGCCGGCCCCCCGCTGCACGGAGCCGGCATAATTGCGAGGCGAAATCCGTCCCCGCAATTACGTCGGCAATAGGCCGTGTGAACCAGGCCTAATGGCCGTGTGTTTATTTATTTTGAGGGCACATCAAATTTACACTGTTGTCCACGCTATACAATGACTACTTTGTATTGTCTCAAAGTGTCATATCTTCAGTGTTGTAACATGAAAAGATATAATGCAGTTTTTTCAAAAATGTGAGGGGTTTACCTACTTTTTTTAGATACTTTATGTAACAATTTTTACAGCACTGGACCTCAGATGATTGGTAAAGGTTTGCTTCTCCAATGAGTAACGTTTTCTGATTTATGGAACAGATGGACATTGGTGTGTAAGGAGAGAAACAGAGTAAAAACACCCTGCAATCATTACTGGAAGAACCAAGCTGGTGGTGGCAGCATTATGGTCTGGGTGTGTTTTTGTGGCATTCTCAAGTACTCTCAACTGATTTGGGGATGAATCCATCCTTCAGATCACCCACACACGCACATGATCATTGTCTTCCTGGGGGGATGGGATCTTCAAGCAAGAGAATGTGACATTACATGTCTTGAAATGTCCAATATTGGTTGGAGGAGCATGATCAAAACTTCCAAGTGCTACCCTGGCCTCTTTTTTTTTAAATCATTAAATTTTTTATTGAAGAAAATTTTGTTTAGAGGAAGAAAAACAGGACATAGTCCAGAATATAATCCAAACAAAAACAGGTAAAACAATAATAAGCCATGTAGTACTAGGAAATGCAAAACATCATGCATGATAAACAAAGCAGATAAGTCTACATCTTTAAAACCACAGTTTCTCTTTTTATATAAGTAATGCAAGTAAATTCTAAATAAAAGTACACAGGTAAGGAAGTAATCATAGAGCATTAATTAGCAAAAGTCGAGCTCATCCAAATCTCCCACTTTTGTCTCTGTTTCGACACTAAGTGGGGGGGAGTTATGAGATTCAATTCACTGTGAAATTGTATATTAACCCTATTGACAACCTCTATGAAGTTTGGTGTGAGGGATGACTTCCAATAACTAGCAATGGTGAGTGTGGTAGCAATTAAAATATGTTGAATCACCGTTGATAAGAATAAGGAATTTCACCCATACCAATGTCTAATAATGCAAGTTCTTTATGTAAGAATGAATTGTGGACAATATAATTGCTGAATCAAACCCTCTACCCTGATCCATAAAGTTGTAATCACTGGGCATGACCACCACATATGTGACAAAGAACCAGCCATACCACAGTTCCTCCAGCACATCTTAGAAGATCCTGGGAAGATATGGGCAGTTCCAACTGGAGTAAGATACCACCTAAGGTGAATTCTCCTTGAAAGGGCCAAGTGATTAACGCACTTTGAGTGCTTAGAGGTTGAGATCGACGCCTTCCACCATTCCTCTACTGAGAAGGATTTAAACATCTCCACTTCCCATTTGAGCATGTAGTCTAGTTTAACATTCCCGTCTGCATCCGTTAAAGTAGCATAGGCAGCCAAAAGGCCCTTCACATGGCGATGGTTATCCAATAGAAAGTAATGGAAGGGGGATCTGGGCAATGTAGACGAAAAGCTAGGTAAGGACGAAACTACTTGCCTAATTTGCAGATAAACATAGAACTGTGAGTTAGGTAAAGAGAACTGGGAAGCAAGATCCTCAAATGTCCTAAAAACCCCTTTAGAAAATAGGTCCCCAAGCACCCAAACTCCTCTGGAAATCCAAGGCTCTAAACGGATGTCTGGAATAGCTCCATAAACAAAAAGGGGGGAGTTTTTCCTATAATATGTATTTTTTTTTAACCCCTTTTTTTTTTCCTGCCACACAGCAAGAAAAGTTGGTGTACCGTCCCCCTGGTTTTATTCTTCAGACTTGAAACCAAACTGAGCATTTATGGGACCCCTCGATTGTTGTGTTTTCTCTATGGATTTTCCCCCTAATGGGGATCCTGCAGTGCATAGAGTTTTGGGTGTTCACAAATTTATTGCCCCAAGTGGTTTTTGGACGTGAATGAGACAATGTTTTCATTTGTTTTGGGTGGTGTACAGTAAATCTAATCTATATTAGTATACCATCAATATCAAAGTCAAGGAAAGCCCCCCTTAAAAATCACCCAACCCAAGGTGCCCACTAGATGGCAACAGCTCTCAGATCAGTACATGGACACCCTCACCCCATCTGTGCATATTTTGATACTGAGTTCCTTAGCACATGTTCTGCTCCTCGAAAAGTGCTGATTTCTGTCATGCCTGCAGTTTACAAAAGAATATTTATTTTAGCGAAACACAAAGGGCGACATGTATGTTGGTGCCCGAGGTGCGCCTTTTCATGCCCCGGACTTGGCGCGAGACTTTGGGCGAAGGACTCGTAACATGTAAAATTTGAGGGCGGTGGGAAACACGAGAAATCATTAAAGTTATGAATGCAAAAAAGTTTTTTCTTTCAAATGAATGAATGAATAAAGAGAAAAATCAAACTTCTAAAAGCGATTAAGGATTGAAAAAGTGATCATTTAAAAATTTAAAAAGGAAAATAAAAAGACACTAAGAAAAAAAAAACTCAGCCCGTGAGCATGGTAGAAAAAAAAAAGTTTTTATTTGGTGTAAAAACATTATCTGAAAAAAGACTCAAACCTTCTAAAACAATACCCAAGGGAAAATCATAAAAAAATCAATAACCCGGGAAAAACCTCATTAAAAGTTTTGAATTTTGGGATTAAAAAAAATTGCCGGAAATACAGAAAATTTAAATTCCCGTAAGCGCTTCCTTTGGTCGGTTTAAAAACCAGCCAATCAGAATAGGACGGCAGTGACCCCTTTTTTAAACCCATTGCCCCAAACAAATGAAAAACGGGAAGTTCAAAATAAGTAAAAAAACAGGGGGGGGGGAAAAGAGCTGAAATTGGGGTTTAGCTAAGCGGGGGCTTGCTTCCCCGGGCCCAAACAGGGGCGAGGGGTAAAATGAACAATAATATGGGGTAAAAGAAAATAAAAAAAATTTAAAAAAGAATTCAATGAGTTCATTTTTTTTTTTTTTTTTTGCAAAATTTAAAATTTTTTTTTTTTAAAATTTTTTTTAACAATACAAAAAATACAAGTACCATAAAACGTAAAATAGGCCTTAAAGGGAAAAAAAAAACCCGGCCCGGGCCGGGTTTACATATTTTATAAAAACCTTGGTCAAATAAAAGAAATAAAAGCATTTCGCATGTCACATTCCAAACTGAAATCCTTTTCCCCCAAAAAGGAATCTCACTTTCAAGATCTAAAAAAATTTGAACCCCATATTTTCCAATCAAAATTTAAAAGGGGGAAAAAAATAATAAGGACAAAACATATGAAAAGGGAAAAAGGGGGAAAAGGGGAAATTTCTGGGCTCGGCCCGGGAACCCCCAAGGGGGACAGCTGGTGTACACAAAGAAAGGAGACCAAGGGGGTCACAGACCCCCCAAAATTTTTTAAAGCCAGGGTTTCCCAAAATTCACCCTCGAATGCCACTAAAGCCCGAGCCCAAAAACCCCGGGGAAAACCCTTTTACCCAAAATCCAAGGGTTCCCCTTTCAAAACTTCCCCGTTTCCCTTTTAGGATTTTGTGCTATCAATTCCTCCAAAACGGTATGTGGGGGCTACCTCCCCCATCCACTTTTCCCCAACCCAGGGGGGGGTGGGTTTTCTTCCAAAATTTCCCCGGGGGGTTTTCGTTTTGGCCCGCCTGGAAGATGTTTGTCAATTTATTTTTTTTTGTTTCCCCAAAAGGGAAGTTGACATAAAGAGTAGCCAGCTCCGGAGTGTTTGGGGGTTTAAAGACCCCCGAAAAATTTCCCCAAGGCTGCAGGACCCTTTTTTCCCAAAAAGTCCTGCAAGGCCCCACATCCCCACCAGATATGTTTCAAAAGTTCCGACCTTCTTTGTTACATCTCCCCCAGACATCCGGGCATTGGGGGTACCACTTGTGGAGTTGGGCCGGAACCCTATACCAACGAGACAAGATCTTATAACTCGTCTCCTGTCCCTTACTTGCTATAACTGCCTTGTGTGTGAGGGTGAAACTTTGTCCCATTGGGCCATCGAGAAGGATTTTTGAAGTTCCCGTTTCCCAAGTTCACAATGGGAAAGGGGGAGAGGTAGTTCCCCGCGAAATCAAAAGTTTATGGATCAAGGAAATAGCATGTCTAGGCGATTTTTTGTTGGACACAAAGTTTCTAAAAGAGTTCAGAGGTCTGTTTTAATCAAGATTCCGGATAGGGAAACAAAGAAGTGCCCAAGCTGGACATACTTCATAATGATGCTTGGGGGATGTGGGGGCAGCCTCCAATAGGTCAGCTAGCGGACGGTAGAAGACCCCTATTGTGGATATCTTTTACAAGGAGGGGTGTGGTTTTAAGCCTGCCTAGGAAGGAGTTACTAGATTTCCCCGGGGGAAATAAAGGGTTATGAGTTCAATTTTTATTTGTTTATTTTCGTTAGCCAATGATCAATAAAATGGGTGTAACGAAAAAAAGAAATAAAAATTTAATTCATTGAAATTTCATATTTATTACCGATATATACTCGAGTATTAGACGAGTTTTCAGCCCAAAAAATGGGCTGAAAAATCCCCCCCCGGCTTTTTACTTGAGTCACTGTCGGCGCTCGGGCCGCTGAGATGGCCCGAGTGCTGACAGGGCGCTTCAGTTAATATGCGGTCCTCAGGGAGCGCATATAACTGAAGGCTGAGTGAGCCCACAGTGTCCGGGCGCTGCCCCTGGCCCGGGCACTGTCCGCGATCCCTTCACCTATATGCGACTCCTCCGGAGTGCATATAGGTGAAGGGATACCACTGCGGGGCACAGAGCGAGCACTCCGTGCTCCGCAGTGGTCTTCGGGCGGCCGCAGAATCACGGCCGTCCGGAGCTCTCGGCACAGGCAGCGCGCGTCATCACGTGCGTGCGCGCCCTGATGACGTCACCCGCATGTGCCGAGAAGATGCTGGGAGATCCGCGCGGGAGGCCGGACGGCGAGGGAGACGGAGCGGCGGGGAGTCAGGTAAGTGGTTTTTTTTGTTTAAAAAGCCTGCCTATGCCTGCCTAGGGGGACTGTACCTGCCTATACCCTGCCTAGGGGGACTGTACCTGCCTATATCTGCCTAGGGGGACTGTACCTGCCTATATCTATCTAGGGGGACTGTACCTGGCTATAACCTGCCTAGGGGGACTGTACCTGGCTATTACCTGCCTAGGGGACTGTACTCGCCATTATCTGCCTAGGGGGACTGTACCTGCCTATATCTGCCTAGGGGAACTGTACCTGCCTATTACCTGCCTAGGGGGACTGTACCTGGCTATTACCTGCCTAGGGGGACTGTACCTGCCTATATCTGCCTAGGGGGACTGTACCTGGCTATATCTGCCTAGGGGGACTGTACCTGGCTATATCTGCCATGGGGGACTGTAACTGCCTATATCAGCCGAGGGGGACAGTACCAGGCTATATCTGCCTAGGGGGACTGTACCTGCCTATATCTGCCTAGGGGGACTGTACCTGGCTATATGCCTAGGGGGACTGTACCTGCCTATATTGCCTAGGGGGACTGTACCTGGCTATTACCTGCCTAGGGGGACTGTTCCTGCCTATAACCTACCTAGGGGGACTGTATCTGCCTATAACCTACCTAGGGGGACTGTACCTGCCTATAACCTACCTAGGGGGACTGTACCTTCCTATAACCTACCTAGGGGGACTGTACCTGCCTATAACTTGCCTATGGGGACTGTACCTGCCTATAACCTACCTAGGGGGACTGTACCTGCCTATAACTTGCCTATGGGGACATATAGCTTCCTATACCTGCCTATAACGACCTATACCTGCCTATAACCTGCCTATGGAGGACATTAAACTGCCTATACCAGCATATCTGCCTATGGGGACATTAAACTGCCTATACCAGCCTATACCTGCCTATGGGGGACATTAAACGGCCTATACCAGCCTATACCTGCCTATGGGGGACATTAAACTGCCTATGTAATTTACTGATATCATATTTTTATTTTAAAATTTACCAGTACCGCTGGCGTTTTCCACCCTAGGCTTATACTCGAGTCAATAAGCCTTCCCGGTTTTTGTGGCAAAAGTAGGTGCCTCGGCTTATACGTGGGTCGGCTTATACTCGAGTATATACGGTAGTTTATTTTCGTTACACCCATATTATTGTTCATTTTATATACACATCGGTACAACTTCGTGAGTCTTATCATTTGATTTCTGCCATGTACAGTTTTATTGTAGGTTGCATTAGAAAACCCATAAGAACATCGCTCGCTCTCCCATTGGCCCAAATAATTGCGCCTCTTTTAAGTTAGCCAATCACAAACAGAGCTCTCTCTGCATTTCTTTTCCCCATAGAACTCTATGAGATAAGTAGCTCACCCGCTGATTGGCTAAGCAGGACGAGACCCTCTTCCCCCAACCAATCACAGTACTAGAATATTTCCCATAGACAGTAATAACTTTTAGGGCGCCCTTCTATAGCGCCCTTCTTGCTCTACTCAAAATAGACGCACTACATATGATTGATGGATTCATATCTGCCGCCTGGTCTCAACCAATCAGCTCTTTTCTGCCATTTTTACTGTATTTTGAACTGTCCGCCTTTTCATTTGATTGGTCAATACTACTCCATAGGTTATAATGGTTAACTGTCGCTCCTATTCTGATTTGTTGGTTTCTCCCGACCAATGAGAAGTGCTTACAGAATTTGGATTACTGTATTTCCCGGCTATTCTCTATATCGCAATTCCCGATGTAGTGCCGGTGATGGCGACAAACGCATTGTTAGGGATTTGAGTGATGTATGTTTTTAGAAGGTTTTAGCTCTTTTACAGAGAATGTTTTGCACTTAATAAAAACGATTAATTTACTAATACTCCACGCCTCACAGAGCTGAGATTTCAGTGCCCCCATCTCTTCATGGACTACAATGGGACAAAGTAGCTCGCGCTCTGATTGGACGGAATAGCCAAGCCCCCGCTAGTTCAACTAATCAGCTCTTTTCTGCCTTTTTTACTGTATTTTGAACTGTCCCGCCTTTTTCATTGTTTGTCAATACTTCTCCAAGTTATAATGGGCCCTTCGCTCCTTTTCGTTTTTGGTTTATGCCGACGCTTACAGAATTTGAATTACTGTATTTCCCGGCAATTTTCTATATCTCAATTCCTGATGTAGCACCGGTCATGGCAACAAACGCGTTGTTAGTGATTTTATTGAAGTATGTTTTTAGAAGGTTTGAGCTCTTTTTCAGATAATATTTTACACCTAATAAAAACGATTTTTTTAATCATACTCCATGCCTCAAGGAGCTGAGAGCTGAGATTTATTTCTTGAGCGATCTTATATATTTTTCCTCTAATTTTAAATGATCCACTTTTTCAATACATTTAATCGTTTTTAGACAACTTTGATATTTATCTTTATTAATGTAAAATTTTTCAAGACAACTCTTTTTTTTATTATTGTACTGTTGTAACAGTCGACCGAGAGCACATTTTGCCCCATTCCATTACGTTCTCACTTCACCTCCTCTGGCTCATTTAGACCACCTTCAACTAGGTCTGCCTGTCGGAGCTGTCGAGCGCTGCAATGCGCCGCACTTTGCCGACCCGCGATCATGCATGCCTCGGAGTATTCAAAAGTGCTGCGTCCCGCCCCAGAACGCCCACACCGCACCCATTGCACGCCCCTTCATGTTAGGCGCATCCGATAGTGGCGAAGGTTGCGCCTAACATTGCATCACTGCGTCCGACAGGGGATTCGGATCGGGGAGCCGTAGTTTTCCCCAGAAAACAGGCGCAACTCCCGATCATACATGTCGCCCAAAGTAATCAGCTCACCATGTAACCGGGTGGGCGTAGCTACTAAGCAAGGCGTTTTCACCGAAACGCGTCAGCCCAGCAGTGTTGTATTACTTAGATACATGCCATGAGCCATGGCTGTTTATTCTTTTTAAAATGACTCATTAAAAGTCAAGTTTTACTACAACGGGCCTATCTACTTCTCTCCGATGCTGGAATTATACAATTCTTTGACTATATTTATTTTAGAGCTCCATAAATTCCAAGCTACTGTACTGTACCAGCCAAGTGGTTCCGGTACATAATATAATACAATAACACTAAGTACTACACTGATATGGAAGTAAAGAGAACCCTGCCCGTGAGAGCTTACAATCCTCAATGGAGAAGGGGAAGACAGAAGGTGAGGGACAGAGATGTTTGTATTATTGTGTGGTGGCAACAGGATTATTGTAGATTGTAGGTTATCCTGAAGAGAGGTTTTCAGGTTCCTTTTGAAACTAGTAAAGTTGGCAGAGAATGCGATGTGTTGCAGTAGTGAGTTCCAGAGTATGGAGGAAGCATGGGAGAAATCTTGAAGACGGTTGTGTGAGGAGGTGACAAAAGGAGAGCAGTGAGGAAGGTACCATGAGGAGCGTAGATTGCATTAGGGGAGGCTTCTTGAGATCAAAGGGGTTGTCTCACAACAAAGATGAGCTTTAAACATGTAGGGAACAGTAAATAAAGACTTTTTCCAAATGCATTGCCTTGTTTATTTTGCTTTGTTGAAGAAATAAGAGAGATTTTATCTGCTCTGAGAGCGCACAAGTTTCTCTTAATTACATACCTGCTCTCCCCTTTTCTCTCAGCTCTTTGTCTTATCTGATATCAGGAAGTAACGTCACCACAGGTCGCACACAGGATTGCAGGCAGCATGAAAACATTGTGTTTACTCTATAACAAGCAAAGGAGATGAATTACTTTTGATTGATTACTTTGAGCTATGAAGCCCTTTGCTCTGTACATAAGATCTCCCGCTCTCATGCAAGTACATTTAGCTGTGAATACAGACGGAGCTTATATGCAGCTATAGAACCACCCACAGCCTACCAGGAAGAGGAGGAAGCGTGATTTCAACGTTTCCTGTGGTGCTGAGAAACAGCATGGCAAGACAACCCCTTTAAGCCAGAGCCGTATGGGGGTACAGGTTTTGGAGAGTTTTGCAGGTCATTGTTAGTAACTTAGAACAAACTCTGGCACTCGTGCTCAGGATATGAAAATATTTATAAGAGATGCACTTTTATTGAAAAAACTTTAAAAGCAAAACATAAAAACAAATTAACATCATGTTACGATTAAAAGCCACTTTGACTGGCTTGAAACGGTCAAACGTGGCAGCGTTAACTTGTTTTTATGTTTTGCTTTTAAAGTTTTATAAATATTTTCATATCCTGAGCACGAGTGCCGGAGTTTGTTCTATCTCAACAATATTGCCATGTGGAATATCTATAGCCCGATATTCACCTCCGAGGAGCACCGTGTGTAGAAGGACGTTGCGGTTTACATGCAGAGGAGAACTACTGGTGAGCGATTACCCATTTTTTCTATTTTTGTGCATTTCACATTGTTAGTAGCTTAAACTACATTCGCTGGAGAGCCCAACTAAAGGCTCTAGCTATAGGTCACACTGAGAAGTTATTACTTTACTCCCAACAAAGATACTATGAGAGAGGTAATAAACATCATTCACTCTTAGCTAAACAACTTAGAGAGGACACTTTCAATCGCACCCCACACACAATAAGAGATAGGGATGGACATATAATTCATAATCCTACACATATTACGCAACTTTTTCATCAATATTTCTCTCAATTATATGCCCTTCCAGAGACCCTTCCAGCCAATGAACAACAGAGAAATAAAAAATTGGAACAGTTTCTTACTGGGTGTCGGTTACCGCAATTATCTAAAGAAGCGGTGGAATCATTAAATGTAAGCATTACAACTGAGGAATTGGAAGGGGTGCTCAAAGCCTTACCTAAAGGTAAATCACCAGGCCCAGATGGGTTTACTTATCTTTATTATCAGACCTTTAGGGATGAGCTAGCACCTCATCAAATTCAACTATATAACGCAATACTACAGGGCACATCAGTTCCATCATCTTTCCTACACTCATATATAAACATTGGTACCGAAACCCGGAAAAGATCCCTAGACATTTAAAAATTATAGACCTATTGCATTGCTAAACGCAGACTTAAAAATTTAACAAACAAATTAGTAATGGTGAGGGTCTGGCTCCCTAAAATTAACAAAAAAGATCAGGTGGTTTCATACAAAACCGTCAGGGGGAGCAACAAAGAAGGGTCATAGTTTATCGATGCTGTTACAAATTTGGGTCGATCGGTTTTTAGTCTTGGGACTCGAGCAAAAAAAGCTTTTCGCCCGGCTTTATTGGTCTTTAATTTTTGCAGTTTAAAACACTTTGGCTTTTTGGGCCCCTTTTTTGGACAGCCTCCAAAAGGTTGTACTCCACCCCCACGGCTGCAATTCGATTACCCCATGTCATCTTCTTCATAATATACATTGGCACCAACAGGATGTCCCTCTCCCCTTTATATTTGTAATATGTGTAAAAACTGTTGGTGCCAATAGTTGGAAGCCTTATTTCAAGGTGTAGTACTGAAAGAGAGAATACAAATTGTCTCTTTCGAGAGACATTTTATTCACTGACAAATCCCCAAAAAACTCCCAACTTACATGTCTCTTGGTGGATTCCGAACCCTTTCAGGATAAAAAAAAAAATAAGCAAAGACGTAAGCTCTCCCTGTGGGTTTACCAGGTGCCCTTTTTGGCATTTTTACAAAAAACTATGTTTGGGGAAAGGAAAAGTCCTTAAAATTTTTGGGTGTTAACATTAAAAATATATGCATCTATATACAATCAAAATTTCCCCCAAATTATACGCAAAAATGAAAAAACATGATGCAGAAATGGACAAAATTTGCCGCTTCTATGTAGGGGTATGCAGCCTTTAAAAATGCATTGATGCCAAGTTTATTATTATTTGAGACCTTGCGGGGTTTCCCTTTTCCATTGAGAGATTTGGGGCCCGCAGGCCCCCTTTCTAAAATTTATCTGGGAATTTTAAAAACAAAAGAGGTAAGTCAGTTCTTGGGGTACCAAAAAACAGGGAAGTCTGGCAGTACCAGAATTTCAAATACAATGCCACCCCCCTGGAAGGATCCCTGTGGTCGTCTCTTCTTTCTATTCACGAGGGCAGAAATCGAAAAAGTCGGATGCAACCAGTACACCCCAAATATTATTGGGTCAAGGTCCCCCTATAAGATAAATAGGGCATATTGGGCCCAACCTTTACGAGGGGTATTCACTCACCGGCCCCTTTATTAGGTAACCCGTCCATGCTCGTTAACCCCTTAATTTTAATCAGCCAAAAATGGCGGCAATCAGTGCATTTAGGATGTAGACATGGTCAAGACAATTCCCGCAGTTCAAACGAGCATCAGTTGGGGAAAGAAAGGTGATTTGATGCCCTTTTAACGTGGGATGGTTGTTGGTGCCGAAGGGGTGGTCTGAGTATTTCGAAAATGTGTCTCCCGGGATTTCAACACAACCACTCAGGGTTTAAGAAATGGTCCCGAAAAAAAAAAACATCCAGTGGCGGCAGTTGTGGGCGGAAAAAGCCCTTTTTGATGCCGGGTAAAGGAGTGGGCAGACGGTTCGAGTGATAAAAGGCAAAGTGACTCAAAACCCCCCGTTACAACCAAGGAGGGAGAAAAGCTTTGAACGCACAGTACGGCAAATTTGGGGAGGGCTACAGCAGCAGAAGACCCCGGGTGCCACTCCTTTTAGTAAGAACAGGAAACTGAGGCTCCCGTTTTCCCAAGTATGAAATTTGGGCAGTAGAAAATTGGAAAAACGTTGCTGGTCTGTGAGTCTCGATTTTGCTGCGAATTCGGTTGGTAGGGTAGATTTGGCGCAAAAAAAAATGAAAGCATGGATCCTCCTGCCTTGTTTCAACGGTTTAGCTGCGGTTTGGGGTTGTATGGTGTGGGGAAAATTTTTTTGGGACTCTTTGGGCCTCTTGGTACCAATTTGAGCTCGTTTGCAACACCTTGTGGAATCTATGCCACGAAGAATTGAGGCAGTTCTGAAGGCAAAAGGGGGTCCAACCCGTTACTAGCATGGTGTACCTAATAAAGTGGCCGGTGAGTGTATGGCGGAAATGCAAATATAAATTCAATCTGTGCTCAGATGCGTCAGCTATGGTTTCTTTTTCTTCACCCTCTGATACCAGAAGCTATAGGTAGTCCCCTCATGGAACCATGGTTCACAAACAGATTATTTCGGTTGGCGGATTTGATAGACTATAAAACACTGAAGTTGTTGCCGTTTTGTGTATTAAGAGAAAGGTTTCACTTACCAGCCCACATGACACTTTTAGTCGTTCAGATCCGATAAAGTTTTCTACCTACCATGTTTGAACAGTTTGTGCAGACTACAAAAACGACAAAGGTGCTGATCTCAGATATTTATAGTCTATTGATAGAACCTAACTCATAGACACCGATTGCTCATGGATATATGAAGGCCTGGGGAAATTTTATAGGACACCCAATACCCTTAGATACATGGCAACTTATATGGAGGACCGCAGATAAAACTTCAAGATGCAGTGTATTAAAGAGAATATATATTAAATTTATGATTATGTGGTACCATACCCTGCATTACTCCACAGACTAAACCCCAGCTATTCCAGCCCATATGCTGGAGCTGGTGGAGCAACCCCAGGGTCATTATTACCATATATTAAAGACATGTCCCATGATACGGTTTCCTTCTGGAGCAGACAAGAGACCTAATCGGGAGATTACAGATGTGAATATCCCTAATGATCCATTAAATTGTTTGTTCAATTTTTATATCTGACCCTTGGGCAAAAAGACCAGGAGACTAATAATTTATATTTTGACGGCTGCAAGATGCCTAATCTCCAGTAAATGGAAGGCAATATACGCCCCAAGCTTAAATGAATTAATAAACAGAATAAAACATGTACAAACCCTGGAGCATCTCACAGCAATGCTGGATAATTCCCTAGAAAGGTTTTAGGCAATCTGGAGGACTATGGGACTTTTTTTATCCTTAGCAACAACTTTTGAGTGAAGGCTATTACATAAAAGGCCAAAAACATACCCTAACTAGTGAATATTTGAGAGGAATTGATTATTATGTTAGCTCCCCCCCCCTTTTTGTGTCCCTGTCTGTGTCTTCTATGTCTATGGTTGTTTAGTTCCCAAAAACGGTTGAATTATTTTCCATACTGGAATTTTTCTAAGTAAAAGTTCATGAGAATTTTTGAATTATAAAAAGTGTATAATTAAACATTATTTGTACCTATGTAATGACATACGATGGAAACAATTGTAAATGTTAAATCTTTATGAAAATTGTTTAATAAAAAACACAGTTTAAAAAAAAACAAAAAAACTACATTCGCTGGGCAATAGGTAGCCAGAGAAGGGATTGACAGAGGAGAGAGACAGAGGAGTAGCGAGGAGAGAGATGGATCAGCCGGGCAGCAGAGTTGAGGTTAGATTGAAGGGGAACAAGAGTATTAGATGGAAGGGCACAGAAAAGAGTGTTGCAGTAACTGAGATGGGCGATGATTAGGGCATAAAAAAGCATTTTTGTGTCATGAACCACAGCGCTGCACATACCGGCTGCCACCGCAAGCATGTCATGTCAGGGATAGCAACCTTGTTTAACCGACCTTGTGGCGAGCTATGATTGGGATCAGGAGGCTCCCTGATGTGGCTTATGCCACCACTTGCGGTGGTACAGAGGATTCACCTCCAGTAATCCGTGACAGTACCAAGGACATTTCTGCTGTTCTGGCCCACCAGAGTGGACTGAACAGCTAGTGAACGCCATGCACAACCTAGCCAGCGACCTACAACCGGCTTCGTTTGCCCGACCTCCAGCAAGCCAGTCTCCTGCTGCCTTTCAGGTTCCCATGAGTCCTGTGCTACATCTTTCCTTGCCA
Source organism: Phyllomedusa bahiana (assembly GCA_025379985.1). Taxonomy (NCBI): domain Eukaryota; kingdom Metazoa; phylum Chordata; class Amphibia; order Anura; family Hylidae; genus Phyllomedusa; species Phyllomedusa bahiana. Next base: position 82,238 of record JAODAL010002346.1, read on the forward strand.
CCACACTACGATGGAAATCCCAAGACCTGCAGAGGATTCTTAAATCAGTGCTCCATCCACATGGAGATGATTCCTAACCAGTTCCATTCTGAATGAGCAAAGGTGGCATTTGTTATAACTCTCATGTAGGGCGAAGCCTTGTCCTGAGCCACTCTTCTCTGCGACCAATTACTGTTCGAAGTCCGGCTCTCCCTAGGGGAAAGAGTCTAAAGCTCCCCTTTGGTCTTCACCCTATCCTGCTGAAAAGCTGGTTGGTCTTGGCTGCACAGAAACCAGGTTACCCAAGCAGGAAGGTGCCAGACTTCAAACGCTAGAGGGCATACAAACAGGACAAATGGAGGACAAGCCAAACAATAAAACACTGAGAGGAGTCAGAAAAACCAGGTTCAGAGCCAGGAGGGATTGCAGTATAAAATTGTGAAGTACATGTATAATAAGTCCAATAACCAGAGTAAACAATACGAGCAAGGAAACGCAGGTAAAGGAGCCACAAAACAGGAAGAGAGTCACAGGCAACAGGGAGAGGAAAGGACCGGTTTTCAATAGCTCGCCTCAGCCATAGATTTGACTGAGCAGGAGTCAATCAGTGCTGCTCAAAGCCAGACTGAAGCTGGGCAACAAATTAGAAGGGGCGACATTCTAGCAGTGAGTCTGAAGCTGCCTGTAGCTCTGTAAAACAGCATGGTGAGAAAACATCTTTAATTCCTTACTGCCACAGCCAGATTTGACCTCTGGCGGAATCCAATTTTTATAACTGACGTCTATTTATGTGGGAATAACTTTTTGATACTTTTACCAATCCATGTGATTCAGAGATTGTTTGCTTTAAGTTAGTAATACATTTTGTTGCATACAATCCTTGTTTATTTGTGAAAAATATCAAAATGTCATTAAAAATGTGAAGAAAATTGCCATTTTCAAAATCAAACATTTATTTTTGTAAAACAGATAGTTCTACCACATATAGTTTATAACTAGCATCTAACATATGTCTACTATACAATTGCATCATTTTTTAAATCTTTTTATTTTTTTACCACATAAGGATTGCTTATAAATTTAGTAGCAATTTTTGACATTTGCAAGAAAGTTTCCAACATAGATTTTTTTAGGGACTAGGCCAGTTTTGATGTGGCTCTGAGGGACCTGTTTGTTAAACACCCCATAAATGACTCCATCTAAGAAATAGCACCCTTTACCGCCACAGCCAGTTTTGATCTTCCTGACAGAGCCTCATTTTTGAAATTTGACATATGACACTTTATGGGAGAATAATTTTTTAACACTTTTACCTATCCATGTGATTCAGAGATCGTTTTCTTGTGACACATTGGGCGACATGTATGAACGGGGCTGCGCCAGAATTGTGGCGTCACAAAGCTGTAGTAGACCAGTTCTATGTCGTATGAACAGGTGCACTCCAAAATGTGGCGCGATAAGTGCCTCAGGACCGCGCCGACGACACTTTTTAGCGCACCAAAGTTTTGGGGTGTTCTGGGGGCGTCACACCACATTAGTAGGAGTAGACACATTTATGATTCGTTGGCGCAGAACAGTTAGGACAGCCAGTCCAAGTTAAAGGTGATCTGCCTGAGCCTGAGTTGTCGTATTGGCACTAGACTGTGCCTGTAAGTATGACCTGCAAAAGAACAGGTTCTTACATTCTGGCGCAGTCTATACTACCTTAAAGCTATTTAGAACTGGCCTGTCAGCCCATTGGGCTTTAAGTTAGTAAGAAATTTTGGTCCATATAATCCTTGTTTATTTGTGAAAAATATCTCTTCAACCTTTTGCCACATTTCAGGCATTAAACATATAGATCTAAAAAAAATGTTTTCTTTTGCAAAAAAATAAAAAACTGAAAAGTGGGGCATGCAAAATTATTAGGCCCCCTTAAGTTAATACTTTGTGGCGCCACCCTTTGCTGTGATTACAGCTGCAAGTCGCCTGGGGGGTATGTATATATGTATATATATATATATATATATATATATATATATTATATATATATATATATATATATTATATATACACACATATATATGTATTAAACATTTTTTTAACACTTTTAAACATATTTTTTTACTGTGACTTTGAGTCCCCCTATGGTGCTTCTGCACTATATAGTGCGATCGTTTATACAGCCTAATGTATTGTATAGACAATGCATTAGGGTGTACAAAGATGGCCTGGGGCAGGAAGCAGTAAAACTGAAAACATGGCAGCGATGTAAGTTTTCACAAGGCTTCCAGCTGCTGTGTTAAGCAATCGGGACACAGTGATATATGTATATACATGCTTAACAGTGGGGGCTGTTCTTTGGGTCATAGGCTAGTAGTATAATGTTGTACCGTGTTAGCCATAGAAAGTAGTAGAAGAGTGAAGAAATCAGGCTAACTGAGTATATTTGATATTGAGCTTTCGAGAGAACTAGCTCCCTTCTTCAGACAGGTTGTTATACAAGAAATTGAAAATTCACAGACTTTTTATACACAAAAGACATGGACCTTCAATTCTAAGATCCTTTGAAGGTCCATGTCTTTTGTGTATAAAAAGTCTCTCGAAAGCTCACCATCAAATATACTCAGTTAGCCTGAAAAAGGTATCGCCTGATTGCTTCACTCTTCTACCTAGGTCATAGGCAGAATTTCTCTCCCTCTAAACATGGCGAGTTGAGTTAATGCCATAGAGCTCAATTTTTGTCTCATTCAACCACAGCACCTTCTCCCAGTCACTCATAGAATCACCCAGGTGTTCATTGGCAGACTTCAGATGGGCCTGCACATGTGCCTTCTTGAGCAGGGAGACCTTCTGGGCAATGCAGGATTTAAACCTTTATGGCGTAATGTGTTACCAATGGTTTTCTTGGTGACTGTTGTCCCAGCTGCCTTGAGATCATTAACAAGTTTCCCCCCGTGTAGTTTTAATTTGATCTCTCACCTTCCTCATGACCAAGGATACCCCACAAAGTGAAATTTTGCATGGTGCCCAGATCAATGTCGATGGACAGTCATTTTGTATTTCTTCCATTTTCTTGCTATTGCACCAACAGTTGTTTCCTTCTCACTCAGCGTCTTACTTATGGTTTTGTAGCCCATTCCAGCTTTGTGCAGCAATATGATCTGGTCCCTGACATCCTTAGAAAGCTCTTAGGTCTTGCCCATGTTGGAGAGGTTAGAGTCTGACTGATTAATTCAGTCTGTGGACAGGAGTCTTTTATAAAGGTGACTTAGACTGTTGTTTTTAATGAAAGTAATGAGTTCATGAGGAGCGTCTAACTGGTCTGTAGGAGCCAGAACTAGGGTGCGTTCCCACTGCAGAGGACACCATTGTGCTCATTTTTGGCCAGTTTTTCAGGCGGTCTGCAAAACCGCAAACCACCTGAGAAACCGGCCGAAAACCCGTGCAGTGGGGACATGCCCTTAATGGTTGGTAGGGGATCAAATACTTACTTCTCTCAGCAAAATGCAAATAAATGTATATAATTTATACAATGTGATTTTCTGGATTTTATTTTTGATATTCTTTCTCTCAATGTTAAAATTAGCCTATCCTTAAAATTATAGACTGTTCATGTCTTTGACAGTGGGCAAACTTACACAATCAGCAAGGGATCAAATAATTATTTCTTTCACTTTATCAATTCCTTACCTATAACTGTCTGAAATATCTGCTGGAAGCTGGAAATCCTTTTTTATTTAAATGGGGTTTTACAATGAAGGAATATGCGCTACACTGATTGCTCACAGCTAGTTGCAAGCTGACCATGCATGAGTGAGGAGGGCAACACTTCTAATCTTCTTACCCATTCACTTCTATAGAAGCTCCAACATGGCCAAGTGAAAGTGCTTGGCTATATGCGGGACTCCCATAGAAATGAATGAAGCAGGGTTGGTTCACAGCTGACTGCATAGTAGGTGAGTGTGGTTAATATTCTCTCTGATCCTCTATGGTGCCCCTTCATCTCGTATGACAAACCCCATGAGAAAAGTGCATAAATGATTATATTATTATAGTTTTAGTTTTTGTGATTTATTATTTATTAACAAAATACCTCATACCATATATACTTGTAGGCATACACTGTCTCCAAGACTAACCTCAAGTAAATCAAGTATATCTGAACTTGGTGTAATTGATACCTTGACTGCAAATACAACCAGCCAAAAATAATATTCATGCAACACTGCAAATCCAGACTGACCACAGTGACAGTGGCTCAAGGACTACTTTACTATTAAACTGACCTACACTAGACTAGTGGAATGGAAAAATCTCATCTTTTGTTGCAGAAAACAATGAACTTAGTTACAAATTTGGTTAAAACAGAGCTCTGTAAATTATGCAACCTGAAAACCAAAAAAAGGAATTCATCTCTTTTTATTTAATATTGCTTACATTTTGTTTTCTTTTTATAGCCACCAAATGAACCAGAAAATAAAAATGAAGGTAAGTAACTGTGGAATCAAAATGACCATTAAAACATATAGTTGGGAGTCTTACTAATTTGGGATCCACAGAGAATTGCTGGAATGTAACCTTTTTGGCAGATCTTTGGAACAATTCTGATGTTATTTCAGTGGTATTTGTTAGAAGAGGTAATAATGCGTGCTAACCAGACACTGCTATAAGAAGAATACAGTATGGTCCTTGAACATCCCAGCTTTTTTAATACTTATCACTATGAGGATGCTCATGATCAGAACTGCAACATACCATACATGCAGGTTACATAAGTAAGTTACATATGGACCATTGTTTTCTCCATTGAAATTGCTTAGCTGGGTAGATGCACTGCTGCACTTGTATTTTGCAGTTTATGGACGGGCAAAAAGGGCCACAAATTTGGGTAATGACCAGACCCAACCAAGTTGTTTTTATTTGTTCGGGGAATGATGGTACAAATTTAATTTGTGACAACCAATTTTAGCACAATAGACATAACAACTAGACTTGTTACTAGATTTATTGGCCAATTAACCACCGTGTGATTACAATGCAGGGAATTGCCCCTGTGAAAAGATTTAATTTTTGGGGTTTTTGGGTGTTTAAAAAACCCCCATAAAATAACAGGGTGTGCTATTTTTCAGGGCCCCGGGCCCCGCGGGCCCCGCTGCCCCCCCCCGGGCCCGTTTCCTGCCTCCCAAGGGCCGCGGCGCGGGCATTGCGGTCACCCGCGGCCCCCCTCGCCCCCCAACCCCGGGGCCTTGCTTCCCGGGCCCCCGCCCCGGGGGTGAACGGGCCTCCGTCTTGTCCCGGCCGTCGTGCCCCATGGGGCGCCCCCTGGGCGCCCCTAAGCGCGGCGGACGGGTTTTAAATTTTTAAAGGGCCAGTGTCCCGGAAATTTGGGCTTTTCCCCCGGGCCCGTGGTCCTATAAAATTTGTATCCCCCCCGGGCCCTGTTGCCGGGTTTTGTTGGTGTGTTAGTGAGATTTTTGGAGGGGTCCTTGTGTCCGTTTTTTGTTTTAACCGTTTTTCCCAAAGTCCTTTTCCGTCCCGCTTCCTGGCCCTTGCCTGTTTGCCCCCTCCCCTGACCGTCTGCCGGTCTCGACCACGAACCTCTCCCGCCGGGCCCTGGCCTTTTCTCCCTGTTCCTGACTACCCCTTGGATTAGGGACTCTGTCCCAACGCAGACCCGGGCCCCCAAAAGCAAGAAATTAACGTCGGGGGTTAACGACCGGGGTAGCCTCACCCGCCCGAAAGGGCCCCATCCCGCTTTGCGGGGGCCCCGGGTTTGAAACCCGGGGGCTACTTTGGGACTCCTTTCCCCTGGCGGGGTTTTAACTACCATCGCTTGGGGGTGGTCCAGGGGGGAACCCACCAAACCGTCACAGTAAAATCTGGCCATGGTTTTCCGCCAGGGTACCTCGGGCCCAAACTCCGGGCGTTACGCCCGGCCTTTCCCCCCAGCAGGGGGGTCGGGCGCATCAAACCAGCTCGCCCCCCAAAATTGATGCAGAAACCTTGCGGGCTCGCCTACCTCCCCCCTTTGCGGCCCCCCTCCCGTCCCCCCCCTGCACCAGTTCCCCTGCAGCCTTCTCCTCTGTTTTGGCACCTGGACCTTCTCGGGCATTCCCGCCCCCCGCTGCTATGAGGGGGGCCCCCCAAGAAGTGAAGGGGTTTCCCTCATTTTAAGTGTTTTCTATACACATCGAGATTTTGGGACATAAATTTTTTCCCAAATGACGGGCAAAAAGTCCCCCTTTATTTTTTTAGCCTCCAAAATGGGAAAAAGCTTTGGCCGGGGGGAAACCCCGCTGGGGGCCCGGGGGAAAAACCCCCCTAAGGGAAAATTTGGCAAGCCCTTCCCGGGGTTCCGGCCCGTCTTTGGGGGAACCCCCGGGTCCCCACCCCCTCGCTGCCGCGCACTGCTCCGCCTCCGCAGGGGGGAACTCCCTGGGGGGGACACTCCCTCTGTGCAATTCGGCCCCCTTTGGGCCAAAAAAAATAGCCTGGAACAACGGGCTCTGGTGGCTACTTTTTTGGGCAAGGCCTTTCGGGAGTATTAAGGAGAGCTGGCGGGTCGGACCCTCCCCTACCATTTTGGAGGGAACGTTTCGGTTAGCCCCCCCGGTTTCGTTTTCCCTTTTTCGGAGAGGAAAACAGGGCTCCGCCCCCAAAAACGCGGGGCCCACCCCCAAAACCACGCCGGCTACCTCGCTTAGCTCCTTTTCTTCCAACGCCCTCCATTTCCCTCCGCCACGGTTTTGAGGAAAAAAAACCTATGCGGGTTTGGAAAAGGGGCACATCGGGAACCAGGGGGAAAAGGGTTTCCGCGGACGTTTCAGGCAGTTGTGCTTTTTACTGGGGTTTTTCCCGGTCATTCATTGGAGGACTGCCCGGGGGTTTGCGCCCCGGGGAAACCCCCGGGCACCTAGGGTTTGAAAGGAGAGGAAACCCCTAGGTTTTCAGGGGGGGGCCCTCCCCTGTTGACTTTTTTCGGTTCTTGGGGAACCTCCCCGGACGCCCCTTCCCAGCCCCAAACCCCCCTTCCTGGATTCGGGTCCCCCCGGGAAAACTTTTTAAGCCATCCCACGGGTTTTCCCCGGTCCCGGCTTCCAGTCCCCCCCCCCTGCAGAAACCCTTTTTCGTGGTCTCCGAAAAAGGGGGAAAAATGCCTAAAGGATCCCCATTCGGTTCTCCCCCAACTGAAACCCCAACCTTGCAGATTGGGGCGTTAATCGGGAAAATTCTTTTGAAGTTCTTCGAAAGGCCTCGATACCTTTTTCTGGATCCTCCTGGGCCCTCCCCGGGGTTGCAAGGGGCATGCCCCTTCCGCCCCTAAAATTGGGGAACACAGGGGGGAGTTTCCCTTCGTTGGAGCCCGGCCGGTACTTACGATGCCTTGGGGGAAAGTCCCCCCGCCCCTTCAGATTGCGGGTTAAAAACCCTAGAACCCTTCCAGGTTTCCCCTGCTCCTTACCAGGGCTTTGCTGATTTTTTTTCCCCAAAAAAAAACAGGACCGAACCCTTTTGCCTCCGCCCCCGGCCCTTCGATTGCCTATAGATCTGCGTTGGGCCCTCCCCCTCCTGGGGCGGGAGTTTTCCCGCTTTCTGCCCCGGGAAAGAAAAAGGGGCTATGACCGACTATATCCAAGAAAAACCCTTACGCAAAGGTTTCATACCCCAAGTCAATCACGGGCGGGGCCGGATTCTTCTTCGTCGAAAAAAAAAGGGAGGGCCCCTTCCCCCCTGTATCGTTTTACCGGGGCCCTAAACCCAAAATAACAGTAAAGGAATCGGTCCCCCCTCCCTTTTGGTTTTTCCGAGTTTTTGACCCCCTACTTTGGGCAAGAATCTTTTCTAATTGGTTCCCCCGTGGACCCTACAGTCTGATTCGAAATCGAGAGGGGTGCGGTGGAAAACAGCCTTTAACACCCTGAGGGGCCACTTCGAGTATTTGTCATCCCCAATTTTGGGTCTCTGTAAGCTGGGCTTTTTTCCAAAAAACTTTTTAAAATGGATTCTTCCGGGACCCTTTTTAAAACGTTTGTGTTTTGTCTATCTGGTTGACATTCTCATCTTTTTCCTCCGGGCCCGGGAGCCCCACCGTAAACCCGGGTCCCAGGTGTCAAAACGCCCCCCCGGAAAGTCCCCCAACTTTATCCCCAAGGGTGGAGAAGTGTCTCTTTGAAGCCCCCTCACTCCCCTTTTTTAAAGGGTAATCGTGTCCGTTCAAGGGTACAAAAGGGGCCCCCAACCAAGCTTCAGCAGTCCTGCAAGGGCCTGTCCCGGGGGGGCCTTTGGGGGCCCTTTTTTTCACGTTTTGTGGGTTTTGGAACTATTATGGGGCAATTTATTCCCATTTTCATTTTGGGTTGCACCCCTTGGTTGCCCTCCCCCCAAGGGAAGGGTGCCGACCCCAAATTCCTTCGGGGGCCTTCAAGAGGCTTTTAAAAACGTCGGGAAACCCCCCATTCGCTTTGCCCCTGTTTCTCTGTCCGGACCCTCAGGGGGCCCCTTTGTTTTAAAAGTCGACGCCTCCTCAGTTGGTCCCGGGCCCATTCTTCTTAAAAGACCTTCGGGGAATTTGGGGCGAACTTGTGGGTTCTTCCCCAAGACCTTCCCCCCGCTGAGCGAAAAACTAAAACCTTTTGGGGCCCGGGAAAATCCTTGCTATAAAATTGGCCAGAAGAATGGCGTCCCCTGCTGGAAGGGGCTCTAAACCCCCCATCGAAATATACCGGACCCCAAAAAGAACCTTCTCTATCTGCAAAAATTGGACCCGGCTTGATTCCGCGACAAAAACCAGGGTGGTTTGGGTTTTCTTCGCTCGTTTTAAAATTTTTCCTTTCACTTTTCCCACCGGGCCCGAAAAAAAGTCAGGGCAGACGGGTCCCTCCAGTCCTCTGTTTTGGTTTTGGCTTTTGGGCCGCCCCTTTTTAAACAATTTTTTCCTCCCGGAAAAGGCTTCTCGCTGCTTTCTTTCCCGTGAACCTTTTCAGGTTTCCTCCAAAGGGGAAAACCTACGTCCGTCCCCGGGTTGCGGCCCCAGAATCCCCTTAAAAGGGGACATTGTCCCAAACTGCGGGGGGAAACTGGGATTCACAAGTCCCTTTTAAAAACCATCTCCAGAATATTTCTGGGGGGCCCAAATTTTCATGCCCCAAAACGTTTTGGGCTTTGTTTCCCGGTTGTGCCTCTTGGGGTTTTTAACAAGGCTCCCGCCCCCCAAAACCCGCGGGTTTACTTTTGCCTCTCCCTGTGCCTGAGAAGGGGTGGACCCCTATTTTCTTTGGACCTTTGGGCACCCCACCTGCCGGCGCCTTTTATCCCCCCGGAAAACACGGTCATTTGGGGTTTGTGGTTGGAAGGTTTTCCAATTTCTCATTTTGGTTTCCCCCGGCCCGGGGGGCCCCCGTCCCCGCTTAGCCTGGGTCTTCTTCCCCCATTTTCTTTTCGGTTACATTGGGGGTCCCCCCCCGAACCCTCCCCCTTGATAGGGGAGTACAGTTTTTGTTAAGTTCTGGCGGGCTTGTGTTCTCAGTTTTGGGTCCAGCTGGAACTTTTCCGTTTTTCGTTAAACCAAACCCTCAAGGGCCCAAAAAAGGGCAGGTGGAGAGGGTCATCCAAATCTTGGGGGTACTGCGGGCATTTTGTTTTCTGCCCCCGGCAAAAACAAATTGGGTTCTGATTCTCCCCTTGGGGGAATTCTCCTTTTCCCAATTTTCCCCAGACTCGGAAATTTTGCTAAAGGCCCCCCTTTTTTTTTTTTGTTTGGGGGGTTACATCCCCCGGGCCCCCCCCCTTTACCCCCAGCCGTTTTTGTCCCCGTTCCCGCCGTGGGGTGCCCAAGTACGAGACCCCCTTTAAGTCCCCTCTGGGAGGTCACTCGTCGGGCCCTTGCTTTTGGCCCTTTCCCCTCGTTAAATAAAAAGGTTTAGGGCCCTTTGGTACCCCGGGGGGACCCTCCCCCTGTATTTAAAACCTGGGGGATAGGGTTTGGCTTCGGGCCAGATAATTTTTCGTTTTAAAGGGTTTCCCGCTACAAGTTGGGGGCCCTAAAAATTTTGGGGGCCCCCCTTTTTGGGGACGCGTAAACTTAAAAAACCCCGGTTTTTTCCTACAAGCTCCCCTTTTTCCTCCCAACCCCGCTGTCACGGGAAAGCCTTCCATGTTTCCCCTTTCCCCAAGCCTGTGGTTTCTGAATCGTTCTCCCGAGGGTCTGTCTGCCTTTCCCCCGTGGCCCGACTCGGGGGACATCTTTTGAGGGCAAGGAAAGGGGCTGGCCAGAAAACGTGAGGGGGAAAGCGGTTCTTTTTTTCAAACGACTGGAAGGGGTTCGGGCCAGAGGAGCGTTTGTGGGAGCCGGAAGGCAATCTGTCTCCAGATCTCCTGGCCCAGGGTTTAAAAAAAAGAGGGGGGGGAAACCCAAGGGGGGGGGTTTCTGTCATGGCCCGGCCCGCGGGACGCTGCCCCTTTTCGGGGTTTTCCCTGCCCGCCAGGGCCCCGGTGCCCCGGGGGGGCATTGCCCTTTCCCCGCGGGCAACCCCGTCCCCACGCCGGCTTGGGTTTTGGGCCCCCGCTCCGTAAATGAAAAGGCCGGGTAACCCGTCTGTCCGGCCGGGGTGCACCCCCCGCGCCCCCTAGCGCCCCGCGGGGGACGGGGGTTTAAATTTAAAGGGCCAAAATTTCCCCCGGGAATTTGGGCTTATTGGGCCGGGGGGGGCTGGTCCCATATAATGTATCCGCCCCCGGCACCTGTTGCCCGATTGTTGGTGGGGTTAGTGAGGTTTGGGGTGTCCTTGTGTCCGTATTTCTTAAGGGGGTACCCGTCCGTTCCGCTCGCTTCCTGACCTTGCCTTTTTTGCCGGGCCCGCCTGACCGGGGCTGCCTGTTTGACCCCGAACCTCTGCCGCCTGCCCTGCCCCTTTTGCCTGTTCCTGGACTACGCCTCTGGTTTTGACTCAGTTCCAAGGGAGTAACCCCGGCCCCCACCGCAAAGAAGTCCGCAGGGGGTAAGAAACCCCCGGTGCCTTTACGCCGCAGCAAGTCCCCTTTCCCCCTTTGCGGGGGCTCTGGTGAAAACCCGGGGGGGTATTAGAATCCGGCCCTGGCGTGGTTAAAATACCATCCCTTTTCGGGGGTTTTAGCGGATCCAAACCCAACCCTTCACGGGTATATGCAGGGGTTTTTTCCAGAAGAGTCATTTTGGGCCCGTCTCGATCTTGAGGGAATCATGTAGTTTTGGCTTGATTTAAGTCCCCCCAAAAGGGTGGAAAAAAATTTATTACCCAAACCAACGGCAGCAGCATCCAGCACGCAGAGGCCCCGCACACCGCGTTTATTTTAAGGGTTTTTAAAAGGGTAGAAGGGTTTTGTATCCCGGGGTGGGGATGTCAATTAAAACCCCCACCCCATGATTTTCAGAAACCAGGGAAGGGGTTATATGACTCTACTCAAGTAGTTTACATACAGTGTAAGCTAAATTATAAGTTCTTTTTATACATAGTGATAAATTAGATACTTTTTACAAAGGCATGTTTAGGAAGCTATTCTCCAGCAGTATAAGAACATGGTGGTGGATTAATGACTAAAAATCTAGTTACAGGTTCTTTTCATAGATAATGAAGGAGATAACTAATTGGGGATAAGCAAAATCCTTTCATTTTAACAAACCCTGAAAGGTTTCTTGAAAGCTGGGGGCTCACCCCTTTTTTGTTTTTTGGGAATTTTGGTCTTTATGTATTTTTACAATCAATAAAAAAAAAAAGAAAATTAGGCTGCCCCCACTTGAGCACCATAAGTTTTAAAAATATCCCCGGGAAATTTCCCCCTTTTTTTTTTAGTTAATTAAAAATTTTATAATTTTTGAAGTATTTCTTGCAAAAAAAGTAAACCCCCTTTTTTTTTTGCAAAAAAAGTATATCCCGTAAAAGATGGGGGGAGTTTAAAAAAAAAGGTTAATTTTGCAATTTATTTTTTCCATTTTTTCTAAATAAATTTTTTAAAAGCAGGGTATGGGGCTAAAAACTGTGTTTTTCTAGAGGGATTTCCGGGAAAAAGTGGGCCCGGGCCCTGGGCCCAAACCCGTGTGTTATTGGGCTTTCCCGTATTTTATTCATGCCCCCTGGATGGAAAAAGCCCCCCCCCTCCCACCCCCCGTGCTTGATTTTGGGCCCGCCTGGCTCCCTTTTCTTAATACCCTTGAGCTGGGGTAAAAAAGAAAGTTTAAACAGCTTTCTGTGCCCGGCTGTTTTTAATTTTTAAACTGTTGAAATCCCCTATTTCTCATTCCCCGCCCCATTTTGAAGGATCTAGGGAATTACTTTAGGGGCCCCCTAGCTGGGTAGATTCACTCCCCCCCCTTAAAAACAGCCTTGGGTAACAGAAGGGGGAGCAGACCTTTCGAATTTCCCCACATTTGTTTCACAAAATTTCAGGCTGGGATGTATAAACCCGCCCTTTCAGCAGGGGAAGGGTTTTCTAGTTAAAGGAGTTGTGGAGGGGGAAGGGGGACAGTTCTGCAAACATGAGAATGACCCCTGAAAGGGGGTCTGCAGAGCTGTTTCCATCCTCTCCCTTCCACTGCTCTCACCAAAAATGATGATGTAAAAATCCTCCGTGAGGGGGAAAACACGCCTCAGGGAGGAGGGGGACCCCACCCCCGGCCCCTTTTATAGAATTTTAGAAAAAAGGCTCAAGTTCTGAGAAACTTGTGATGAGGGAAAACCGTTTTAAATCTTAGTGTGGATAGATTGTTAAAATAAGTTGGGGGTTTTGGAAGTGAAGTAAGGGGTTGGGGGTATATTTAAAAACCCTTTTCCCCCTTTAAGCTTTAGACAGGAATTAAATTTATTTGATATTCTGTGAACCCCAAGGGGCGGTTATTTTCGGAAAATTTTGTAACCCAAGGGGTAGGCATGTGAAAATTTTTTTCCCTCTGATTTTGGTTTAAATTTGTATAAAAAAAGTTTATTTTTTTTTCCTTTTTATTTTGCTGGGAGTCTCAAGAATTTGATTTGGAGTATGCATGTATGTAAATCTCTTTGGGCTGTGGGCTGTTCCACCGGATCTTTATCTCTATGGCTGGCAAACAGTTTATTTTGTTGGTTTTTTTTTTAATTTAAAAGTAATAAATATTTTCCTTAGGTATTAATACACAGGACATCAAACATTATCCTGACAAATCTGATAGTTTTCCTCTTTTTTCACTTTATTGAGATGCTCTTAAAATTTAAAAGAAAATAGAAAAATTACTTTTGTTATCCACACTTTCGGGTTGGGCAAATTTTCTTTTTCCCATTCAAAAAATACAATGATCAGTACATCGGCTTTCTTGTTATGTTTTCTTGACCCTTCCTGGGCCAAAATTGCACTTTTCTTACTTAAAATGTTTTCTTTAAAATTTTCCCATTTCTAAGTCTATGTGTGAGCAGTTATCCAATAATCTCTTTTTTTTACTAATAGTTTAGTTTGCCCCTTTCTTTAAAACCTTTTTAGGAAAGAGACAGCTTTGGACCCAAAAAATGAGCCCTTTTTATATGTCAAAAAAGTTAATTTTATGTTGGGAATTAAAATTTTTAATACTTTTTACCTATCCATGTGATTTTTAGATTGTTTTCCCTTTTGGCACATTTGCTTTAGGTCAAATAAGGAAAAAATTTTGGAATACCTACAAAACCTCATTTATTGAGAAAAAAAAATTTAAAATATTTTTTAAAATTTTGAAAAAATTTTTCAAAATTTTCCCAAAAGGGTTTTCTGGGGTTCCTAAGGGAAATATAGTTTCCACAAAAAAATTGTTTTTTAAAAAAGGGGTTTTTACCCTATGTTACTTGGGATGTTGGGCCCTAAATTTTTAAAAAGTCCCTTTTTTTTTTTTTTATAACAGTAAAGGGGGGTTTGAAATTTCATAAAAAAATTGTTCATTTTTTTTAAGACAAGTTTACCCGCACAGATTTTTTTTTTGGGAAATTTGTTTTAGAATTTTGACGTGGTTTTTGGGGGGCCCGTATATTAGATACTCCCATAAATGACCTTTCCCCTCTAAGGACCCCTGGGCCCCCTTAAAAAAATTTTTTTAAAACCCGGGGGTTTAGGAAGTTTTTTAAACCCTTTTGGGTTTTTTCACAGAAAGTAGAAAGTGGGGGAAAGTGGGTTTTTTGAAGGGAATTTTAATTTTTTATCCATTTATTCCCCTTTCTATTTCTAAAAATACTTTCCTTTTTTATTTTGGGGTTTTTCCTTTTTGGGGACCATTAAAAGTTTTGCAAAAAAAGCATAAGGTGGCCCTTTTAACCTTTAAAAAATAAACCCTAAAAAATTCTCCCCTTTTGGGGAAAATTTTCCAGGGGTTGTAAAAAGGGGTTTAAAATTCCGGGCCGCTTGTTTTTTTTGGGTGATTTTTTAGCATTAAATTGGAAAAAATGGGGAAAAAAAATCATTTTTTTTCCAACAATCTGCAATTTTTGCTTAAATTGTTTTATTTTTAACAAAGAATCCTGGAAAAAAGCACCCCAAAATTTGTCACACAGTTTCTTGCGAGTTCGGCAGTATATGTGGGTGTAAATTGCTGTTTGGGCACATGGCAGGGTGTACAAAAGAAGGTGAAATCTTCCAGAAGTCAGCCCATTTTGGATTTAACACCCCACAAGGATCTCATCTAGAGTGTATTCTGCTTTTTGGTTTTTTTTAAGCATTGGGCCATGAAAATGGGTGGAAAAAAACGCAGTTCTTCCATTGTTATTTGGGCTTCATTTTTACAGCGTTCTCCATGCAGTATAAGAGACAAAATAACTTTACTATGCGGTCGGTACAATTACTATAATATAAATTTTATATAGTTTTTTTTATGTTTTATTACTTTTACATAGAAATACGTTGGTAAAAGGGTCATTCTATGTCAAGTGAACCAATGATTTTTACCTCTATATTTTTAATTCTTAAAGATTTTGTTATTTGGTAGTAGTGTGTCAGAGAATACAAAATGTGAAGAGAAAAAAATTCTAGAATTTTTTTTTTTAATTAATTTTCAAAGTTCAGAAAAAGTGCAAATGTCTGTGTTGCCTGTCTTTACATTCCTCCTCATAACTCAGGCTAGAAAAAAGATAGAGAAACAAAATAAACACTACTCTACTCAGAACTGTACAAGCTTTCACCAGATATGTCAGAAGAGTATCTTCGTTAAAATTTTACCCATGCGAATGCAAACGCTAAATTTTAAAACGCATTTCCAAAAAAATGTTTAATTAAAAAATTTCCAAAAATTCACATGTACCTGCTGTGCTCCTAGCCACATCTGTACCAAAATTCAAGTTGGGATCGCAATGGGATCATATTTAAAAATATAACTATTTCAGTGTCAACTCAAAAATCTTGAATTCAGATCTGTTCAGCTTGTGGTCTAAAAGTGTGGGCTCTATATTTACCAAATAATCCATGATTTTTAGATATTACTGTATTATTTTATTATGTTACAGCTTAGAAGCAGGAGAGGACAGAGGAGAAAGCTTTGTTAGGGCTCAACCTGAGAATGAACAGAGGTAGACAGTGAATGCAGAGCAGATGACAGGCCAGCAGCTCTGTCAATCATGTGAAGTATCTGCCCACCGCAGAGTCAGGAAGTAAGGGTATGTTCACACGGCGTCTTGTGTCTGTGTGAACATCTGCTTTTGTAATGCGTGTCTGGGTCCATCGGAACGGACCCAGACACGCATCTAACAATTAGTGTATTTAACATTGCCGGCAGTGCGAGACACGGGTCATTCCATATCAAGTGATCCAAATATGAATATTTTTTTTTTACCTGACGTCTTTAGATTTTTTTTATTTTTTTATTTTTATGAAGTACAACTTTAGTTAATTACAAATAAAAAGTTTAGAATTTTTTACTTCATCCGTTAATTTTTTACAGACTTCTAAAGTTTTGAAAATGCGCAAATTTTGGCCTGGTATGACCTTACATTTTTTATCATATCTCGGGCTAGAATTAAGAGGTGGGAGAGGTATCATTTTTCTCAGAATGGTATCGGCTTTCATTTGCTATGTCACAAGACTATGACATCAAAATTCAAAATTTTGATACGCAATTGTGAAAAAAACGTATGTTTTAAAATTGGGAAAAAATGCACGTGTGTTACTTGTGTTCTTGGTTGTATTTGTACAGGGATTCAATTTGGGACATCAAACTTTTATATTTTTTTAAGCTTTGAATCATCTTGATTTTATATTTGTGCAAGGTTCTTCCTTTTTTCTTTTCAAATTATAACTTCTTGAATTCAACATTTATATGCAACAATAAAGAAAAAAAAATACCGTAATAAATACATCTAATAAATACATCTTAATCATCATAAGACAACTTTCTCTGTATTTTCAACCTGAATTCATTGAACAAACCAAAAGAATAAAAGTGATCATGTCCTCAAGTGATTTTCTAAATAGTCTCATCCTAATTATATGTTAAAAACAAGATTAATAGAACCAATATTTTTAACATCTATTTATACATGCAACAATCTTTTTTTATTATATCACTAAACATGTCATTTATGAAGTGTTTAAGAAGAATAGTACAATAGTTAAATCCTCATTCTATAAAATATGAACTAATCAAACAAGTAATAGTACGTTTTTAAACTGGCTTTTTATCATCAATTTGTCCCTTCTGGTGGGTGAAATGTAAACTTGTCCATAAGTGCTTACTAGCAGTGGCCATTTTCTTTTGTGTCAGAGTTTGGATGGCCGGCATTGGTGTTCAGCGCCACTTGAGTTAATATCTAATTTTTGTTAACTTTTAAAATGTGTGGTTTTCTTCGATACACATAGGATGGCACTGAAGCATGCAAAAGAGTCAATTCTACTTATTAATTTTCACAATGTTTGTAGAGTACAGTAGCCAGCCACCAGCGCCAAACACACTCACCAATATTGTAGCACATCGACTCCCTTAATGTCTGTGTAGAGAGTACTGTTTGTTCAAGAGTGAACATATCAGGACATTAAAGCTCTGAAGCTGTGTCTTAGGGTATGTTCACACGGCACCTTGTGTCCGTGTGAACATCCGCTTTTGTGATATGTGTCTGGGTTTTTCTGAATAGACCCAGACACGCATCTAACAATGAGCAGTGTAATTCACACTGCCGGCAAAGCAAGACACGCATCAGCGGTCACATGAGCAATTACCGATGGGTAGTTGCATCGCTTCTGTCCGATGTGTCTTTTGGATGCGCGCCAAGCAGGGCTCTGGAGTCGGCAAGCCAAAGCCCCAACTCCAACTCCTGACTCGCTCATACGCGGTGCATGTTTAAGTGATAACTTTATTGTAGTAAAATGGTAACATCCAGCTGTTTATCACCTTATGATACAATAATCAAACTATTTAGGTAGAACAGACACTGAAAAGCAAAATGTTTTGATCTTTTGAACACTTGTGGAAGAAACATTTTTGAAGAAAAAGTTGTATTGTATCCAAGTCCAGTCTGCACCAACATTGGGAATGTGTAGAAGAGATCTGGGATGAGATTTTAGTCAATACATGTTTCAATCTGATCCAGAGCCCAGAAGGATTCAGGCAGTGCTGATAGCCAAAAGGTGGATTTACCAAATACTAACAAAATAATAAAAATTAACATTTAGGGCGACATGTATGATCGGGATTTGCGCCTGTTTTCTGGCGAAAACGGCGCCTCACCAATCCGAATCCCTTGTCGGACACAGGGATGCGATGTTAGGCGCAGCCTTCGCCACTTTCGGATGGGGCGTGTAATGGGCACGGTGTGGGCATTCTGGGGCGGGACGCGGCACATACGAAAACTCCGAGGCATGTATGATCGTGGCTCGGCAAAGTGAGGCGCATTGCAGCACTCGCCAGCTCCGACAGGCAGACCTAGTTGAAGTTGGTCTAAACGAGCTGGAGGAGGCGAAGTGAAGCGAGAACGTAACATGAGAGGAAACATATAGAAGATCGCAAAAGAAATCCATCTCAGCTCCGTGAGGCATGGAGTATGATTCCAAAAATCGCTTTTATTAGGTGTAAAACATTTTCAGAAAAAGAGCTCAAACCTTCTAAAAAAACACTTTCCAAAAATCAAGAACGGCGCTACATCAGGAAGTATATTGTAAATTGCCGGGAGATGCAGTAATTCAAATTCTGTAAGCGCTTCTCATTGGTTGGCAGAAACCAGCCAATCAGAATACGAGCGACAGTGACCCATTATATGCTATGGAGAAGTATGGACCAATCAAATGCAAAGGCGGGACAGTTCAAAATACAGTAAAATGCAGAAAAGAGCTGATTGGTTGAACTAGCGGGGGCTTGACTATTCCGGCCAGTCAGAATACGAGCGACAGTGACCCATTATAAGTTATGGACAAGCATGGACCAATCAAATGCAAAGACGGGACAGTTCAAAATACAGTAAAAATGCAGAAAAGAGCTGATTGGTTGAACTAGCGGGGACTTGGCTATTCCGGCCAATCAGAATAGGAGCGACAGTGAACCATTATAACCTATGGAGAAGTATTGACCAATCAAATGCAAAGGCGGGACAGTTCAAAATACAGTAAAAATGCAGAAAAGAGCTGATTGGTTGAACTAGCGGGGGCTTGGCTATCCCAGCCAATCAGAGCGCGAGCTACTTTGTCCCATTGTAGTCTATGGCCAGATCGGGGCACTGAAATCTCGGCTCTCATCGACGTGCGGCATGGAGTATGATTAAAAAAATCGTTTTTATTAGGTGTAAAATATTATCTGAAAAAGAGCTGAAACCTTCTATAAACATTCATCAATCAAATCCCTAACAACGCGTTTGCCGCCGACACTGCCGCCACATCAGAAATTGCGATATTGAGATTTGCCGGGAAATACAGTAAGCTCTTCTCATTGGTCGTCAGAAACCAACCAATCAGAATAGGAGCGACAGTAACCCATTATAAGCTATGGAGAAGTATGGACCAATCAAATGAAAAAAGCGGACAGTTCAAAATACAGTAAAAAAGGCAGAAAAGAGCTGATTGGTTGAGCCCAGGCGGCAGATATGAATCCATCAATCATATGTAGTGCGTCTATTTCGAGTGGAGCAAGAAGGGCGCGATAGAAGGGTGCTCGTCCTGCTTAGCCAATCAGCGGCTGAGCTACCTTCTCATAGAGTTCTATGGGGAAAAGAAATGCAGAGTGAGCTCTGTTTGTTTGGACCAATGGGAGAGCGAGCGACACTCTTATGGGTTTTCTAATGCAATCTGTAATAAAACTGTATATGCCCGAAATCAAACGATAAGACTCACAAAGTTGTACCGATCAGTATATAAAATGAACAATAATATGGGGGTAACGAAAATAAACAAATAAAAATGAATTCAATGAGTTCATTTTTATTTCTTTATTTTCGTTAGCTAATGAACAATAATATGGGGCTAACGAAAATAAAGAAATAAAAATGAATTCATTGAATTCATTTTTATTGGTTCATTTTCTTTACCCCATATTATTGTTCATTTTATATAGAGATCGGTACAACTGCATGAGTCTTATCATTTGATTTCGGGCATGTACAGTTTTATTATAGATTGCATTAGAAAACCCATAAGAGCGTCGCTCGCTCTCCCATTGGCCCAAATAACCGCGCCTCTTTTAACTTAGCCAATCACAAACAGAGCTCACAATTTTCAATATCCAAATTGGAAAGTGATTTTATGTATGTATTTTTTAGAAGGTTTGAGCTCTTTTTCTGAAAATGTTTTACATGTAATAAAAACGTTTTTTTTTTATTCATACTCCATGCCTCACGGAGCTGAAAGCTGAGATTTATTTCTTGAGCAATTTTATATATTTTCACTTTAATTTTAAATGTTCCACTTTTTCACTACATTTAATCGTTTTTAGACAGCTTTAATTTTCACTTTATTCATTGATTCATTTGAAAGACAACTCTTTTTGCTCTTCACTAACATGTTTAATGATTTCTGGCTGTTTTCCAGCCTGTCTCGAATCGGAATACACTGGCGAGGTGTAGGGCACTTTTCACGGCATGTATAAGCGCACTTCCTTGGGCGGCGAATCTTAGGTGCAGTCCCGCACTGCGCCTAAGTCCCACACTGCACCTCACACATTGGCGAGGCGCGGTGGACTTTACACCGCATGTATAAGCGCTCCTCAGCGCTGACATACATGAGGCGCAAACTTCGCTTGAAATCTGGCAAAAAAGGGGCGCTCCGACGCAGCGAGATTCATACATGTCACCCTTTGATTTTTAGGAGCAAAACAGTTGTTACAGGAAAGAATCTGCAGAACTAAGCAGATGCTAAATATTTGCAAGTCAAATTTATGTATAAGATAGGTAAAATGACTGTATATAAAATTACAGTAGCCTCATGTACAAAGCTGAAGTGGATCGTGAGACAGTGGAGCCTGAAAGTGCACAAGTTCAAAACATTGTTGTCCTTTTGGTTTTCAGTGTAAAATATATTTATTGGATATGACTTTAGAACACAAAAAATTGTAAGTATGCAAAACACTGCAGGAACATTTGTGGAGTCTCTGAATTTGTTCTGAGAAATAGTATTGCCTCCATCAGATCCTGCATACATGACCTCACATCTGATCTCATTATTTCCAGGCTAGAGAACGGCCTCTCTACACTAACTTGGGTCGGGGGCAAAGAGGTGACCACAGGAGCAACATCTCTAACAATGTCAGGGTACAAAGGAATTGCCTCAGCCACAGTCAGTTTTGATGAATGGTTGAACTCTTCGGGCATGTTCCCACGACCGGCCGGTATTTGTCCGGTTTTGCGACCGTCCCCACGGCCGCAAGGGGGACGGCTTTTCTCCGCGATGAGCGGAGAACAGCCCTCCCCTCTCCCACTTAGTTATTCATATTCCGTCCGGAATCCGGACGGAAGAATGAACATGCTCAATGTTTTGCCGCCGGACCGCCGGTGGCAAATCCGCCGGGCGGAAAACCCGTGCAGTGGGGACTGCTGCAGGGGTTTTCCATAGAGCACAATTGTGCTCATTTTCGGCCGGTTTTTCAGGCGGTCTGAAAAACCGCAAACCGGCTGAAAAACCGGCCGAAAACCTGTGTCGTGGGGACATGCCCTTCTACTTCTTTGAAAGCAGGCAAAAAATTTTGCTGAAATCTGTTTGCTATAGGAGCGGAATCTTTTTCCCTGGGACAGTGCTTTGCCTGCTCCATGTCATCAATTACACTCCTCATCTGATAAGGCTGAAGATATGGGAGCAGTAGCACTGGCCGGAACCCAATTCCTCTTGCTCTTTGCACTGCATCGTTCAGACGGACCCAGAACATACCCTTACTTCCTGACTCTGCGGTGTGCAGATGCTTCACAGGTTTGACAGAGCTGCTGGCCTGTCATCTGCTCTTCATTCACTGTCCACCTCTGTTCATTCTCAGGTTGAGCCCTAACAAAGCTTTCTTCTTTGTCCTCTCCAGCTTCTAAGCTGTAACATAATAAAATAATACAGTAATATCTAAAAATCATGGATTATTTGGTAATTATAGAGCCCACACTTTTAGACCACAAGTTGAACAGATCTGATTTCAAGATTTTCAAATTGACACTGAAATAGTTATATTTTTAAAATATGATCCCATCGCGATCCTAACTTGAGTTTTGGTACAGATGTGGCTGGGTGCATAGCAGGCACATGTGCATTTTTGGAAATTTATAAATTAAACCTTTTTTTCAGAAATGTGTTTTAAAATTTTGCATTTGCGTTCGCATGGGTAAAATATTAACGATGATACTTTTCTGACATATCTGGTGAAAGCCTGTACAGATCTGAGTAGAATGGTGTTTATTTTGTTTCTTTAGCTTTTTTCTAGCCTGTGTTATGAGGAGAAATGTAAAGGCAGGCAACACTGAAATTCGCACTTTTTCCGAACTTTGAAAATCAATTAGAAATTTTTTCAAATTTTGAATTTTTTTTCTTCACATTTTGCATTCTCTGACACACTACTACCAAATAACAAAATTTCAAAAGAATTAAAAATATAGAGGTAAAAATCATTGGTTCACTTGACATGGAATGACCCACACGCATCGGCGTTCACATGAGTGATCGCTGATGTGTGTTTGCATCACGTCTGTCCGATGCGTCTTTCGGATGCGCTCCAAGAAATGACATATCAATGCTTGAACGCTGATGCGTATCTCGCATTGCCGGCAGTGTTAAACACACTGCTAATTGTTAGATGCATGTCTGGGTCCGTTCAGACGAACCCAGACACGCATCACAAAAGCGGATGTTCACACGGACACAAGGTGCCATATGAACATACCCTGAGATACAGCTTCAGAGCTTTCATGTCCTGACATGTTTACTCTTGAACAAACAGTACTCTCTAAACAGACATCAAGGGAGTCGGTGTGCTATAATATTGTTGAGTGTGTTCGGCACAGGTGGCTGGCTACTGTACTCTCCAAAGACTGTGAAAATGAAGAAGTAGAATATACTTTTTTTTGCGTCCTCCTGGTCCAGCGCCATCTGTTGTGTATCCAAGAAAACCAGACATTTTAAAAGTTAACAAAAATCAGATATTAACTCAGGTGGAGCTGAACACCATGACAGGCCGTACATACTCTTTGACACGAAAGGAAATGGCCATTGCTAGCAAGCACTTATGGACAAGATTACATATCATCCACTAGAAGGGACAAATTGATGATTAAAGGCCAGTTTAAAAAGGTACTATTAATTGTTTGATTAGTTCATATTTTATAGAACAAGGATTTAACTACTGTACTATTATTCTTAAACACTTCATAAATGGCATGTTTAGTGATGTAATAAAAAAAACTGTTACATGTATAAATAGGTATTAAAAATATTGGTTCTTTTAATCTTGTTTTTAACATATAATTAGAATGAGACTATTTAGAAAATCACACTTAAGGATATAATCACCTTTTTTCTTTTGGTTTGTTCAATGAATTGAGGTTGAAAATGCCAAGCAAATTGTGTTATGATGAATAAGATGTATTTATTCTGACACTTACGGTATTGGGATTTGTGTTTCTTTATTGTTGCATGTAAATTTTTAATTCAATAAGTTGTAATTTGAAAAGAAAAAAGGAAGAAACGCACATAAACATAAAATTCGATGATTCAAAGCTTAAGAAAAATAGAAAAGTTTGATGTCCCAAATTGAATCCCTGCACAAATACAACCAAGTACACATGTATTTTTTCACAATTTTAAAACATACGTTTTTTTTCACAATTGCGCATCAAAATTTTGAATTTGATTTCTCCAAAATATTGAAACATAGTCTTGTGACATGTCATTTCTTGTGAGAAAAATGATACATCTCCCACTTATTTATCTTAATTCTAGCCTGAGATATGATAAAAAATGTCATACCAGGCCAAAGTACATGCTTTTTCAAAGCTTTAGAAGTCAGTAAAAAATTAACTGATGAAGTACAAATTTCAAAGCTTTTAATGTGTAATTAACTAAAGTTGTACTTCATAAAAATAAAAAATAAAAAAATCTAAAGACATCAGGTAAAAAAAATATTCATATTTGGATCACTTGATATGGAATGACCTAAAAACATTTTAGGGCGACATGAATGAATGGGGCTGCGCCAGAAGTCTGGCATCTTTTCGGCCCGACGTCTGGCGCAGCCTCATTCACAATAGTTTTACACCGCCGTCTGCGGCACTTTGTAATGTGCCTGATTTGGGGGTGGAGGAGGGTTGGTTGAGGGGGGCATGCGGGAGACTATTACTATAGTAATTACTGTAGTATTACTATTACACTATTACTGTACAAAGCTCTAGATTTATAGGTTCAGTACGACAATTATAGGCGCATTACTGCTGGAACAGGTATAGCACTTTCAAAGTGGTATACCTGAGCCAGAATTGTTGTTTTAGTGCTAGAATACTCCTGATTTATGACCAGCAGTAGAGCGGGTTCATAAATCAGACGCATTCTACACTATTATAATTAGAGATGGGCAAATTTCTCAAAAATTCGATTTGGTGACTTCGCTGAATTTTCTTACAAAATTCTTTTCGGTCCAAATTGCTTCGGGACGAATTGCGTTAAAAAACAGCTATTTCCAGGCTGCGCAGGGTGCTGTAGAACGTTGTGCCATGCTTAAATATGCAGAGTGAGCTTGGTTTGGTCTTCATACAATGTTGTGTTTTAGTATGACACGCAGATGACTGTCGCCGCTCTTAGAATCGCATCACTATAAAATTCCCTGGGCACTTAAGAGGGCAAAACTGACCAAAAAACTGAAGCGGGAATGTAGCCTGATAAAGTCATGCCAGCGAAAGCTGGAAAAAAACAAGCTAAGAGCTCAGGTGGCAACATTACTGACAGAGTGTGGAGGTGACGGCGGCAGCCACAGCAGCATGAGGTCAGACAGTGGCACAATGACATTCTGGAGGTGGCAAAAACAGGAGTAGGCCACAGAGGGGCACAATGACACAGTGTGTAGGTCACAGCAGCAGTCACAGCAGCAGCATGAGGCCAGACAGTGGCACAATGACATTCTGGAGGTGGCAAAACAGTAGTAGGCCACAGAGTGGCACAATGACAGAGAGTGGAGGTGACGGCAGGAGCAACAGCATGAGGTCAGAGAGTGGCACAATGACAGAGTGTGGAGGTCACGGCAGCAGCCACAGCAGCAGCAGCATGAGGTCAGACAGTGGCACAATGACACAGTGTGTAGGTCACGGCAGCAGCCACAGCAGCAGCAAGAGGTCAGACAGTGGCACAATGACATTCTGGAGGTGGCAAAAACAGTAGTAGGCCACAGAGTGGCACAATTACAGAGAGTGGAGGTCACGGCAGCAGCAGCATGAGGTCAGAGAGTGGCACAATGACACATGGTGGAGGGCTCGGCCACAGCAGCAGCATGAGGTCAGACAGTGGCACAATGACATTCTGGAGGTGGCAAAACAGTAATAGGCCACAGAGTGGCAAGAGAACAGAGTGTGGAGGTCACGGCAGCAGCCACAGCAGCAGCATGAGGTCAGACAGTGGCACAATGACACAGTGTGTAGGTCACGGCAGCAGCCACAGCAGCATGAGGTCAGACAGTGGCACAATGCACATTTGGATGTGGGCAAAAACAGTAGTAGGCCACAGAGTGGCACAATGACAGAGAGTGGAGGTGACGGCAGGAGCAACAGCATGAGGTCAGACAGTGGCACAATGACACAGTGTGTAGGTCACGGCAGCAGCCACAGCAGCATGAAGTCAGACAGTGGCACAATGACATTCTGGAGGTGGCAAAACAGTAGTAGGCCAAAGAGTGGCACAATGACAGTGTGGAGGTCATGGCAGCAGCCACAGCAGCAGCATGAGGTCAGACAGTGGCACAATGACATTCTGGAGGTGGAAAAACAGTAGTAGGCCACAGAGTGGCACAATAACAGAGTGTGGAGGTCACGGCAGCAGCCACAGCAGCACAGCAGCAGCATGAGGTCAGACAATGGCACAATGACATTCTGGAGGTGGCAAAAACAGGAGTAGGCCACAGAGTGGCACAATGACACAGTGTGGATGGCACGGCAGCAGCAACAGCAGCAGCAGCAGCTTGAGGTCATAGAGTGGCACCATGACAGAGTGTGGAGGTGGGTGGCAATACCAGTCCCTGGTAAAGATGGTTGATGGCAGATGGAGAAACTGGCAGCAGATGTGTGGCATCAGGCGGGTGGCGGCATCAGAGTAGTGGCTGAGGAGGGTAGTTTGAACCCAGTCTCATTTCTCACAGTTTGGGTGAGGCGTCATGGCTGATGTAGTCTGATGCCTAAGGCATTGGTGTGTGGAAATCCTGGCCGATCCACGCCTGATTCATCTTGACAAAGGTCAGTCGTTCCACATTTCCCATGGACAAGCGGGTTCTCCTTGTGGTAACGATGGCCCCCGCCGCACTGAACACCCGCTCTGATGCCACACTACTGGCCGGCTAGGACAGCTTCTCCACTGCAAACTCGGCAAGTTGCGGCCACACATCCAGTTTGGCTGCCCAGTAGTCCAGTGGACCTTCTAACTGGGGTGGCAGAGTGCATCTGGACCGAGAGATGATGGCAAAGGGAAACAACTCCCTTCTGCAGAGGTGGTGGAGCCTTGACTGGCTGCAATGGCATGCGTGGACGCTGCTGCTGCTGCTGTTGCTGCGGTTGCAGGATGGACCACCACATCTGAGTCACGTTTCTCCCAGGCTTCCGGATGGTGACACTGCATGTGTTGACGCAGGGCCGTGGTGCCAACGTTAGCTCCCTGGCCACGCTTCACTTTCTGCCCACAGATTCTACATATACCCATATTTGGCTCCTCCGGTGTCTTAGCAAAGAACTGCCACACCGCCGAGTAGCTGATTTTACCGCCAACGCTCCGCACTGAGTGACTACTACCGCCGCTGCCTCGCTGAGCCCCTGTGCTGCTACTTTCTTGGACCTGCGAAGCGGGTTTTCTACCCCGTGGCCGCTTGGCTCCCAACCTCACACTGCTGCTACCCTGCTGACTCATGGCCACACAACCCACTTGCTGGCTGCGCCGCTGCCTGACGCGCAAGCTGACGCCCTGTTTTACTGACGATGATGAAGCCCTTGCCTCACCCGGCTGCCCAAGTGCGGTCGGCTACATCATCATCTATTTGTGTTTCATCGTCACTGCTGTCCTCATCACCGGTCTTGGTATGCCGAGGCTGACCCCTCACAACATTACCTCCCATGCCACTCTCCACATCTATACTTTGCCGCCTACTGCAAGAAGCAGGGGATATTGGCCCCATTTCTTTGCTGCCAAGTAGCTGCTGACTGTCCTCCTCATCCTCGCTATATAGTTGCACTGAGCCCAGACCACATAGTAGATCTCTGGCTGAGAGAACCGGATGGAACAGAGGCGGGCTGAGGACAGGTGAGTGCCGCTGACCCGCTCCCGGGCCATGCCAACTAAGGGTTGTGTTTGACGTTCTCACCGACTCTTGGCTGGGGTTGTCAGATGTCATCTGGGAGGAAGTGGATGACCCAGTCAACCAATAGAGAACCATTGGGTTGCTGAACAACACACGGCCGCTAGATGACAGCGGAAGTTGTGGCCTCACCGAGTGACCCCTGCTGCGACGTCCCCTTGCTGTGCTGCGACCTGGGCCTGCTCTAGGAATGTTTGTGCCACTGCCACTCGCAGGTGAAGAGCCTGCCACCTCTCTGTCTGACATACTGTTTGTTCTAAAATATACAGACACTGTTTGATGAAGATATCTGCATATGATAAATACACACCCTGTATTTGACTCCAACTGAACCCAGTAACAAGCTTGGGTAACCCTTGGATATAAATTGCGCTTCACAAATGGCCAGGAAAAATTTACTTATATGTGCCATTTAAAAACACTGAATATAAAAGCACAAACAGGCTTAATTAACCTTTGGATATGAATTACCGTATATACTCGAGTATAAACCGAGTTTTTCAGTACAAAAAATGTGCTGAAAAATCTCCCCTCGGCTTATACTCGAGTCACTGTCGGCACTCAGGCGCAGCGATGGCCCGAGTGCTGACAGGGACGCTTCAGTTATATGCGGCTCCCAGGGAGCGCATATAACTGAAGGCTGAGTGAGCGCACAGTGTCTGGGCGCTGCGCTGGCCCGGGCACTGTCCGCGATCCCTTCACCTATATGCGACTCCTCCGGAGCGCATATAGGTGAAGGGATACCACTGCGGGGCACAGAGTGAGCGCTCCGTACTCCGCAGTGGTCTCCGGGCGGCCGCAGACTGGCTGCTGTCCTGAGATCCCGGCACAGGCAGCGTGTGTCATCACGCTGTGTGCGCGGCCTGCTGACGTCACCGCCTGTGCCGGTAAGACAGGACAGCGCGCGGGAGGCCGGACAGCGAGGAGGCGGAGCGGCGAGGGAGACGGAGCAGCGGGGAGTCAGGTAGTGATTGTTTTTTTTTATTTTTTTAAACTGCCTATACCTGCCTACAGCTGCCTATACCTGCCTACAGCCGGCCCTATACCTTTCTTACCTGCTACAGCTGCCTTATATCCTGCCTACTGCCGGCCCTATATACCTGCCCTACAGCTGCCTTTACCTGTTACAGACGGCCCTATACCTGTCTACAGCTGCCTATACCTGCCTACAGCTGCCTATACCTGCCTATATCTGCCTACAGCTGCCTATACCAGCCTACAGCCGGGCCCTATACCTGCCCACAGCTGCCTATACCTGCCTACAGCTGCCTTATACCTGCCTACAGCCGGCCCTTATACCTGCCTATACCTGCCTACAGCTGCCTATACCTGCCCTATACCTGCCTACAGCCGGCCCTATACCTGCCTACAGCCGGCCCTATACCTGCCTACAGCTGCCTATACCTGCCCAATACCTGCATACAGCCTGCCCTCGACCTGAGTATGGGGCCTTATACCTGCCTACAGCCAGCCCTATACCTGCCCTATACCTGCCTATACCTGCCTTATACCTGCCTACAGCTGCCTATACCTGCCCTATACCTGCCTACAGCCGGCCCTATACCTGCCTACAGCTGCCTATAACCTGCCTACAGCCTGCCTATACCTGCGTATGGGGCCTATACCTGCCTTTTAATCTGCTTTTGGGGTACATATAACTGCCTATTACTTGCCTATGGGGCCATATACGTGCCTTTTGGGACATATACCTGAATATACCTGCATATAGGGCCATATATCTGCCTATAATTGCCTATGGGGGATATTAAACTGCTTATGTAATTTTATTTGTATCCATTTTTATTTTTAAAATTTACCAGTAGCCGCTGCATTTTTACCCTAGGCTTATACTCGAGTCAATAAGTTTTCCCGTTTTTTGGGGCAAAAGTAGGTGCCTCGGCTTATACTCGGGTCGGCTTATACTCGAGTATATACTGTATACTACAGGCAAAATTTCTTCTCTGGCGGTGAAAAAAAACATTTCTTTTACTAAGTACAACTGCAGAAAAATACCTAGTTAACCCTTGGATGTAAATTGCGCAAAAGAAGTGAGCAATCAAAAATTACCAGCTTTGTAGCGTGTTAAAATGGCGTGTATTTTACGCTACACAACAAGAGAAAAAATTGTAATTAACCTTCGCTTATGAATTATGCTACAGGAAAAATGTCTTTTTGGCGGTGAAAAAGAACGTTTCTTTTAGTGACTACAACAGCAGAACAACGCTTAATTAACCCCTGGATGTAAATTGCGCAAAAGAAATGAGCACCCAAAAATGAAGTGGTATTTGGATTGTAAAAACGCTATTTCTTTAAATGAATACAACAGGAACAGGCTTAGATCACCCTTGGATATTCAGTGTGCTCAAGAACTGAGCAGATAGCATTAAAATGTATATGCAGCTGCATTGGACGCGCACTGGACTTCAGTTCCAATACCCCACAAAATCAGAATTAGAACGTAAGAGAAGCAGTCTCTGAGACAAGCTGTGACACCCCCCAAAAATCGCTGTATAAACATCAGTTCTTTAGTAAGAGATATCATAAGCAGCCGCGGCAGCACCTTCCCTACTCAGCACGGTGAGAGCGGTATGAGCTCCCAGCGTCGCGCCCGGACTTATATAGTGCGGTGAAGTCACAGAATCCTGCCGGTCTCTGATTGGCTTCACCTCTGCACATGTCATGCAGGCTATGCCCTTCTTCCTCCCAGAGTGCTTTGCCCCATGTAACGCCATGTGCTCGCAGCCATTTTATCAATCAAAAGCACGCTTAGTTCACCCGAAGTACCCCAAACTTCGACTTCGTTCAGAATCAAAGTTTTCCTGAAATTCTAAACGAATTCCACTTCGTTAGAATCGATTCGCCCATCTCTAATTATAATGCGCATGAAAATTGACATCTAAACGGCAATAGTCATACATGTCTCCCTGAGTTTTTATACTGTCATAATCCAGCAGCAATAACTTTTTATTTTTCCGTTTATGGAGCTGATAGAGGACTTCGTTATTGTGTAATGAGTTGAGTTTTTATTGGTATCATTGTGGGATTCATGTGACGCTTTGATCGCTTTTTATCAAAGTTTTTGGGAGGAGTATTGAACAAAATACAGCAATCCTGGTAGTGTTTTTTATTTTTTACAGAGGTCACCATGCTGTATAAATGACATGCTACCTTTACTCAGCAGGTTACAGTGATACCCAATTTGTATTTTTTATGTTTAATGCTTTTACACAATAAAAACACTTTTATTTAAAAAATAAAACACGTTTGTGCATTGCCATAGCCTGAGAGCCATAACTTTTTTTTTATTTTTCTGTGTACTGAGCTGTGTAGGGGCTTGTTTTTTGACGTTGATGATTTGACGTTTTTTATTGGTACCATTTTTCAAGGGACATGACTTTTTGATCACCTTATAAATTCATTTTTTGGAAGGCAGGATGAAGAAAATACAGCAATTTTGGTAGTGTTCTTTATTTTTATTTGTATGTGGTTGCCCTTTTTTAAGTGTTTTTATTATGCAAAGCAATATTTCTGTACTGTTGTTTTCTGATAGCTGTAACTTTTTTATGTTTATGTAAACAGAACTTTGTAAGGGCTTGTTCACACGGCGTTTTGGATCCTTTTTACGGATCCATTTTTGGCAGTTGAAAGGCGCATCCGGAAAACGGATCCGCAAAACGCAGCAGTTGTTACTTTATTTGGATCCGTTTTGAATGCTTTTTCACTTTCCGGATGCGTTTTAAGAACAGAGAGGAGGGGGAGAACTGTCTCTCTGTCTTCTCTCTACTCCCCCAGCTGTTCCATTCCCAGCACGCCCGCTCACTTGCGATCCCCGGCAGTTCCACCCACTTCATGCCCGCTCACTTGCGATCCCCGGCAGTTCCACTCACTTCATGCCCGCTCACTTGCGATCCCCGGCAGTTCCACTCACTTCATGCCCGCTCACTTGCGATCCCCGGCAGTTCCATTCACTTCATGCCCGCTCACTTGCGATCCCCGGCAGTTCCCACTCACTTCATGCCCGCTCACTTGCGATCCCCGGCAGTTCCATTCACTTCATGCCCGCTCACTTGCGATCCCCGGCAGTTCCATTCACTTCATGCCCGCTCACTTGCGATCCCCGGCAGTTCCATTCACTTCATGCCCGCTCACTTGCGATCCCCGGCAGTTCCATTCACTTCATGCCCGCTCACTTGCGATCCCCGGCAGCTCCCAGCGCGCCCGCTCACTTGCGATCCCCGGCAGTTCCATTCACTTCATGCCCGCTCACTTGCGATCCCCGGCAGTTCCATTCACTTCATGCCCGCTCACTTGCGATCCCCGGCAGTTCCATTCACTTCATGCCCGCTCACTTGCGATCCCCGGCAGTTCCATTCACTTCATGCCCGCTCACTTGCGATCCCCGGCAGTTACATTCACTTCATGCCCGCTCACCTGCGATCCCCGGCAGCTCCCAGCGCGCCCGCTCACTTGCGATCCCCGGCAGCTCCCAGCGCGCCCGCTCACCAGCGATCTCCGGCAGCTCCCAGCGCGCCCGCTCACCAGCGATCTCCGGCAGCTCCCAGCGCGCCCGCTCTCCTGCGATCCCCGGCAGCTCCCAGCGCGCCCGCTCTCCTGCGATCCCCGGCAGCGCCCCGCGCGCCCGCTCTCCTGCGATCGGCGGCAGCTCCCAGCGCGCCCGCTCACCTGCGATCCCCAGCAGCTCCCAGCACGCCCGCTCACCTGCGATCACTGGCAGTTCCCAGCGCGCCCGCTCACCTGCGATCCCCCTGCAGCCGCTCACTGCACTTTTCGCATCCGCTTTCAGCTGATACGCAGCTGATACGTACCCGGAGTGTGGAGCGCTTTTGGACAGGTGCCAAAAGCGCACTCCATTATCTCCTATGGGCTTTCACTTGCGTAGAACGCAATAAGAATTGACATGTCAATTCTTAAAGCGGATCCGAAAAGCGCAGCGCAGAAGAGCTCTCAAAAGCGCATCAGCGATCTCCCGTGAGAACAGCGATGCGCGTTTGCCATTGAACTCAATGTTAATCACACTGAAAATTGTTAGATCCGTTTTACGGATCCGTTTTACGGATCCGCAAAACGGATCTAAAAAACATCGTGTGAACAAGCCCTAAGGGGCTTGTTTTTGCAGGATGAACTGATGTTTTCACTGGTACAAGTCACAATAAGTTTTAACTCCAGAATGCGTAATTCTGTCACATTTTTTTTTTTACGTGGTTAATGGGGCTGGTTAAACAATGTGATATATTTACATGCTAGGTCATTATAGACACAACAATACCAAATATGTGTACTTTATTTATTTTTTTATCTTTTTTGGGGTAATTCGTTTTTTGTAATGGAAAAAGGGCAGTGTGCATTTTTACTTTATTTTTTGTGTTTAACATTTTTCTGTTTTTACTTCTTTTTTTGTATTTTTACACTATTTTCACTTGTCCCCACAGGGAACTTAACTTCGCTGTTTCATACAGAACAGCACTACATGCAATACTGCCCTGTATGAATGAACTGTCATCAATATGGTAACTGTCAGTTACCAGGGTGATGACGTCACAGACAGCCCTGGAAATTCAGGGCTGTCAGGTAACCCAACAGAGCAGCGATCGCGACGTGAGGGCTCTGCTGGTGACAGAGGGAGCTCCCTCTGTCTGTCTTTCCCTTAGCTGCTGCGGTCACGCAGCTAAGGGGTTAAACTTAACTCGCCATATTACAGCTGACTCCCTGCATTGGTCGTACCAGCTCTGTTAAGGAGGTGGCCCGATCTCTATGATGTAAATTCACTCGCAATGAGGTTGTGGTTTTCAAGCAGACTGTTTATGGCTGTGTGGTCATTTAGGGTATTCAAAACGCATTCAAAAGCGCTGCATGAATCACATCCAACACACAGGTGTGTGTTTGGATGGGTTTTTGCTGCAGCAAAAACTCACCCTATAGTTTTAAATAGAGTGCCTGCTGCGTCAAACAGATCAAGAACTGACATGTCAATTCTTTGAATGGATCCAAAAGACGCATCACTAGTCTGAACGTTGATGCGTGTTTTACATTGAAAGCACTGTAAACACACTGCACATGGTAAGGCCGTGTTCACACGGCTTATTCCCGACGAATTTGTGAGCCGTATTGAGCTCACAAATCCGCCGTGAATAAGGGGCGGGATGGGGGCGGGGCCAGCGCGCAGCGGTGGCGCCGCTCCCGGCCCCATAGACAATGCATTGTTTACGGCGCGTCCGCGCCGTAAATAATGTGCATGTCACGTTCTCCCCCCGCGGCGGATTTGCCGAGCGGGGAGGAGCGACGGATTCCACTGGTCTCTAGGAGAGCAGTGGATTACCGTATGTGCTGCCGGGTATTGGCGCCGTACTCCCGCGCAAAGCCGGCGCCCTGTTTGGCGCCAATCCGCGGCAGAATAAGCCGTGTGAACGAGGCCTTAGATTCATGTTGGGGTCTGATTAGAGTCCGTACCACGAATCCAAAAACACATCTATAAATGGATCCAACACTTTGTGTGAACCTGCCCTTACAGACAGTGTAGTTGTGTCTACTCCCTCATACATGGTGCATGTTTAAGGGAACTTTAACACAACGCAGTTTTGGTGCAGTTTTAACTCCAATTATGTGCCTTTATTACCAGCAAGCTTCTTTTACTTATCTAAACTGTTTGGAAAGTGAGTAATCAATTAGTGTGTTTGTAATCCATAAGACTTCAAACACAGTCACGCACTTGAAACATCTTTCTGAACAATTTAGACTGAAAGAAGCTTGCTGGTAATAAAGGCAGTTTAACCCCTTAAGGACCCTGGACGTATGAGTACGTCCCAGGGTCGTTAAGGGGCTTTGCGGCCGGATCACCCATCCACGCTGTATAACCCTTTAGATGCCGCGGCAACTAAATGAATGAAGAATGGTGCCGCGCACCATTCTTCCCGGATCCAGTGCCTGGACATGGCCTTCACTGCCATATTCCTGTTTGCCCCACTTCCGGCCCCAGGCAAGAAGTGGGGAAACCGCCATCTTGGTACAGCCTAATGCATTGCATAGACAATGCATTAGGCTGTATTGACGATCGCGCCACCTAGTGGTGAAGCACCCTAGGTTGACCCAATGTTAAAGTAAAAATATAATGTTTTAACCCCTTACCGCCGGAGCCAGTTTTGGCCTCTCTGACAGAGCCCTATTTTTGAAATCTGTCATGTGTCACTTTATGTGAGAATAACTTTTTGACACTTTAACCTATCCATGTGATTCAGAGATTGTTTTCTCGTGACACATTGTGCTATAAGATAGTACGAAATGTTGGTCCAATAAATGATTTTTTATTTGTGAAAAATATCAAATTATGGTGAAAAATGTGAAAAAATTTAACCAATTTCAAACTTCAAAAATTTCTGCATGTAAGACAGATAGTTATTCCACTCAAAATAGTTTATAACTAGCATCTACCATATGTCTGCTGTAGTTTGGCATCATTTTTTTAAATGTCTTTTTTTTTTTTACGACATTAGGGGGCTTATAAATTTAGTAGTAATTTTCAAATTTTCAATAAAATTTGCAATATACATATTTTTAGGGACCAGTCCAGTTCTAACGTGACTTTGATTGACCTGTATGTTAGATACCCCCATAAATGACCTCATCTAAGAAACTACACCCCTTAAAGTATTCAAAACAGCATTTAGAAAGTTTATTAACCCATTAGGTGTTTCACAGAAATTAAAGCAAAGTGGAAGTGAAATTTCAAAATTTCACTTTTTTTGCAGATTTTCAATATTTATGCATTATTGACAAGAATACGGTAAATGTGATCAGGGAAATGCAAATTAATATTGATTCCCCAGATTCTGCCGTTTTCAGAGATATCCCGTATGTGGCCCTAGTGCATTATTTGGCTCAACCACAAGCCCCAGAATAGGAGGAGCACCTACTGGACTCTGGGGCCTCATTTTCATTACAATTTTATTTAGGGGCCATTTCAGGTTTGCGGACACCCTAAGGTTCCAAAACGTAATAAATACCCCTAAAAAGACCCCATATTGGAAACTACACCCCTTACGGAATATATCCAGAGGTGTAGTGAGTATATCTACCCCACAGGCGTTTCACAAATTTTTTTAGCGTTCGGCTCTGAAAATAAAAAAAAATATATTTTTTCCAATAATCTGCAATTTTAGCTGAAAATGTTTAATTTTTACAAGGAATCTTGGAAAAAAAGCCCCAAAATTGTGTTACGCAATTTCTTCCAAGTTCGGCAATACCCTACATGTGGGTGTAAACTGCTGTTTGGGCGCATGGCAGGGGGTACAATGGAGGAGTAGCTATTTGGCTTTTGCCGCACAGATATTGGTGGGGCCATGTCGCATCTCCAAAGCCCCCAAAGTACTAAAACAGGTGAAACCTTCCAGAAGTTGCTCCATTTTGGATTCAACGCCCCTCAGGGATCTCACCTAATGGTGTATTTTGCATTTTGGGTGCACAGGTGTTCCGTATTCTTTTTTTAGCACTGGGCCATGGAAATGGAGGGAGGAAACGCAGTTCCGCCATTGTTTTTGGGCTTCATTTTTACAGTATTCGCCATACAGGATAAATGACGGGATAACTTTACTATGGGGGTCGGTACAATTACAATGATATAAATTTTATATAGTTTTTTATGTTTTATTACTTTTACACAATAGAAGCGAGTTTTATAAAAAGTTGCGTTTTTAAGTTGTCGTATTCTGACAGCCATAGCTTTCTTAATTTTTTGCATATGGAGCTGCTTGTGGGCTTGTTTTTTACGAGATGAGTTGATGTTTTTATTGATACCATTACGGGGGGCATATGATGCTTTGATCACTTTTTATTAAGGTTTTTGTGAAGCATTTTGTACAAAAAACAGCAATCCTGGTAGTGTTTTTTATTTTTATTTTTTACAGCGGTCACTGTGCGGTATAAATGACATGCTAGTTTTACTCAGCAGGTTGATACGATTACAGCGATACCACATTTGTATATTTGTTTAATGTTTTACTGCTTTTACACAATAAAAACACATTTATTTGAAAAGGAAAACACGTTTTTGCATCACCGCAGTCTGAGAGCCATAACTTTTTTATTTTTCTGTTTATGGAGCTGTATAGGGACTTTTTTTTTTGCGGGATGAGTTGACGTTTTTATTGGTAATATTTTTGGGGGGACAAGACTTTATGATCGCTTTTAAATCTGTTTTTTGGAAGGTAGGGTGAAGAAAATACTGCAATCCTAGCAGTGTTTTTTATTTTTATTTTTAATAGCGTTCACCGTGCAGTATCCGTGACAAGTTAGTTTTACTCTGTGGGTTGAGACGATTACGGTGATACCCAATTTATGTAGTTTTTTTATTTGAAAGCACAATTTTTTTTTAAAAAAAGTGTTTTTATTGTGTAAAACAATATTTATGCATCGCTATCTTCTAATAGCCAGAACTTTTTAATTTTTTCCGTATACAGAGCTGTGTAAGGACTTTTTTTTGCGGGATGAACTGACGTTTTAATTGGCATCACTTTGATGTTGATATGAGTTTTTGATTACTTTTTACTCCATTTTATGTGCTGCGGGATGAACAAAAATCGCTATTCTGTGACTGTTTTTTGTTTTTTTTTTTTACTGCGTTCACCGTACGGGTTAATTAACATGACAGATTTATAGGGTGGGTCGCTACGCACCCAGCGATACCAAATATGGTACTGTTATTTATTTTTGATCTTTTTTTAGGGCGATTGGCGCTTGTAAAGGGGAAAAGGGCGATTTACTGTTTTTATTTATTTATTGTGTTTGTGTTTTACTTTTTTACACTTTTTTTAACTTTTTCATACTTTTTACACTTTCCCCAGGGGGGAATTGCATGAACGATCGTCAGATCATTCATGCAATAGGAGATCAGCATACAGTTTATAGCTGTATCCTGGTCTCCATGGCAACTGTCTGTCACGCTGCCCACAATGCATTGTGGGCATCGTGACGTCACCAGACAACCCGGATGCTGTCATTCAGCATCCGGGCGGTCTGGTAGGTGACCGGTACCGGCGCTCCGCGCCGTTACTGCGCCGAGATCGCGGGCAGTCAGGAGCTCACTCCTGCCGCCCGCAGCCGCGATGTTCGCGACCACGATGTCGCGACATCGGGGGGTTAATCCCCCGCGGCCGGAGCGTCACTCCGGCCGTGGGGATGCGGCATGATGCCAGCGGTATATACCGCTGGTTCCATGCCGCGATCTTGCGCGCATCCGCTTGTGAGCGCGCAAGATTGCCGTGACGTACTCATACGGCAATTTGCGGGAACCCCTACCCGACATTGCCGTATGAGTACGGCAAATGTCGGTAAGGGGTTAAAGTACAAAAAAAAGTATTAAAAGTTAAAATCACCCCCCTTTCCCCATTTTACAACAAAAAACAATAAAATAATAAAAAGGTTATACATATTTGGTATTGCCGCGTCCGAAAAAGTCAGATTTTTAAAAATATAACATCATTTATCCTGTACGCTGAACACCGTAGAAGAAAAAAATTCCAAATGCCAAAACTGCGTTTTTTTGGTCATTTCCAAACGCCAAAATTGCGTTTTTTTTTTTATCATTTCATGTCGTATAAAAATTGGAATAAAAGTGATCCAAAAAGTTGCATGCATTCCAAACTGCTAGCAATAAAAAGTACTAAAAATGCACCCTCACTGACGTCCGTAGGTGTTAGTACAAAAAAGTTATTGGTCACACAAAATGGCGCTGCGGCACAAATTTCAGAAATAAAAAATGTTTGGAATTTTTTTACGGTACCATTTTTACTGAAGATTGAACGCCGTAAAAGCAAAAAACCCGCAAATGTGGCGCAAGTACGTTTTTTTTTCACAATTTGTCCTACTTGGAATTTTTTTGCGGTTTCCCAGTATATTCTATAGTAATATGAATAACACTATTAGAAAGTACATCTTGTTCCGCAAAATAAAAGCCCTCATAGGTCTATGTAGGTAGAAAAATAAAAAAATTTATGGCTCTGGGAGGCGACGAGGGAAAAATGAACGTGTCAACAAAAAAATTTGCAAGGTCCTTAAGGGGTTAATTGGAGCGCAGTTAAAACTGCACTGTGTGAAAGAACCCTAACACCTTAAGCCCAATGCCTTTTTTGGTGCTTTTTTTTTATGTGTTTTTTTGTGCACGAAGGCACAGCAATTAATTCTTTACATTGCTCACAAAAATCGCAGTAAAATCGCGGTAATTACCACGATTTTTGTGCAGCAATGTACAGTATTATTTGCTGTGCCTTCCTGCACAAAAAACGCATTAAAAAAACGCGCCAAAAACGCACTGCTTGAAAGCACCCTTAATGACCAGCACATTTTTTTAGTTTTTGCCTCCTTGTGTTTCAACAGTCGTAACATTTTTATTTTTTCAATGACGCAGTTGTATGAGGCCTAGTTTTATTTGGGATAAGTTGTACTTTTTGGGGGAATATTTTAAGTTCACTTAGAAATTATTGCAGAATTAAAAAAAAAAAAATTACAATTTTTTTTTACACCATTCAAATTTAAAACTTAATAACTGCTTAGTCTAATGGTTATTACTGTCATGTGAATACGTAATATGTGTAGGTTTTTTTGTGCATAATTTATACACAATTATTTTTTTATTAAATATTTTTATTTTATTATTTATTTTGTTATTTTTTTCTACACTTTTTTAAAATATTTTTTACATTTTCTTTTTTTAATCCCATGTAAGGATAACTGTTTTATATATTTTTTTTACACTTAATCATATATGCTAATACATTATAATCTGTGTCAGTTTGACACAGGCAGCAATCAGGGCAGCGCAATTATGCCCTGATCACTGGCTTGTTACACAGATAGCCCTGGGACTACTCTAGATCCCTAGGACTGACTGTGCAGCCATTCCGCGGGCTCTGTCAACCCCGATGTCTGCATCAACATCAAAAGTCAGCAGGTGGTCGTTAAGGGGTTAAGT
The DNA here is from genome assembly GCA_025379985.1 of Phyllomedusa bahiana. NCBI lineage: Eukaryota > Metazoa > Chordata > Amphibia > Anura > Hylidae > Phyllomedusa > Phyllomedusa bahiana. Next base: position 121,117 of record JAODAL010002346.1, read on the forward strand.
GATAACTTTTTTATCACCCTTATGATACAATAATCAAACTATTTAGGTAGAACATAACATATATTTATTGGAATACAACTTTAGAACACAAAAAACTTTAATACATTTTAAATATTCAAACGCTTTGCAATAAGTAGGAAAAAAACACATAGGCAACATCTCTAACAATTTTAGGGTATAAAGGAATTGCCTCATGCACAGTCAGTTCATATGAATGGTTAAATACTTCTACTTCTTGCATAGCAAGTGAAAAATGTTGCTGAAATATAGTAAATCTGTTTACAATGAGAGTGGAATCTTTTCCCCTGTGGAAACACTTTGCCTGCTCCTTGTCATCCAAATACTTTTCAAAATGAAGCTCCTCATCTAATGAAGATGAAGATATGGTAGCAGTAACACTGGTAAGACCTAACATTGAACTAACTGGCACTGCATTGAACTAACAGGAGTTGATCCATTTTATAACGTCTCTGACTATAGCAAAAGGGACATCGATTTCAGGACTCCGACTCCACAGCCCTGGTGTTTCCATTAGAAGCTTATCTGAGCAGAAAGAGTGCAGTGGACAGCTGAACCAGTTATGAGACTGGAAGTGTGTTTCAAACAACCTAAGGCTCCCTGTTGATAGTCATCATCACACATTAACTATAGATTCTGACTTACCAATTAATTTTAGTCTTTCAGTCACAGGCAGCTTCATACTCACACTGCCTCGTCAGGCTCTGGGTGGTTCGATAGCTGTTACATCACTTCTTGCTCTCCACCTAATCAGAAAGGGATAGCAGGACAGTAACCAGAGAAACTTGTGTGCACTAACAACAGATAAAATCTCTTTTATCTCATGACTAGGTGTTACAAGTGGTGCCGCGACCAGCGTGCACTTGCATGGCTCCTGCCATATATTCACCTCTCCCCACTCCTGCTTCCCTGCCCTTGATATTTAAAGGCTCATTGCACTGGTAATTGGCTATATCTTCTGACTACTCCCTCTGCTTCCTGCTGTATCTATTGTGCCCATGCCTCTAGAGAAAGCATTCCTTTGCCTGTCTGCTTCTATCGTGTACCTGATCTCCTGCCTTCGTCCCTTGACCGTCCTTTGCCTGCCTTGACCTTCCTGCCTGTCCCCAACTACGAGTCTACCATACCATTCTGTACCTCTCTATACCTCAGCTGCCATGACAAGCAAATCACGTTAGAGGTAAGCCTTGCGGCGGGCTCTGATGAAGACCAGGGGTCTTTTAGACTACACTCAGTGACGCAGTTCACACCACCGCTAGCGGTGGTCCAGTGGATCCACTACCAATTTTCCTAACAGTTAGATCCCACCATGGATCCCAGTTGTAGCACAGCAGTCACAACATATCACCCAGCAGTCACAACAAATTAACCAGCTGATCACCATGATGACATTCGTGGTCACTCTCCTCACTGGGGAAGCTCTGGCATGGGCTACTACCCCTTGGGATAGGGACGATCCTGTGACTGTTAACCTCCATGCATTCCTGGATGAATTCTGCAGCTTTTTTTTGAGGAATCCATTCTTGTGTCCTTTTCAGTGACTGCTGTGCTCGACTTACGCCAAGGGGACTCCACAATATGCATAGAGTTTCATACTCTTGCCTCCGAATTATTGTGGAACAACGAGGCCCTTGGCACCATTTTCTTGTGGGCAGGATAAAAGACAAACTAGCCGGTCCTGACCACCCATCATCTCTGGGTGATCTCAAAGAGCTCTGCCAAGAACGCAAACTGGTCCAGCCACGCTGTTTTTCATGTCTTGATCTGGTGTTTCAAACGCCTTCACCGTCTAAAACAATGGCTTCTTCAAAAGAATGTATGCAAGTAGACAGAGCCCATCTGTCACAGTAGAAATGGTCCTATTGACGACAACAAAATCTTTGGGCCCTTTTTTAAAACCTCCTAGGTCTAAATCTCTCTTTGTTGTCCATAGCAATCAATCAGCGCGCCTCTTTCATTTTTCCAAAGCACTATATGAAATGAAAGGGGTGCTCTGATTGGTTGATATCGGCAACAAAAAGAGTTTTAGTCTTAGACAGTTTTCATACATGTGGCCCTTTGTTTATTTTTTTAACAAGAGCATTTTTATTAATTTGGTAATTTAAAAAACAGGGAATATACATACATATAAGGGAGATAGGCTAAGAATTGTAACGAAACAAGCATATAACAGTATAACAATGAACAAATTGAAGAGAGTTTGCATTACATTATACCAATTAAAAAGAAATAGAAGTATCAAAAGTAAAAAAATATTCCCAAAATAGGCCTAAATAAGATGGTTACCGAATAAGAATGTAGGCGACATACATCAAGTGGCATTAAAAAGTTTAGAATTTGCCCAGAGATTCCATCTGCTTCTCATTTTTGCAACGAGATGCAGTGGTATCGAAAGAGAAGTGTTACACATGTAGTGGTAGTTAACCCTATTTATTACTTCTGAAAGAGTTTGGGGTAGAGGAGATTTGTAAGGTAGGTCTGAAGAGAGTATTGTGGCAGTCAGGCTATGCTGGAGTATTGTTCTGAATAGTGTGGGGAAGTCGTCCAAGGAAGTATCTAGAAAGGCCAGGGTTGGAGCTAAGGGGATATAACAGCGGAATACCTCACATATTGGGGCAATAACTTTGGTCCAGAGTGTTTGGATAATTGGACAAAAGTTCCTTGGGCACCTCATCCTCTGCAGTAGAATCTAGAATATGATGATGAGAAATGAGCTAAACAAGTAGGGTTTAAATACCAACGTAAGAAGATCTTTTTCATTAGTTCTAAGTGGTTTATACTGTACACCTAGAATGGTTAGCTACTGATATCGAAGCTCTCAGCCAAGTCTGCCAAGAAAAAGAACAGTTCTTCCTCCCCCTTTGTAATGTAGAAGGTTTTGTTCTCTTTTTTGCCTGTTATCCAAAGATTATAAGCTATCCAGAGTCCTTTCTCAAAACCTTTTTTACTTGTTAAGAAGTTGTAGTAAGGGGCAGGAGCTGTGGTTCGTGTTGACCATTTCCAAGTTTGGATGGCATGTCTTATCTGCTAATATTGATAGAAACAGGACTTAGGTAACCCGTAAGCTAGAGATAATTCTGAAACATATTTGAGGGAATCCGAATTGAATAACTCCCTCATGCAGGTAATTCCACTGGCAGACCACTTTGACAGTAAGAGCGAAGGTGTACTAATGTTAATAATAGACCGAGGGCAGTTAACACATATTTTGACCAAACTTTGATGGCGTGAATAAGGGATAAAAGCCCTTTATTTCTACTGCACAAGCCTGGAACACTTCCATAGGGACTACTGTCTATAGCATCTGGGAAACTCTCTCACCAAGGCTACGTGAAAGAGGCGTCCCTAGGTGTGAATACTGACCATGCCGGTCCAACTTAGCACCTCGTCAGGTGTCATGTTCCAAGCCTTTGTCTTTATGGATTTTGAATATCATTGACTTGTCTCTGACTTCTAAGTATCCTCTACCAGTGATACGTCTTAACAAACCTCTGGCCATCTCCTCCATTAATGGTGAATGCCTGAGTAACTCCATTCTGTTCAGTACCGAACCTGTGAGTTGATGTTGCATAAGGAGAAAATCGGATTTTACTGGTTACCCCCTTCCTCCTTTGCTGTTCTTCTGGAGCCTCTGTGGCTACAGTCACACTCTGGTACTCAATTGGCAAATGGGTGAAGAAACACATTGAGGACAAGACTGCCACTCTCACTGTCTGGTGGTGTCCTGTCCTGTGTATCCCACTTTTCTGTTGACATTTTCCAAGCCATTGCCAGTGCTGCCTGCTCCATATCAGGAATTTGCTGATATATTCTCTGAAAAGCAGTCTGAGAGCCCTCCTCCTCATCGGCCTTATGACTGCCCTACAGACCTTCTGCTGAGTACAAGCCTTCCATGGGGCAGAGTCTATGCGTTGTCTATGCCATATACTCAGTCCATGTCGGCCTATATTAAAGAAAACCTTCAAAAAGATTTTATCTGCAAGTCCTCCCCTCTAGCTGGTGCCAGATTTTTCTTTGTGGAGAAAAAAAATGTTTCACTCTGTCCCTGCATAGACAGTTGGGACTGCAAGAAGATAATCAGTATCTGCTACCACTAATCTCAGAGCTTTTGACTGGCTCCGAGGACCCATGGTCTTCACGAAGTTAAGACAGGGAGCCTATAACCTCATCCGAATTTGTGAGGGTGATGAATGGAAGACCGCATTCAATAACCAGGACAGTCACTCTGAGTATCTAGTGATGCCCTTCAGTCTATGTAATGCTCCTGCCGTCTTTCAATAATTTGTTAACGAGATCTTCAGAGACCTCTTATAGTCTTGTGTAGTCGTGTATCTGGACGATATCTTGGTCTTTTTGGACAATATAGAATCTCATCAAGCTCATGTATGCAAGGTTCTAAGTCACCTAAGACGCAATCAGCTCTATGCCAAGCTGGAGAAATGCATACGCAGACCACAAAAACCTACTTTATCTATAGATGGCCCAGCATCTAAATCCACGGCAAGCTATATGGTCCCTTTTCTTTTCAAGATTCAGTTTCCTGATCCACATCAGACCTGCTGATAAAAACTTCAAGGCTGATGCCCTCTCTCGTGCTTCTGATGTCGTAGGCCTAGTATACGCACCTCAGCACCTTGTTTCTCCTGAATATTTGATCTCTGCTGATCCTATTGACCTCTGACATGTTCCCCTGGGGAAAAAAGTCTTGAAGTGGGTCATTGCTCATTGCTGGTTGGGCATCCTGGAATTTGAAAATCCTGTTTGCTCATATCTCAGCATTACTGGTGGCCTAATCTAGGTGAGGATGTTAAAGACTTTGTTCTTTCATGTGCCACGTGTTCCTGCAACAAGACTCCCCATCTCAAACCTGTTGGCCTTTTGCAACCTTTGACCATACCACAGTGTCCTTGGAACCATATAGCAATACACTTGATTACTGATCTACCACCCTCCTGAAATAAGATTAATGCCATAATGTGGGTCTTCATAGACCGATTCTTAAAGATGTCCTACTTTGCCCAGTCTCCCTTCAGTTCCTCAGCTTGCTGGCCACATCTTCCGACATACCTTCTCCTGCATATTGTCTCAGACCGTGAGGTCTAAATCATCTCAGTTTTCTGGCGTGCACTTTGCTACCATTTACAGGTCAAGTTAGATTTCTCTATAGCTTACCATCTCCAAACCAACAGACAAGTGGAAAGAGTAAATCAAGTTCTGCGAGATTATTTACATAATTTTGTCTCTTCACGGCAGTACGACTGGTCCAACCTGCTACCCTGGGTGGAATTCTCCTACAACCATCATATTCCGAGTCAGCCGGAGCTTCACCTGTCTATATAATTTATGGCCTCGTCCTCCCCTCCCTCTTCAGATGTTCCTGCCGTGGATGCCCAAGTCCGAGACATTATTGCCATTTGGTAAGAGACTCTAAAGTCATTACTTAAAGCTTCTTCAGGCATGAAGTCACAGACAGACAAGAGAAGTAGACCACCTCCGACCTTCTCTCATGAGGATAGGATATGGCTATCCACCAAATATGTATGTCTAAAGATCCCCAGCTACCAGCTGGGTCCGCAGTTCCTGGGTCTGTTTGAAGTTCTTCAGCACATTAGTCCAGTGGCCTACAAGCTCAGCATGCCTCCATCTATGCACATCCAGAACTCCTACCATGTCCCTCTCCTCAAGCCATTGATCGTCAACCGCTTCTCTCTCCATCCCCTGAAGCTGACTCCTCAGCTGTCTTTGGGTTAAATTAGATTCTGGCCATAAAGTCTATTCTTGACCGGGATCTTGTTCTGAAATTTCTTCAAGCAAATAAGAGGAGGAGGCGCAAAAGGGGGTACTGTTGCGCCGCAACCTGCATTATTGGCCTATTACTGGGCTGACCTTATATTTTCTGCTCAATTCCTCTGCTTCCTGATGGATCTATTGTGCCCATGCCTCTGGAGAAAGCATCCCTTTGCCTGTCTGCCTCTATCGTGCACCTGATCTCCTGCCTTTGTCCCTTGAACATGCTTTGACTGCCTTTGCCTTCCTGCCTGTCCCCGAGTTTGTACCTGTCATATGATTCTGTACCTTGCTACACCTTGGTCGCCATCAGAAGCAAGTTGCAGCAGAGGTAGCAACCTGGGGGTCTCATGCCGCTGAAAGTCCAACCTGCCTTGTGGTGGGCACTGGTGAAAACCCTGGACCCCTTAGATTCCGCTCACTCATATCAAATGAGTAACTTCTGAGTAACTATTGCTATTTTCCTATCAACCTCTCCTATAACTGTAGATTAAGGACACAAACTTCTCATTTATGATTTACAGATTAGTGTTCACATGTAAGCTGGGTTCTTATATCAGCTTTACAAGTATTTGTTCCTGTTCTATAGTAAATTAGGGCAGTTAGCTAATATTATTACCTAGGACTTTAAAATTAATGGCCTATTCTTAAAGGGATTGTCTTGGACATTTATCTATTTTTGAAAGAGCATACTGCTGCCTCTGAAAAATAAAAAAGTATACTCACTTCTCTCACCTGGGATTCATCACTGCGCCATTCTCACCCTCCGCCAGTACATGTGGAGGGGGTCATAAGAGGGCAACAACTCAGCAGCAGGACCGCTACCTCCTTTGTGCAAGGAGAAACAGGAGGAACAGTGCCAGAGCCCTGCAAAATGACCTCCAGCAGGCCTCTAATATTTATGTGTCTGCTCAAAGTGTCAGAAACAGACTACACGAGGGTGATATGAGAGCTGACATCCACAAGTCGGTGTTGCACTTACAGCCCAACATCATGCAGGATAATTGCCATTTGCCAGAGAACACCAACATTGGCGCACTGTGCTCTTCACGGGTGAGAGCAGGTTCACACTAAGGACATATCATTAAGTCTGATAATGGTACTAATTACTTTCCCCCCTGTGTAAATATATATATATATATATATATATATATATATATATATATATATACACACATATGCTGTTCCATAATTTGAATATCCGTGTGTCTTGCCACTTTCTGAGTGCTGCACTTTGTTTGGTAGTATGTTCACCTTAAAAGTACACAGCAATGCTGGGAAATAGGAGTTAAGGGGATGTGGCACTGACCACAGTCTTTTCAAGTATCTGGTCAGTGCCAAGAGTTAGACCACATCAAATATTGATGACCTATCCTTAAACTCTTGGATAATTCATTTAATAATTCAAAACAGATTGTTACTAAATTTAGTACTATTTAGTACTAATGTCAAATCAAAGATTTCACCATTGGTTGGAATAAGTTGTAAAGTTAAGGGGAGGCCCCTCATGACCCGGCGCGCCGGCCGTGAGGTGAGCGGGGGGCGGAGTTGAGCGTGGCGTGCGGGGAGGCGCCAGTTTGTAAGCTGCGCCCTGAGCCGCACGGGGGCAGACACGCAAGAGGAAGCTGTGTGAAGCAGTCCCAGCTCCCATAGAGTTTTATAGGAGTGATTTTAGGATGGTGGACAGCGTGGAGGCCCTCCTGGCCAGGCTGAGGAGCGCAGCAGGAGAGCACGGGTCTGCATGGCTGGAGGAACAGGTGCAGGGGGCAGTGGGAGAGAAGGGGGGTGCGGGTCCCTCACCAACTGTCACGGAGGCCGGGGCGTCCTCGGTGCCCGACAACCCCCTGTGACCTGTGGTGCAGACCAGGCGCATAAGGCGCCCTTCAGAGCGGCTTAGCCCTGATGCGACCCCCAGGGCCCGGGCACGCCGGGGAGGAATCCCGGGAGGAATCCATCCAGGCGGGAGGGCCCAGCGGAGCACAGCAGGCATCGCTCCAGCTCGGGGGTGGTGCAGGCTGGGGTTCCTGACGTCAGGGATGTAGCGGCAGCGGTGGGCTCTTGTGGCGATGGACCGGTCAGGGCGCCCACCAGGGTGCATGGACTGGAGATGGACGACTTGGAGACGGAGCCGTCATGGTCGAGGCGGGACCGGGAGGATTCGTGGATGGACGGCTCAGCCGGGATGGGGAGCAGCGCTGGGGGGCCCACCTGGGGGCCCTGCTACGAGGGATTACGGTCGGAGGGACCGTTCGGAGGTTCATCTGGTCCGGGAGCAGCGGCGATCGATGGACAGCCAGCAAGCCAGGGAGGACGGTCGACAAGGACGAGTAGACAGTCTGCAGGGATCGGGCAGTGCGACTGGCGGGATCACAGCTCCCGTGCAGCCTGGTGAGTTTGGTTCCATTTCTTGTCTGTTACTGTCGGGGCAGGCGCCGCTGGGAGCGGCAGGGGGGGCATCCGACGGGTGAGGGTACTACGGATTGGCGGGAATTGCCGCTTAGCTTGAGGGAGTTGTTAACGTGGGGTTCAACGGGCTTAGGGTCTGGAGTGGTGTTACCCTCCCCATTGGGTGTGGGTGAGTTGACCGTGGCATTTCCTCCCCTAGGATGGGCCTAGGGGAGGAAATGCCGGAGTTACGGTGTCCGTGCAGACAGAGCACGACACGGTGGCTAGCCTTCGGCCGGCTGATAGAGCTAGGGGGGGAGGTCGACGTTTGATTCGAGGGCCCTTTGGGCGCTCACTTAAAGAAGGAGATAAGAGAAAGAATCTGGCAGGACGAGTACGTCGAGATTTTTTCTCTCCTACCTCTGGAGAAGTTCAATCTACCGAAAGGTAAGAGGGACGAAAGTAAAAAGGAGGAAGAGGAAAAGCGGAGGTGGCGGCTGATTCCGCAGACCTTCCAAAACTGGATGCAGGCGTTTGCCATTCTGCCAAGCGTCATTGGGGAAAAAGCGCCTGAGAATTGTTTGGCGCTGTTTTGTTATTTGGACTCTATAGCAGAGGGGCAGCGGGTGTACGGGGGGCAGGCGTGGCTCCGCTATGACGAACAATTTTGTCAGCGGAAGGCGGTCCGGCCATCCATGGGATCAGAAGGACATTGGGTTGTGGTTGAGGGTGATAGCCCCTATGCGGTATGGGCAGCCCTTTCAAGGGGGACCTGGCAGCTTCGGGCAGCAGGGGGGTGCCGGGTCCTTTGGGGGGCGGTTCCCAGCGGGAATCCAAGCTCGGGGTCTGCTGGCAGTTCAATGATAGTCAGTGTAGATTTGGGACGGGCTGCCGGTTCAGGCATGTCTGCTCAGTGTGCAGTGCCCGCTTCCCATGGGGCTTCCCAGTGTTTGCGGAAGGGAAAAAGTAGGGGATCAGGTAATCAGCAGGGGGGCGACTCCAGTGAGTCTAGTCGCGATGGAATCTTACCTAAGTAGATATCCGGATGGGGAGGCGGCCAGTTTGTTGCGGGAGGGCTTTGGTGTGGGCTTTAGAATCCCAGCACCAAGGCATAAGGTTCCGTTTTCGACAAGAAATTTGAAATCCGCTCACCTCCATCCGGATGTGGTGTCGGAAAAATTAGCCAAGGAAGTATCATTGGGCAGGATGGCGGGCCCATTTAGAACCCTTCCGGTGCCCGATTTGGTGGTCTCTCCCTTGGGAGTGGTGCCCAAAAAGAAGCCGTATAAATTTCGGCTTATTCATCACCTCTCGTTCCCTAAGGGCCTGTCGGTGAACGACGGTATTGAACCCGGAATTACCACTGTGGGGTCCAAATAAATATTACTGCAGGAAGAAAGTGTATTAAAAGGAGTGATAAAGTAAGAATTTTTTTTGTTTGTCAGTTAAACTCATTGATGGTGATGTGTGTCAGGGCTCTTTATATCACTGAAAGCATTTGCAGACACCTGTGCTAATTAGTTTGGCAGGTGTGTCCAATTAAAGGCAAGACTACTTAAGAAGGCTGTCCCACATTATTAAGCAGCCTACATTTTCAGCCAAAATGGGAAAGAAAAAGGATGTGTTGGCTGCTGAGAAGCAACAAATTGTGGAGTGTTTAGGTCAAGGCATGACTACAATCAACATTGCCAAGACACTTCATCGTGATCATCGCACAATCAAGAAGTATGTAGCTGATTCACAGCACACATGTGTGCGTGCTGATAAGGGAAAATTGAGGACTCTTTCCAACAGGCAATTATGTCATGTTAAAAGAGCAGCTGCAAAAATGCCTTGTCATAGCAGCAGACAAGTTTTTGAAGCTGCTGGTGCCTCCAACGTCCCCCGAACAACAAGATGCAGGGTCCTTCAGAGGTTTGCAGCTGTGCGTAAGCCATCCTGTCGACCTCCTCTATCCACTGCACACAAGCAGAAACGGCTCCAGTGGGCCAAACAATACATGAAGACTGACTTCAAAACTGTTTTGTTCACCGATGAGTGCCGTGCAACGCTCGATGGTCCAGATGGATGGAGTGGAGGATGGCTGGTTGATGGACACCCCATGCAAACACGGCTACGGCGCCAACAAGGAGGAGGTGGAGTAATGTTTTGGGCTGGAATCATGGGGAGAGAGATTGTCGGCCCCTTTAGGATCCCTGAAGGTGTAAAGATGAACTCCATAATGTATGTGGAGTTTCTCAAACAGCACTTCCTGCCATGGTTCAAGAAGAAGAACTGTGCATTCCACAGCAAGATCATTTTCATGCATGATAATGCACCGTCTCATGCTGCAAATAACACATCTGCATCTCTGGCTGCTATGGGCATAAAAGGGGACAAACATATGTTGTGGCCCCCATGCTCCCCTGACCTCAACCCCATTGAGAATCTCTGGAGCATCATCAAAAGGAGTGTCTATGATGGCGGGAGGCAGTTCACATCTAAGCAACAGCTCTGGGAGGGTATTCTGTCCTCATGCAAAACAATTAAAGCAGAAACCATCCAAAACCTGACAAATTCAATGGACGAGAGAGTTCAGAAGCTCATTTTGAACAAGGGGTCCTATGTGCACATGTAACATCACCTAGAATAAAGTTTTGACTTGAAAACTGTTTGATTTCAGTTTTTAATAACCTGCTAATGCTTATAATTTCACAAATAACCATTTTTTTGTTCATTATAAAAAATGAAAAGGTTGAAAACTCTGCTGTACATAATAATTTTTGAACATGCATTTTTGAGATTTTTTTTTTTAAATAAAATATACTGTTATCATAGGCAGTTTGTTCAAAAACCTTTCAATTATACTCTAATAGTTGATGACTGGAAAATTACAATGACTGCAATTCATATAGGTAATTTTGGAAAATAAGAGAAAATATTATTTGCATAATAATATGGAACACAGTGTAGTGTGAATCTGCTGGGTTGTTGTTGGGAGGGGGAGTTTTTTGTCGATCGGTGCCTACCTATGGGGTGCTCAATCTCTTGTTTCTACTTCGAGGCGTTTAGTTCCTTTTTGGAATGGGTGGTGTGAGACGCCTCTGGATTGCCATCTGTCATCCATTATCTGGATGACTTTTTGTGCATTGGCCCAGCGGACTCAGACGTATGCGGGTCACTGTTGGCATCAATGCAGTGGGTGGCAGGTCATTTTGGGGTTCCGTTGGCGCCGGACAAGACGGAAGGGCTGGCGACCACGATAAATTTTTTAGGGATTTGGATTAACTCGGTTACGATGGAATGCTCCTTACCAGAGGACAAGCTGCGGGACATGAAAAGGGAAGTTGGGCGTTTGTTGGGTTGTAAGAAAGTGTCGCTTAGGGACCTGCTGTCCTAACTGGGTAAGCTAAATTTTGCTTGCAGGATAATGCCGATGGGGAGGGTGTTTTCGTGGCAGATGGCGCAGGTGGCGGCGGGGGTAAAGGCGCCTCATCACTTCATTAGGTTGTCGGCTGGAATGAAGGAGGATTTGAAGGTTTGGGACTCCTTTTTAGCGCAATACAATGGGCGCTCTATCATTTTGGAGAAGGGTGTGAGCAATGTGGACATTGAGGCCTTTACGGATGCGGCAGGGAGTGTGGGGTTTGGTGCTTACTGTCAGGAGGCATGGTGCGCGGGGCGCTGGCCAGCAGCATGGGTGGAGGGAGGCCTGATTAGGAATCTGGTTTTGTTGGAATTGCTTCCGATAGTTTTGGCAGTTGAGATATGGGGCGAGCGCTTTGAGAACAAAAAGGTTCAGTTCAATTGTGATAATATGGGGGTGGTTCAGGCCATTAATTCTTTATCGGCCTCTTCTCCCCCGGTGCTAAGTTTGTTGCGGCATTTTGTGCTACGGTGTTTGTGGATGAAAGCGTGGGTTGTGGCGCGGCCCCTGCGGGGTGGGGGTTGGATGCCGACTCGGTTAAAAAAAAATAGGGAGATGGGAGTCGGCATGTTACAAGATTTACATGTTCACCCCATTTGAACGCGGTTGGCATGGATTTATGGTCCTTGGACATCCGGGAAGGTTTAGAGCGAGCGTTGAGGCTGTGGGGGGCGTCGCACTCATGAGGTGTCATGGTCGCTAGCTTTGGCGGGTTGGAGTCCTTGGAGTTGGTGAAAGTAGTTGGGGGAGTCAGGCTCAGCTTGGCTCCAAAATTGGTGGATGGAACAGCCTGGCGAAGGTTTGGGCTCCGCAGGGCATCGTCCTTGGGAGCAGTTTATGGATTGAGTAGCCGTCTGAGATGGCTTTGGGTGCCCTGAAGCCGGGGGTTTGACGGCTGGGGGCAAGAACGTGGAAAAAGGTGGATGGTTTCGCCAGGCCCCAGTAGGGCTTTGCATCTTGGCTCCAAGGACCTCAGCCCCAATTGGTTTCGGGGGTTCGGGCGAATGGGTATTGGGGATACTCATTCGCTTTCTGATTGTTGTTAATGTTTTGTATTGTTAATAAAATGGCTGCTGTGGCCAAATATATCCAAGCCAAGGTCTCTGTGTCTTTATTGGGGACGCAGGGATGGGAGGTGAGGTATTGGTCAGGATTCAACGAAGGTTAGGCGCTGCATAGGGTCAAGTCCGGGGCCGGACATGGGGGGTGCAGCCCCTTTAAGGGGAGGCCCCTCATGACCCGGCGTGCCGACCGTGAGGTGAGTGTGGGGGGGCGGAGTTGAGCGCGGCGTGCGGGGAGGCGCCAGCTTATAAGCTGCGCCGCGCAGGAGCAGACGCGCAAGAGGAAGCTGTGTGAAGCAGTCCCACCCTCCCGCCCTATGGTGAAAGAGGGGGGGGGATTGTGGGGGACGTCATGGTACTGGGAAGGAGTTGTTACCGAGGAGTGACAAGCGGTTGATGGTGTTGAAGGGTGTCGCAGTGACGTGGCGGGTTGGGGTCCTTGGAGTTGGTGAAAGTAGTTGGAGGAGGCAGGCTCAGCTTGGCTCCAAAATTGGTGGATGGAACGGCCTGGCGAAGGTTTGTGCTCCGCAGGGCATCGTCCTTGGGAGCAGTTTATGGATTGAGTAGCCGTCTGAGAAGGCTTTGGGTGCCCTGAAGCCGGGGGTTTGACGGCTGGGGGCAAGAACCTGGAAAAAGGTGGATGGTTTCACCAGGCCCCGGTAGGGCTTTGCATCTTGACTCCAAGGACCTCAGCCCCAATTGGTTTCGGGGGTTCGGGCGAATGGGTATTAGGGATACTCATTCGCCTTCTGATTGTTGTTAATGTTTTGTATTGTTAATAAAATGGCTGCTGTGGCCAAATATAATTAAACCAAAGTCTCTGTGTCTTTATTGGGGACGCAAGGATGGGAGTTGAGATATTGGTCAGGATTCAACGAAGGTTAGGCGCTGCATAGGGTCATGTTTAAATGTTGAATGTTTGCATCTTCTGTACATGCTCATACACGCTATTAACAAGTAATTATATTCAATAACTTTAATTGCGTTTGGTTTATATTTCAGTGCCTGGAGAAACTCAACTGCAGTGTACTCGTAGAGAAAACCCAGTTCCTCAAAGAAAGGAGTTTTCCATTAGTGGGCGAGTGTCTCCGAACGTAGTACGGGAGGGGATCGCATCAAGAAGATTTACAAATGTACCTTGCACTGGTGATGACTCCACACAACAACAAGATCCGGACCCTGCAGAAGCACATGGATACTTTGACCTGGAAGAATTATGTTAGTTTTATTTGTAAGATTGCTGGTCATTATTATGTCAACAATCAGTTCTTACCTTTATAGGTTATTGGTATTGATGCAGTTTTATTGTATTTAAGAACTTATTAACCTGGTGATTCTAATGTTTTGTTTTGATTTTGTTGAGAGAAGACATATAAAAATGAAGAAATTTCATAATTCATGAGTTTTTTTTTTTTTTTAATAATCAAATTTTATTGAGATTTCACAAAATTTATAACATTCCATTTAAAAATCATAGATTAACATCTGTTATACAAACATCACTTGGCTAAAAATTCACTGTGTCTGTTTAGTAGATGAGCCTACTTCACATCATACCTCTCTCTTCTCTTGTCCCCACTTTCTATATCATAGCTCTATCTCTCTTTGTAACACGACTACCTCAAAACTAAGTTCTTCAATCTTCCCCCCAACTTGAAGTGATGTGTCCACATCTACCCATCCCCTTCCTCTCTCATGCGTCACCCCCAGTCTTCCTAAAGTGCCTGTAAGTTGTTCCTTTAGATAGTAAGCTGAGTATCTGAAAGGCTCCACTATAGTTCTTATCTCTTGGTCATCAAATGAATCCAGCATGAATTTTTTCCATTTCTCAAAAAAACGTTCTGTTAACATATCTTTATGACATTCCGCATCAAGTTTTTCCATAAAGAATAACTGCTTCAAAGTGGTTATCACCTCTCCCAAAGTCGGACCTGACTTCTCCAACCAGTGTCTCAGTATTGCTTTTTTAGCCAACACAAGTAACAAATGAGTCCTCTTATCCCTACACATTGTCATTTCACCTTTACCCCTGAAATTCTGGACCATGATGTAGTGGAAAAGACAGCTCTGTGGTGTAAGCGGTATGTCTTGGTCCCAAACCTGGGTAATATACTCCCCACCTCTTTCCAGAAATTCTTTATGATGTGACACTCCCACATACAATGTAATAGCCCTGCCTTTTCTAACCCACATTTCGGACAGCTGGTCAAATATTCTATGTCCCTGTTTACAGTAGGCAGATTGAACGCAAGTGTCGCCCTGTGTGCCAATCTAAATATTACTTCTCTCCATTGCTCGCTAATGGTGGCCGTTCTTACCACTTCCATCCCCCTAATTATTTTGTCACTGATCTCATAATCCCCCAGTTCTATTTCCCATTTTCTAAAAACCTTAGCCGCCAATGCTTCCGTCGCCCATCTCCGTATACCACTATAAAGCTTGGATAGAGCTCCCCGTCCTCATGTCACTTTTAATATCTCTTCGAATTCTGCCGGATCATATATGTTACTTAAATTGTGCAGCTTCGATCTTAGGAAACTTTTAATTTGAATGTACTGCTCCCAAGTGACAAAGTTCCCTGCCTGACCCGTTAGCATGTATCCTAAAATCCTGATCCCTTTCTGTTTCCAGCAGTCCAAGAGCTTATTTTTCTGTCCCCGGGCCAAACTCGGGTAGCGTCCACAGCGGCATGAATCTGGTGACATACATAGGCCTATTAAATAACTTCCTAACCTGGTGCCAGGTAGCCATTGTATCCTTGAACACTAAATTGCTTTTAACCACCTCTGGCTGTTTACCATATGGGCTACTAAATCCCAATGCTGTGCCAACTGTATCTCCACCTCTAGATTAGAGAAAAAACTCGTCTCCTGCAGCCAATCATTAACATGTCTCCACAGTGCCGCCAAGTTATACAGTCTAATGTATAACTATTGGTAGCTTGGCTCCCCCCTGTCGTCTTTCAAGTGTCAATTTTTTAATCGATATCCTGGCTCTCCTACCTATCCAAATAAATGCTGAGAAAGCTCCTTCCAATTTTCTGACATCCCTGTGTTTTAGTAACACAGGTATGTTTTGAATTGGGTACAACAATCTGGCGAAGCTCACCATTTTTATCAAGTGAATACGCCCCATGAGCGACAACGGTAATCCCCTCCACCTCTCCAACTCCTGAATTATTTTCTGAATCAAGGGAATATAATTTAAATTATAAACCAGAGAAGACAAGTTCCCTATTTTAACCCCCAAGTATGTTAAGTGAGATGTCACAACCTTCACTCCCAATTTGGCCATTCCCCTGCTATCCTTTTTTCCTAATAATAATAGCTGGCACTTATCTTTATTTATTTTATATCCTAAAAAGGACACAAATAATTCTAAAAGTCTCAGCACTCCATCCACCTGATCCCTTGGACTATCTAGAAAAAGAAGCATGTCGTCCGCAAAACATACGAATTTTAACTCTTTACAGCCCACCTTTATTCCCCTGTACAACTCCGCATCTCGCAGATGGAGGGCCAGAGGCTCCAGGGCCAAGTTAAACAAGAACGGCGAGAGCGGACACCCCTGCCTAGTACCTTTTTGCAGCCAAATGGGTTCCGAAAGAAAGCCAGGAGTGTTCACCCTCGCTCTCAGGGATTTATTTTTTTTTTTTATAATGTGTTTATTAACATTTTGAATCAATATCAAACATTAGCCCCAACATTGGGCAACAAAACAAATAATGGGGGAAGGAAGGGAGGGGAAAACAGACATGCGGGGGGGGGGGAGGGGTAAAGCAGTAAGGTGTGACAGGTCCTTTTGTGTTACGCAATCAAGTTCATGGCAGTCAGTTATGCAGACCACTTATTGAGTCTGTGTTAGACAAAAGGCTGTCTTACTGAGATTCAGATGCAGTTGCATGGGAAAGCACATGGGTTATGCGTGTCTTCACCGAGTGAGTCGTTGTGTTAGTGCCTGAATGATATCTTATATATTGTATTTAGGGTACAAGCAGAGGAATTTGTCTTCCAGTTAACATCTAGAAATGCAGATTATACTTAGAGAGTTTAGAAGACTCCAATATGTAGTCCAATCGTTTCAGAATAGCATCATTAAGCACTTAGTATATGTATTACATAGGCCATATGAACAGTTGTAGGTGTAGAACAGTGAGCATAACCTTAAAAGTAGAAATACAACCTGAGCCTTGCCGTGGTCAGTTAAAAGTCAAATCCACCACATAGATTTGGGTCCCGGGAAGTGCCGCCCCCCCAGGCACCAGGACACCAATTTACAAGAGAATGAGGGCCAGGTCTGAGTGTGCCAAGTCAGTCTTTAACCCCCTAAGCCGAACGCCTGAAAAGTAGTCAATGACCAGAACATTTTTTTAGTTTTGGCCTCCTTGAGTTTAAACAGTTGTAACTTTTTTATTTTTTCAATGACGCAGTTGGATGAGGCCTCGTTTTATTCGAGACAAGTTGTACTTTATAAGGGAATAGTTTAAGTACACTTATAAATAATTGCAGTATTTTTTTTTTTTTTTACAAAAATTTTTTTTGTTATTTTAATTTTTTTTTTTACACCAGTTCACATTTCACACTTAATAACTTGTTAGATTAATTCTACAGGTTATTACGGTCGTGTGGATACCAAATATGTGTAGGTTTTTTTGTGCGTGTAATTTATGTACAATTATTTTTTATTAAATATTTATTTTTATTTTATTTATTTTTTTTATTCTTTTTTTTACACTTTTTATGGTTTTTTTGTACTTTTTTTTGACTCCCATGAAGGGAGAACTGTTTAACATTTTTTTTTTTTTTTACACTTAGTAATGTATTAGCATATTCATATATGCTAATACATGCTAATCTGTGTCAGTCTGACACAGGCAGTGATTAGGACGCACACAGTGCATCCTAATCACTGGCTTCTTACACAGACAACTCTGGGGCCATGCTAGGTCCCCAGAGCTGACTGTGCAGCCAGTCCCTGAGCTCTGTCGGGTGACCGGGCGTTCCGATCACCCGACAGAGCAGGGGATCCCTTTGATTGCGCTGCGGTAACGCACCGCCGCAATCAAAGGGTTAAAACATCGGGTTGCGGAGGTTTCCTCCGCTCCCCGATGCCTGCAGGAGATGCTCTGGATCGGGGCTGTGTAGTTCAGCCCCGATCCTAGCGCAGCTGTGGCGCCGGGCGCCGCAAACCCCGATGTCTGCAGCGACGTCAAAAGACGTCGCTGCAGACGAACGACCCGCACCGGCCGCCGTCAAAAGACGGTGCGCGGTCGTTAAGGGGTTAATGCCAAGCACGCAAGGAAATAGTATTTCAGATGGATGAGTGTATATTAAGGAGCACGCGTTAGAGTATGTCATTTGGAGCCCTGCGCATTTGCACATAAGAGCCGTGATATTCAGACAAGAGTCAGACAAAGGAACTTGTCACATAATCTCCAAAAAATTGGGAATCTCGCAAGAGAACAGAGAGTGACTTTTGATCACTATATTTACTATTTTGCCATAGGCAAATTTAAACTCTATCAGTTCTCTATCTGTAAAACACTAAAACGTAACTTTTATTATGTATAACTCTTAACCTCTATGCACACTATTTAAAAACCTGATTTCTAACCTCATCATTTAACCCTTTTTGCTTCTGAAAGAGGGAATAACTCCCTTTCTATTATCAAGTCTGGTGGAGCACCACCTATTAACAGGAGAGCCTTATATCTACAGCAAAGTACTAGCTCCAGTAAGGGATCCGATCGTACCTCTAATCCCTGATGAAGCCAGGTTAGCTGGCGAAACATGTCGGGCAGGTCAGATATGACGTTTTAAATTGTGATTTCTCACCTCTGTCTAGAAGTGTCAACTGCTGCAGACGGTGTAACAAGGGGGCCTTATTTGTTCTGTGTCCATGAGATTAGGGACGACTGCCCAAGTAGTAGGCTTGGGATCCCTTACTGGAGCTAGTACTTTGCTATAGATATTAGGCTCTCCTGTTAATAGGTGGTGCTCCACCAGACTTGATAATAGAAAGGGAGTTATTCCCTCTTTCAGAAGAAAAAAAGGGTTTAAAATAATGGGGTTAGAAATCAGGTTTTTAAATAGGTAAGGGTTAAATTTTATAATAATAAAGTTAAGTTTTAGTGTTTTACTTTAGAGAAACTGATGATTTTAAGTTTGCCTATGGCAAAATAGTTTTAGTAAAAACAAAGGAACTTGTCACATAATAGGGGCTCCCGATGATGTGGGGGGGCACCCCAGGGCCCCATGTGAGTCAAATTTGTCTGATGTTACAAGGAAAATTTGATAAATACTCTCAAGAAACCATTTCCCGACCTCGTGCACTTGTTTTAAATTTATGGGAAAGGGGTTTCAAATTCAGTTTTGGAAATCTTCGAGGTCGGTTTTCTGCAGGTATCAGGGAGGGAATCTCCAGGAGAAAAGAAATCTTAACCAATGTTTCAAGGACAGATTGCCATGTCAGCGCCACAAGGAATGCATATACTGCATGCGTGAGCATGCCCCGGATTTGTTTGAGTTTGAATTTCAATTCTGGTGAATAGGGGCAGGGTCTATAAAGAAGTTAGTTTTCTCAATAGGTAGATTCCAGATGACGCCGAGACAGCAATCTTGCATCCTACTGTATAATCCATAGATTAGATTCTATACAGATAGTTGTACAATCATCATCTATCGCCATTGCAATAATCATCCAAATAAGAAGAAGGGAGGAAAAGAAGGAAGAGGGGGGAGGGAAGAGGGGGGGGGGCGCGAGCCGTCCACCCTCCGAACCATATGTGTATAGCTGAAAACCCGGTTGATCATCCCCAATCATTGAAGTGGGAGAAATCGGGGTTTTGGGGTTGCCCTCCCGAAAACCCTGTTCCAAGTCCAAGTGGTAAGTTGAAAACAGGAATTTTACGTTTTTGACGTCTGTGGGAAGGATTAAATGTTTGGCTGAAAAATCCAGAAAAAAATTCCTTAAACTTTAGATTTTTTTTGGTGGAAGAGTCTACCAATCCATGCAACAAGAATTTTTGTTTATCAAAAGATGGCAAAGCGGGTAGGGGCCCTATGTTTGCAAGATGGTTTTGGGGCAGCGGCTGATAAATAATGGTAATTTCTGGGGGGTGTGGTAATTGTCGGTTGTAAAAGGAGCCAAAGGGCCAATTTGGGGAGAGAGGGGTAGAGCCCGATCTGAGTGCGACGAAAAGATGTATTAGTCTCCAAAAAAGGTGCGACCCCCCGGGCATCGCCCAAAACAGCATTAAATTGCCAAAGTCCTCCCCCTCTAGCCAGGTTGAAAATGTGCTCTTTCCCATTTTAAAAATTTACGGTTTGGGGATATTTCCCCCTATGGAGATTTTGGGGCATTTCCCCCGTACGATACACTAGGTATGGTTTTTTAGTAGCCCGGGTGGGGATCAATTCTGTTTATTTGTAGGTTTGGAATTTCAGTGACCCATGTATTGATTCCCGTGGGTTTAGTATTATTTGTTTTAGGGGTTGAAGTTGGATATAAAATTTGAAAAGTGGCCGCTAGGTCCGGGTTTTTGTAAGTGCGACAAGCAAGGTTCTTCCCAGTCCCGCCCGCCAAAAATCCCGAGTTTGTTAGCATAGCTTTGGAGTTGTAGGAAAATTTTGGGAATATTTTGGGGCCCTATAAAGTCACATTTAAAATACTTAATTAAAAGTCGTATTTTCTCCTTGGGTGTCCCAGGTCTCCAGCTGGGAGAGCCTTTTTTCCCCCGTTTTAAAATTGGGTGGGTTTGCCTCTTGAAAGGGGATTTTTTGAATATAAACCCTAAGGAGCATTCTGTTTGGAAGCCCTCTGTTTGGCACCGCGTGCCCGTTTTTCCATGGGGCCTGAATAAGGGTTTTTTTTTACCTTTGGGTAAGAGCATTGTTTTGGTGTGTAAAAGATTTGTTAAAGAATTTGCGGGGTAGACAAATTCCCCTGCCACTGGGAGTGTGTGCGCCCCGCAAACCAGTCATTCAGGATAAAGGTTGTAGATAAATTGTAAAAGTTGATTTTCCGGGGTATTAAAGGCCCCCGTGGATTTTTGGGTTGGCGCAGTATTATGTAGGGGAAATCGGGGGGTTTATTATTTCCAAAAATAAAGGCACATAGCCCGTAATTAGTTTCGTTCTCGGGGCCGAAATACAGGGGAGAGTCTGGAAAAAGGTACAGGGCTTTGGGAAGAAACAATTTCAGAGATTTGCCCTCCCTGCAAAGGATAATAGGGGGCCTGACCAGGGGTTAAGTTTGTCTTTAAGGAAACTTACAAGCGTCAAGGTTTGTTTAATATAAATTTTGAGGGGTCTGAGTAGTTTGGACTCCTAAAAAGTTTTTTGAGGGTTTTTGCCATTTTGTGTAAAGTTTCGGACCAGATGGGAAGGGTGGACCCCAGGTAATAGGGCTTTGATTTTTTAAAATTAACTTTAAACCCCCAAAAGTTCCCCCTTTGTTCTACCTTGTAATAATTGATGTAAGGGTTTGGTGGATCGCTGGACCACCCCAAGCGTAAGTTAACCCCCGGAACGGAATCAAAATAGCCCCCGGTTTTCCAGAGCCCTCCCCAAAACGGGATGGACTTGCTGCGGCGTGTGGTCCCGGGCGTTACCCCCGACGTACTTGCTTGCGGGGGGGGGGGGGGGGGGTATGCGGTAAAATCGTAATCCAAAGGCGAGTCGGGGACACAGAGGGCAGGGCAGGCGGCAAAAAGGGAAGGTCAGAAACGTAGCGGAAAAAGGACTGGGGAAAGGGTAATCAAAAACGGGCACTAGACCTCTCTTATCACTAAACGAAAACAACGATCTGGCACGAGTGTGGGGGGCATAACCCCTTATATAGGACCAGTGTCCGGCAAAGGCCAAATTAAAAGGGACATGGCACTTTAAACTGGCCCAGTTCGCCCCGGGCCGCCTTTAAGGGAGGGCCGAGGCGGCAGCTGGATCGGACGGGGCGGGTGCAGGGGAGGGGGGCCAGGTAAGCGAGCCGGCGCAGGGACAAGGGCACAGGGGTGTCGGGGTGCCCGCGTTTTCCCCGCCCGGCCCCCCGGCAGGGGGGGAATGGCCGGGGACGGGCCCCCGGGCCGGGTGACCGTTACCCCCCCCCCCCCCCCTTAGGTTCCCCCCTTTTTTTTTTAACCTAGAAAGGAATCAGGTACAGGTTCCCCCTTCGGGTTTTTTTCACGAACGCTCCTCGGGCCCGAACCCCTTCCATCAATGAGAAAAAACCCCCGCTTCCCCTCACTGTCTTCTGCGCCAGCACCTCCTTGCCCCTCAAAGATGTTTATCAGGTTGCCACGGGAAAAGGCGAGACAGATCCCGGGGAAAGCGATTCAGCACCACAGGTTTGAGGAGCGAGAATGGAAGGCTTTCGGGACCCCAGAGTGGGGGGAAAGCAGCTTGTAGGAACCGGGTAAGCTGCAAAGTCCCAAAAAAAGGGGCCCAATTTTTGGGGGCCCAAACTTTAGGGTCCCTTGAAACGGATGTATTTGGCCATACCAAACCCCTATCCCGGGCTTAAATACAGGGGGGGTCCCCGGGTACCTACGGCCTGAACTTTATACGAGGGAACCCCGAAAAGGCCAGACGAGTGCCCTCCAGAGCTTGATGACCCTATTGGGCATCCACGGGGAAACTTCAGAAACGGTGGGGGGGAGGGCGGGGGGGGATGTAACCCAAACACAATAAAAAAGGGAGCGGCTTTAGGGCCTTTTATCTGGGGAAAATTATATGAGAATTCCCCCCAGGAGAGAAGGTAAACCAGTTTATCCAGGGGGGAAAAAAAAAATTCGCAGATAAGACCCTAAAACTTGGTTGGACCCTCTCCACCTCCCCGGGGGGCTGAGAGTGGTATGGGACGAGGTTCCACTGCACCCGTAACTAGCACAGAGAGCCCCCAGAATTTAGATCAAACTGGATTCCCCCATCCGAGATGAGTGCAAAGGGCCCCCGTGTAATCGAAAGATGTGGTGGAAAAGAGCTGGGCTAGCGGGGGGTTGCCGGGGGTAACCCCGGGCAGGGGACAAAATGAGATTAAAAAAAAACTGAAAACCCAAAAAAAAGTTTGGGAAAAAAAGC
Organism: Phyllomedusa bahiana; assembly: GCA_025379985.1. Lineage (NCBI taxonomy): Eukaryota > Metazoa > Chordata > Amphibia > Anura > Hylidae > Phyllomedusa > Phyllomedusa bahiana. The sequence continues at coordinate 143,850 of JAODAL010002346.1, forward strand.
CCAAAAACAAAAAACCCATAGAATAGGAAATTTTGGGGGGGGGAAAAAAAAGAGAAAAGGGGAGGCCCAAATTTGAAAAAAGGGGGAAAAGGAGGAGGCAAAAAAAAAAAAAAATTAGGAGGGGCCAAAAGAAAGGAATTTAAAGGAAAAAATGAAAACCGAAAAAAAAAAAAAAAAAGAAAAAACCCCCAAAAAAAACCCCAAAAAAATTTTGGGGGGAAAAATGGGGGGGGGAACCCATTTAAAAAAATACCCCCAAAATTTTTTTTTGGGGGGGGGGGGGGGGTAAACAAAAAACAAAAAGGGGCAAAAAAAGGAAAAAGGAAAAAAAAATAAAAAATTTTTAAAGAAAGGGAATTCCCCAAAAATTTTTAAAAAAAAATTTAAAAAAAAATTGAAAAAGGGAAAATTTTTTAAAACCCAACCCCCCAAAAAAAAAAGAAACAAGAAAAAAAATATTAAAAAAAACAAAATTTTTAAATTAAAGGGGGCCCCTCAGCCAAAAATTTGGGATCGGCACCCCCTTTTTGGTGAGGGCTACCACGGAGCCACCAAGAGGAGAAAGTTGGGATAAATTGCCTGTAAAATTGGCAAAGCCCAAAAAGCGCTGGATGGCCAAGGTCCACCGGACGGGGCCACGCAGGACTGCGAAGCTTGGGGGTCCATCGAAACCTTGATCCGACGATGTACCCCAAGAAGGGGAGGGAGGGGCCTTTCCGAACAGGCATTCTCCATTGGCAAAAGTTGGGGGTTCCGAGACGTCTGAGCACCTGGGGGACGTGGTGGGGTGATCTTAGGCTGGAGAATAGATTAGAAAATCGTCCAATAAACTATGCGCGACGTATAGAAGATCCCGAAGATCTCAATAACGAAGTTTTTAAAGACAGCCGGACGTTTCAAACCAAATGGTGAAGATATTCAAGTGGGCCCTCACGTTGTTAAAGGCTTTTTTTCCCCTCGTCACCTTTCCGGGTCCGAATCAGGTTTTGAAGACCGCGAAAATCCAACTTAAAAAAATGTTTGCACCACTAGGGTCAAATAGCACCGAGATAAAAGGCAGGGGTATCGATTCTTTACGGTTATTTTATTCAGGCCACGATAATCTACAGGGGCCGGGGGGTTCCATCTTTTTTTTCGACAAAGAAGAAAGGGTCCCGCAGGCGGACGAATTTCGTATAAAGCCTTTTCGGAGATTTTCTTTTAAAATAGCGGACATCGCCTTTGTCTCAGGGACGGAGAGAGGGTAAATCTGCCCCGGGGAGGAGTAACCGGTTGCAAATCGATAGGGCAAAACGAAGGGCCCGGGGCGGGGCAGTTTCGGCTTGTTTTCGGAAAACGTCAGCAAAGTCCTGGTAAGGGGCAGGTAACCTGGCAGAGCTTATAGGCTTCGCAGAGGCAAACCTGGAGCAGGGGGGAGGCCAGAAGGCATCGTGAGCGACAACCGGCCCCAACAAGAATCTGCCTGTGTTCCAGTCTAGGTTCGGAGATCTTGGTAACCAGTGAAGGCCCCCGAAGGATCTCAAAGAGGAACGAGGGATACGGGGTTTCACTTTTCCTGATGTAAAGCCCCAATCGCAAGGTGAGGGCGAGTGCAGAACCGAATGGCATCCTTTAGGCATTCCCACTGACAGAGGAGACAAAACTGGGGGTTTTGCAGGGGGTCCCCTGGAACCGGATGGGGGCACCGCGCGTGGCTGATAAAGTTCCGGCGGACCCCGGTCCAGGAAGGGGGTGGCCCGAAAGGGCTGTCCGGCGAAATTCCACATAGAACAGGATGGTCAGACGGGGAGAGGGCCCCCACTGACCCTTGGGTTGCCCTCCTCGAGCCCTAGGTGCGGGAGTTTCCCGGGCCACCGGACAGTCCCCTGAAGTGGCCGGGAAACCCCCACAGTAGAAACATAACGCCCGACGTCGCTTTAGCGTTCCTCCTGGTAAAAAGAGCCCTTTCAAAAACCCGCTGGGTTCTCCCATGAAAGTTGGCGGAGGAATGGAAGGGGGTTGAAAGACAGGGGCTAAGCAGTAGCCGGCGTGGGCGAGTAAGCTCCGTTGGAGGCGGAGCTCTTGTTGCCTTTCAGAAAGCGAATATCGATCCGGGTGGCCAACCGAATCAATTCGTCCGTGAAAGGGAAACAGGTCCCCCCCCGCAGCTCATCTTTAATACTCCCCAAGGCCTTTCCAGAATTTTTCCCCCAAGCCTATTTTCCAGTCCCAATCCAGGGTAAGGTGCGGGAAAGCACAGAGTACTTCCCACAGTGCATCACCCTGACGGAGACGAAACAGGGCTGCGGCGCAAGGAGGTGCGACCAGGTTTCCTCAAAACATTTGGGAAACCCTGGAGGAAGGCTTTTCAGATTAGCCGTCAGCAGATCTCCCCGGGCCCACAGCGGGGTGGCCCCGGCCCGAGCTTCGCCTGTTAAAGGCTAATTTTTGAAGCCCTTTAGCCCGCTCATAGGAAATTTATGTGCCCCATCGATGGGATGGGGCTTTTCTGATAAGCCCTCATTCTTTGGGGGCTCCATCAAGCGAGAAGGGAGCAGCAGTGAGAAAGGCCCGAAGCAGGAGCAGGTAGATCGAGGCGCCGGAGAACTGGTGCAGGCGCGAGGCAGCACGCGGCGGGGTAGGGGGCTGCAAGGTTCGCTCATGGCGGGTGGTCATACCTGGCTCTGCTGGGCGACGGCCGTGTAAAGTCCCGGAGTTCGGAGAGGGGCCCCCGGGGGAATCCATGGCCATCGTACTGTAAGGGTTGTTTGGGTTTCGTGGACCACCCCAAGCGATGGGAATTAAGCCCCCGCCAGGGAACGGAATCTAAAAGCCCCCCGGGTTTCACCAGACCCGCCGCAAACGGGGTGGATTGCGGGGTGAGGTACCAGGTCGTTACCCCCATTTCTTTGGGCGGGCCCGGTACTGCTGGGACAGAATCGAATCCAAAGTCGGGGCAGGCGAAGGTCAGGGCCGGGGCAGAGGCTCGTGGTCAGAGACGGGAGACGGTCAGGGGAGGGGGCAAACAGGGAAGGCAAAACAACGGGGAAGGACTGGTACACGAGTAATCAATACGGAACCAGGGGAACGGCCGTAGGGGCCGCGGCCGCCGTGACAATTGACTCAACGTGTTTTGCGGTCTGAAATAATAGCAGGGGATGCAGAAGGGCAACAAGCCACTTCCATTTTGCGACCCCCTTTCCTTGAAACCATTCCGAGTGGTAATAACGAAGAAATGGGTCCAATGCTAGGGCAAAAGAAGGGGGGAGAGAGGGCATCCCTGTCCCTTGCTCCACGGGGTATTGGGATAAGGGGGGTTTGGGCATTGATGGTAAGGAAAAGTCTTTTTTGTTTTGTTGTAAATTTTGGGAATCAAAAAAGTGTTCCCCAAAGCCTCTGTACCCAGGGAGGGATTTAGGAAAAAGCCATGAAACGGATCAAACGCTTTCTTTTAGCTTAAGTGAAAGCATGGCAGGGGGAATTTGGGGTTGGAGGCCCACTTGTTGCCCCCAAAGGCCGTCCGAATCCCCAATGTTGAGTGGCGACCTCTCACAAATCCCAGCTGTGAGGTAGTGAGTAGGGATGGTAAAAAGTTTTGTAATCTGTTAGAGAGAATGGCTGTTAGGAGTTTATAATCCGTGTTGAGAAGAGAAATTGGGCGATATGAGCCCACGTCTGTTGGGTCTCTTTTTGGTTTAGGGATTAGGACTGTGCGAGCCTCTTGAAAAGAAGCCACTGGTGTGTTGTCTTGGTAGATTTTATTGTAGAGTTCCGTTAGGGTCGGAGTCATCTCCTTTTGGAGAATTTTATAATATTCGCCCAACAAGCCGTCCGGGCCCGGCGATTTACCATTCTTCAGGGCGCGAATAGCATCTCCAACTTCACATTGGGAGATGGGGGCAGATAAGCAGTCTACTTGGTCTGAGGTCAATTTGGGTGGTTGGGTAAGATCAAGTAGGTCCCATGTGGCTTGGGACTTATAGGGTGGTGCTTGATACAACTTGGAGTAGTATGTAAAAAAGGTGTCTACAATTTCTTTATTACTGGTCATGATCTGGCCCGTAGTTGGGTGTCTAATCTGTAGTCTGTGTTGTTTGGGAGAATGTGGTCTTGTGAGCCGCGCCAGTAGTTTACCCGATTTACCCCCCCCATCGAAAGAAGTGATTCCTAGTATGCTCCATTTGCCATTTGGCCTGAGCTAAAATATGAGTATCTAACAGGTGTTTGGCCTCGAGATATTCCCTTCGGTGTGCGTCATCTGGGTTTAGCAAAAATAGCCTATGGGCTTCTAGCAGCTTCGTATGCAGCGTAGTATATGTCTGTTTGGCTCGTTTACTCAACAGAGCAAAGTATGCTATAATATGACCCCGAATTACCGCTTTGGATGTCCTCCAAAGCAAAGAGGGATCCACCTGAGAGTTAGAGTGGTCATCCACAAAATTATTCCAATTCGTCACTAGATACGAACGGAAGTCAGTAGAATCTATCAAATATGAGGGGAATCTCCAATGTCTTTCCCTCACCCGGGGGACATCCAAAGACAGGCGCATTTCAATGGGAGCATGATCCGACACAGTAATGCTGTGGATGTGGGTTGTGTGCACTTGTTGGAATAAGGGGTCGGACACTAGGAATACATTTATACGGGATAAGCTGTTATGAACTGCAGAATAAAAGGTGTAATCTCGTTCGTTAATGTGTTGCACCCTTCAGGGGTCACATAAGTGAAGTTGTTGCATCATGTGTAGGAGGCTCTGTGAGGCACGGGAGTCCGTAGATGTTGGGGACGATCCATCTAATGCTGGTGAAAGCGCAGTATTAATGTCCCCTCCAATAATTAAATTGTCGGTGCGTTTAGAGAGTAAGAAATTGTAGATGTGTGAGAAAAATTCTGGGGAGGAGGAGTTGGGGCCATAGAGATTGAGAAGCGTAGCTGGAGCGCTACGTAGAGATAGCGGCCCTCCGGGTCTGCATACTTCTCTAATATTTGATACTTTATGGAGTTGGCTAATAGGATGGCTACTCCTCTGGACTTAGTGGTGTAGTCGGCCGAAATGCAACGGCCAATCCATGGGGCCCTCAACTCGCATCGGTCCCCCCCTCGCCAATGGGTCTCCTGAAGGAATACAATATCGGGGCGTGTGCGTTTGATATGGGTAAGGACTCTTTTCCTTTTGATTGGACAATTTAGGCCAGCTACATTCCAGGAATATATCTTTAGTGTGTCGATTGTAGTAGGTGTGGAGGTCAAAGTAGGTAAATCGGTACTCATCCTACTCCCATCCGCGGAGACGTGGTGTGTAGGAATAAAGTCTTGTGATCTCCGGTCGACCCGTCCCAGCGAGCAGGCGAATCCGGATTAGAAATGGCAATGAGCTGCTCGCGTCCCCCCAGGGGTAGAAAAGGGGCAAAAAACTGCAAAGAAACAACACTTATTAGAAAAAATACGATCATATAACAAGTACAAAACATATTAAACCAGAAAGTAATAACAGTAGAAGTGAGCATCATATGCCCCTTCTATAGAGTGTCGTTCATCTGTCTTCTGGAAGAGCATCCCGTAGGAGGACATTTTCGGCTGTTACTGGATCTGTGAAGAAAGTAGTATTGCCGTTGATCGTGACTTTGAGCTTAGCCGGATATAGGAGTTGGAATCTTATGTTCTGGTCGATTAAGGCTTTACATACAGGTGTGAATAATTTACGTTTGGCCGTCACAGTAGCAGAGAAGTCTTGGAAGATTAAGATATGCTGGCCATGGACTTCTAGGGATCGCTTCTGTCGGTATGCTTTTAGGATTGTTCTTTATGTACGTAATGCAAGAATTTGGCAATGGTTGGGCGTGGTCTCCGGTCATTAGCTTGAGGGGCTGGGCCTATGCGATGAACTCGTTCCATCAAAGGGAGTGTTTGAGGAAACGTAAGGTTCAGGCGGCAGGGATGTTGGTTGTTACGAAAGTGGTAAGATCCTCTCCTTTAACCGATTCTGGAATGCCTATAAAATGCAGGTTGCTCCTGCGGCTTCGGTTCTCCAATTCGTCAATTTTGTCTTGAAGCTGTTGAAGTTGCTGGGTATGGAGGGAGGTTTCTTGATGGATTTGTGAGACATCCGTTTCACACGAATTAGTGCGAGTTTCCAACTCATTAACTCTTTGTGTGATGTAATCTGAGAGAGGGCTGAGTTAACGGATGTTTGGAAGAGATCAAGTCGTTTGTCCAGTAAGGGCATGATTAAGTTCGACACTTCTTGGGCAATGGAAGAGGCTTCCAGATGCCCTAGTGGTGATGAATTGGTAGGACTGGAGGCCGGAGACCATTGGCCAGAGGATTGGTTGGTGTCCCGTTTCGGGGTTGTGGAAGGAGATTGAGACAGTGTTTTCTTTGGCCGATGAGGAGGCCGCGTTCTCTTTGAACTTAGAGCGGGTGCTTATGGATGGCTGGTTAGTGGCGTTTGCTTTTGGTGGGTTCTTCTTTTGTTTAGCTGGTGTGAAGAATTTATCCATGACCCACGGGCTGGATAGCAGGTTAGAACTTTACAAGGTGAGCGACGGATGAACTGTTATTGTTCGTACTACATTACAACTCTGTAAGCATTGCTATACAAACAAGGTCCACTAGGTGGCACTGTTGGTGTATTAATAAGAAAAATACTCTTGTTATCAGGAGTGCAGAGGAGTTCAGTGTTAGAGATCGTTGTTAGGGGTTGTTCAAGCAGAAAGGATTCATTCAATTTTGATGATGCCCGTTTTGGATGTGATGTATCACTTGAAAAATTAACCGAACTAGCAGTGCAAGTAGAAGTTTCAGACTTGCAGACTTCTGGAGTGAACTCAATCACTATTGGTCACCTTTGGCACAAGCAGGAGTTGTCTGGCGCAGTTGATCTTTAGCTGCCTGATTTCACTCCGGAAACATAGGAAATGGTATAGAGACTCCCTTATGCAAAAGAGTCCCGAGACGTATTGATGTTGGAGACCTTACAGCAGATAAGGGAAGCCGAGTCCCCTAGCAAAGCACTGTGAGGATAGTTATCGTTACCAAAGGTTTATGATCTAGCGGGAGAGTTTTTCTCGCTTTCAAGGCAGACAAGTTGTAGTGTCATGGCATATGAGAGGTGCTTGTTTTATTAGGATTTATTGGATGAGGCTCATAGCACAGGTAGAGAATGCCACAGCATGTGTTATTTCCAACCACCACTAGGTGTCACTGCAGGCGAGCAGCAAGAACAGAGTCTCTTAGTGATATGCTGTAGACGACTACTAATGGATACTTATACTTATGATGTGATAGGAGAGACCTCCCTAACTGCCAAACAAGCAGACCTGGTGTACAATATTTGAAGATAATGCCTGCTTCCAAGAGTCACTAGCAGGCGGTCCGCACAGTTATATGGGCTTTTCCCTTTCAATCTTCCCTATGGGCCACTGGTCCCTCCAGGCGCTTTATTGGGACGATCTCACCTTTATAGTGCACCAAATGCGGTGCGGAGGCTGATCCGATAGGTGCGGGACCCGAGATGTGCTGGAGCGATGTCTGCACAGGTTGGGGCTGCCATTGCTGTTAGCAGGCCGGGATGCGCTCGTATGTCCGCTACCTTCTCTGGGGTGCCTCCGTAGGTGTGAGGGTGATCGTGCGTCGCAGGTATCTCCCGCTCTCCGACGTCAGTCAGGGAGGCCACGGAATGAAGATGAGTGCGTGTCGGGAGCACGGTAAGCGCACCGGATCGCGCCGCTCTACGGGAGCAGACTGTCAGCTTAGTCTGCAGTGGCTGGGCCCTCCGCAAGTGCCACGAATCCGCGTCAGGTGGTGCAGCTGGGAGGTCAGCAGTCTCTCCGGAGCGGGAGCCAGTCGGCTGTTGGGCTCAGAGGGAGGATGGTAGTACCGCACTCCTGGACCCCCGGGGAGTTATAAGGGTATCTCCACAGCGTTCTCAGGTCAGTGAGCTCCAAAAGTAATGTGCAGCAGCTGCTTCAATCACTGGAGGATGGTAATAAATTTTTAGATGGAGCTGGGAGACTTGGAGCTCCGTTAAAATGCGGCTATCTTGGATAGTCCCGCCCCCGGAAGTCCCGCTCTCTGGGATTTATAAACAGCGTAGACATAAGATCTAAAAAAAACCTCTATACCCATCTTATCCATTACTAAATTTAGCCATTCCCAATGTACATTATCAAAAGCCTTCTCGGCATCAAGCGCCAAGAAGGCTGGTGTTCTATCTTGTTTGTTAAATTTCTCCACCGCTATTTGGGCTGTCAGTAGCAATCTAATATTTTTAACCCCTGACCTCCCCTTCACAAAACCCATTTGGTGGTCGCCCACTAGTTTCGGTAAAAGTTCTGCTAATCTATTGGCCCACACCTTAGACAATATCTTGACGTCCTGATTTATTAAAGAAATCGGACGATACGAGTCTGGGTTTAACGCATCTCTACCCTGTTTGTGTAATACTTTAATAAATGCAGTATCTCCCGAGGGTAGCATTGTCTTGGAGCTGGTTATGAAGTCAAATACTGTTTTCAGGGTTGGAGTTACCTATTCCTTCAGAATCTTGTAAAAGTCCCCTGGTAGTCCATCAGGTCCTGGGGCTTTACCCTTGGGGATATCACCAATGACCTTTGCTATTTCCTCCTCTGAAACCTCCGCATTCAACCCCTCCAGGTCTATCTGAGACAGTTTCGGTAATTTTAACCCATCCAAGAATTGTTTTCCCTTTGTCATGTCATAAGATGGCTGTGTGTACAGCTCTTTATAATATCTTTGCAGAATCTTGTTCACCCTCTTAGGATTTTTCGCTACTTCACCCTTTTCATCTTTTAGGCTCATAATGTTAGAATTACCTCGTCTCCCTCTTACCAGATTAGCCAACATTTTGCCCGACTTATTTCCAAATTTATATAACTCAAATTTATACTGATCCCCAAAAAGATTTTCCAATCTCCACTGTTGGAGATTAAACGCCTCCCTCGCCAAATTCCATTTTTCCCTTTTTTCCCTCAATTTCGATGAAGCTTCCTTAAACACTTTCAAGATCTGTTTCTTCTTACTTGAGACATACACCATTATGCGACCCCTAAGAACTGCCTTGGCAGCATCCCAAAAAATGAATGGGGTAACCTCACTACCATTATTGTCTCTGTCATATTCCCTCCACCATTCCCTTAACATGTCCCTAAATTGCGTGTCATTTGCCAATGATACCGGAAAACGCCACAATATGTCAGTACCCTGTGCATACGACTCTCTAATGTCTATGCTAATTGGAGCATGATCTGATATGACCAAATCTCCTATGTCCGTCCTCTCCACATTTCTCAACAGCCCCTGGTTCACCAGCATGTAATCTATACATGACCATGACTGCTGAGCATGGGAAAAGTGGGTGAACTGCCTATCTGCAGGATTGTAAACTCTCCAAGCGTCTTTGAGGTCACTGTTGTCACACAATTCCTGGATCAAGCTACTTCTCTCATTGTCTTGTCCTCCCTTCTGAGTCGTCCGTTTTCTGTCTTCTACCGGGTGCATTACACTTATTAAAGTCCCCTCCCGCCACTTTATTTGGACTTCCGTCCCTCAAAATCTTGACTTCTAGGTCGTTAAAAAATCCCCGATCTCTTCTGTTCGGCGCATAAACATTATGTATACTTAGTCTGCCTGCTGGAGTATCCATCTCTAATTTGACCCACCTTCCCTGCTCATCCTGCTCCTGCGTAATTGTTTTGCAAGTTGCATTCTTGTGAATTAATGTGAGCATCCCTGCCTTACCCCCCACCACTTCCAATCCTCTAACTTTACCCACCCACATCTTCTAAATTCGAAAAAAATCTGCATTCTCCAAATGCGTCTCTTGCAGTATAGCTATGTCGGGTTTGAGCCTCTTCAAATGCCTCAGCACCATCAACCTTTTATGGGGTGATTTTAACCCCTTAACGTTCCAACTTACTATTCTCATAATTGGAAACCTTTACAAACTAGTAACTCATCATGAGAGAAGGAAGTGTGCACATCACTTAAACCCTTGGTATTGTAAAACACTTCCCCAACAACAAACTGAATATAACCTTCCCCATCCCCCCCTAATTCAATGACTTTCCTTTTTTCGTGTATATGTGGTAGCATGAGCAACCGTTCCGCTACCGCCCTCTCGACCTCTCCGTGCATCACTATTCCTCACCCGTCCTCCACCCCTATCCTCCTCCTTATGCACTACAAAAACCTATTTGCCGTTACCCCCGACATCATGTAATATCCCTTATCCCATGAATAACTAACCATACGACATAAAGCACATAGCAACCAGACTTTGAATTAACCCCTCCTCATGCTTCATTCAAGTCTCTTTAGATAACCCCCATTTTTCTCCCTATCTGTCCTCTCACAGACATATCAAAATACCGGTGTTAAGCTATGTTCACACGGCTAAGTTTGGGCCGTATTTCGGTCCGTAATTACGCGCCAAAGTGTGCAAATTACGGGCCGAAAACGGCCCATTCATTAAGGTAATTCACAGTTCTCATAGAGAACTATGGATTACGTCTCCTCTCCCGCCCGGCGAAGCCGCCGGGCGGGGAGATAATTGACATGTGAATTACTAGCGGCGTATACGCGCCGCTGGCAATTCAAGTCTATGGGCCGGCGAAGATGCCGGCCCCTGCTGCTAAGTCCCCCGCTCCCGCTCCCCGCCGTCACACGGGTAATTGCGGGCGTAATTCGCTGCAATACACCGTGTGAACATGGCCTTAGCCATTTCAGTCCCAATCAGTCCTTGATCACTTTACTTTAGAAGCTCTTGCGATCTCCCCCTCTGGGAATCGTATCGTTGCTGGTTGTTTTGATCTGTTCCGGGGACATCAGATAGCCATGACTGACCTCCCCTTGCAAACTGCGACAAGCGACCCTCCTGCTGTTGTTGTTGTGGTGATTCCTTCCCAGTCCGGATCTTTTCCAAAAATTCCTCCGCCTCTTCAGATGTTGAGCAGATCGTTGGTTTTCCATCTGTGGCGAATATCTTTAACACCGCCGAATACTGAAGTATAAAACAGAATTGCTTTTTAACTAGAGATAAGCAAACGTCTCTAAATCTGCGCCGTTTTCTCGCAACTTCTGCTGAATAATCCGCAAATAACATCAGCCTATTTCCTTGCAGTTGTGCTTTACTACCAACTTTTCTGTACGCTTGAAGCAATATGGTCTTCTCTGCAAAGTCCAGATATTTAACTATAACTGGTCTAGGCCTGGTTTTCTCACCACCTCTTGTTGTCGGTTGTGGCGGGTCAATTCTATGTGCTCTTTCCACTCTCAGCTCCCTGTCCAGACCTAGTATGATAGGAATGTCCTTCGAGCACAAGCCAGCTAGATCTCCTGGTTTAACCGTTTCAGGAACACCTATGATTCTGACATTGTTCCTCCTCGACCTGTTTTCCAGGTCATCCACTTTCTCCTGCAACATAACATTCTTCCTGAGCAGCCGCTGCATATTACTTTTAGCTCCCAGGATCTCATCCTCCACCCAGCTAATTGTAACTAGCCTTTCCTCCAGTTCAGTAATTTGGGTAGTGTTCTTGTCTACATCTGACTGCAAGCTAGACAGGGTGGCTGAGATAGAAGAAGTAATTGAGGCTGTCACTGTAGACGTTATGGTAGCTTCCAATGCTGCTGTTATGCCTGGGGCCAGAAGCTCTGCTACTTTAGCTGCCATGGCGTTGCAGGTGGCTCCCAGCCTGGGAAAAACCTCCTCAGCTTCCTCCTCTGATATGGGCGCATCTTACGCTGTTAGCTGTATTGAGCGGCCGCTCCGTGTGGCGCGAGGAGGAACGGGGCCGGAGCTCCTCACCTCAGCTTCCTCACATACACGCGACAGTATTACTCTCTGCACATTTGAAAATGTCTGTTTCACCATTATATTCATGCTTGTCCTCCTAAGTAGTCTATCATTAGGTACTCACTTCTGAATTAAAGTGGTTTTCTCAAACAAAGGCTCTCATGTCTGTGGGCATGTCTGCTATTACAGCTCAACTCTTTCATTATAGTGAAGAATTAAAAGTGAAGATTAGGAATAATTGGTAATTTACAATTCATTTCCTGTCAGTAGCACCAAAAAAGTACCATTAGCATAAAACATGTAAGGGTAGGTTCATACGATGTCCTTTTCTGAACCGACACTGTCAGCATCGAAAGAACATTGTTTCCTCATTGAAAATTCAAGGACACGAAATGGACTGCACAATGCAGGTTTCTGCCTGTTATTACCCACAAATGATGCCACTGATTTTACAGGGTATAGTGAAAATCACTTTGAAAAAGCCAACATAAGCAAGACCCACCCACGTGTAGTCCTATGTAACTGCTGCAGTGGGTACGGAAACTATTCAGACCCCTTTACATTTTTCACTCTTTCTTTCATTGTAGCCATTTGGTAAGATCCAAAAAATTTATTTATTTTTGTTCAGTAATGTACACTCTGCCCCCCCCCCCCCATCTTGAAAGAAAAACAACAGAAATGTAGATATTTTTGCAAATTTATTAAACAAGAAAAACTGAAATGTCAGATGGTCATAAGTATTTAGACCCTTTGCTCAGTATTGAGTAGTAGCATCTTTTTGAGCTAGTACAGCTAGGAGTCTTCGTGGGAATGACGCAACAAGTTTTTCACTCCTGGATTTGGGGATCCTCTGCCATTCTTCCTTGCAGATCCTCTCCAGTTCCTTCAGGTTGGATGATGTACGTTGGTGGACAGCCATTTTCAAGTCTCTCAAGATGCTCAATTGGGTTTAGGTCAGGGCTCTGGCTGGGCCAGTCAAGAATGGTCACAGAGTTGTTCTGAAGCCACTGCTTTGTTATTTAAGCTGTGTGCTTAGGTTCATTGTCTTGTTGGAGGATGAACCTTAGGCCCAGTCTAAGGTCCAGAACACTCTGGAAGAGGTTTTAAACCAGGATATCTCTGTACCTTTGACGGCATTCTTCTTTCCTTCAATAGCAACCAGTTGCCCTGTGTCTGCAGCTGAAAAACACCTCCATAGCGTGATGCTGCCACCACCATGTTTGCAGTGCCTGGTTTTCTCCACACATACCGCTTACAATTAACACCAAAAACTTCGTCTCATCAAACCAGAGAATCTTATTTCTCATAGTCTGGGAGTCCTTCATGTGTTTTTTTGGCAAACTGTATGCGGCTTTTAAATGTCCTGCAGTGAGGAGAGGCTTCCGTCGGCACACTCTGCCATAGAGCCCCAACTGGTGGAGGGCTGCAGTGATAGTTGACTTTGTGGAATTTTCTCCCATCTCTCTATTGCATCTCTGGAGCTCAACCACAGTGATCTTGGGGTTCTTCTTTACCTCTCTCACCAAGGCTCATCTTCCGCAATTGCTAAGTTTGGCTGAGAAAGGGAAGATCTCTCCTTAGGGAGAGCACTTATATAGGCGTGTGAAGATTCGAAATTGCCACTCAGCCCAGCCAGCATCGCACTGCTCTGTAAACACCCTGACATGGCTATATACAGATGGGTGATGCTGGCTTGGCTAAAAATCCCTTTTGCTTTCCAAAAAGCCAAAAGCAAATTGAGGATTTGTTACATCTAACAGAGGGCGCTTGAGATTCTCAGCTCCTTTCCCATAATGCCTTGTGATATTTACTAAGGACAGAAGCTGTCAGACCAATCTGATCTGTTTTTATGAGGAGGTGAGTAGAAGTCTGGATAGCGGGGCAGCTGTGGATATTGTGTTTTTAGACTTTGCAAAGGCATTTGACACTGTACCGCATAAGCGTTTGTTGGGTAAATTAGAATCCATTGGGTTAGAGATAACAGTGTGTAATTAGATTAAAAACTGGCTGCTGGATCGTACTCAGAGAGTGGTGGTAAAGGACTCCTGCTCTGAGTGGTCCCCGATTGTGAGTGGTGTGCCGCCGGGCTCAGTATTAGGTCCTCTCTTATTTAATGTATTTATTAATGATATAGTGGAAGGGATCGATAGCACGGTTTCGATTTTTGCAGATGACACCAAGCTATGCAGGGTAGTGCAATCTATGGAAGATGGTCATAAATTGCAAGCAGACCTGGACACACTGAGTGCTTGGGCATCCACTTGGCAAATGGGGTTCAATGTGGATAAATGTAAGGTTCTGCATCTGGGGAGAAATAATCTACAGGCATCATCATATGGCCTAGGGGGAGAAAAACTTGGAGAATCGCTTGTTGAGAAAGATCTGGGCGTTCTTGTAGATCATAGACTACAGGTTTTCTATTCAGAGTAGCATGTACTCTGCCAGTATGTATATCTCCATGTAAATTCATATCAAGAAAGGGAATATTTTGTTTTTGTGTTTGGTGCGTGAACCGTAAATTAAATGAATTATCAATTATGTAGTGCATAAACCCAGGTGTAATATATGATATAATTATCATTTTAACACCTACTATATTATCAACATCTCAAATAGAAGTTTTACAGAAAGGACTTAACTTTGTACCTGATAATGATTTTGATTTAGTCCATACTTCGTTAGATGTTAATTGTTTTGCTAAGCTACTCACAGTTAAAAGGTTTTTTCATTCTGAACAGGGACCAAATTCTAATGAACCTTTGATTGAGACACATGATATATCATCGGGAGTTACAAATGAATTTGAAGATCTACAGAACAGCATGCAATGTCAATCAGCTGCCTCTAGGGCAAGTAAGATATTGGCGTGTATTCAAAGAGGCATGGACTCGCGGGACAAGGATGTAATTCTACCGCTGTACAAAGCATTGGTGCGTCCTCACTTAGAATATGCTGTTCAGTTCTGGGCCCCAGTTTATAGAAGAGATGTAATGGAGCTAGAGAGAGTACAAAGACGAGCAACCAAAGTTATAAGGGGAATGGAGCATCTGAGTTATGAGGAGAGGTTAGTAGAATTGAACTTATTTAGTCTTGAGAAAAGACGGCTTCGGGGGGAAATGATTAATTTATATAAATATATAAATGGTCCCTACAAAAAGTATGGGGAAAAATTATTTCAAGTGAAGCCCCATCAAAAGTCAAGGGGACATTCCCTTCGACTAGAGAAAAAAGGATTCAATCTCCAGAAGAGAAGAGTGTTCTTCACTGTAAGAACTGTGAATCTGTGGAATAGCCTGTATCGTATAGAAAAATGGGTCTGGTCCACGCAGCAGGAGAACCTAAGGGAGTACCGTAGGTAGTTTCCCAAGTCAAAGGCATTGTGAAAACCTTACTGGTACTGGAACTGAATAAAAGAGAATATAATAAGATATTATGCGTATGTAGCCATGTAAAATTCTGGATCTGGCTTGTGGAGGCTCTGGGGTCAGAGATGGGGTCTCCACTGGAGCAGATTGGTTCATGCCTTGTGGGTTTCAAGGTAATTAACCAGTGGTGAGGCTGGGCATAATGTCCTTGTCTCGCTCCCATCACCCACATTTTTCCCACCCTTGGTTGAACTTGATGGACACGTTTCTTCTTTCAACTGTACTATGTAACTATGTAACTATGTATATGCAGATGTTTCATGGAGTGCAAAAGGCAATTTTGAATCTCCACAGGCCTATATAGGCGCTCTCCCTAAGTCGAGATCTTCCCTTTCTGCGCCACTCAGTGCCTCCCACTCAGTCAAGCCAACTTTGCTCTGCTTTGTACAGACGAGGGGCAAACACCCCGAAATGGCTGTATACAGATGATGATGGCTTGGAGAAAGATCCCTTTTGCTTCCCAAACACCCAGTGGGTCAAAAGCAAATTGAGGATTTGTTACATCCAACAGAGGGCGCTTAAGCTTCTCAGCTCCTTTTCCATAATGCCTTGTGATAAGTTTGACTGGACAGCTAGGTCTAGGAAGAGTTGTGGTCATCCTAAACTTTTCCATTTTAGGATTATAGAGGCCACTGTGCTCTTAGGAACCTTGAGTGCTGCAGAATTTGTTTTGTAACCTTGGCCAGATCTGTGCCTTGCCACAATTCTGTCTCTGAGCTCCGTGGGCAGTTCCTTAAACCTCATGTGCTCTGACATGCACTTTGAGCTGTAAGGTATTATACAGACAGGTGTGTGCCTTTCTTATTCAAATCCAATCAGTTTAATCAAATACAGCAGGACTCTAATTAAGGAGTAGAACCATCTCAAGGATGATCAGAAGGAAATGGACAGCATGTGAGTTAAATATGAGTGTCACAGCAAAGGGTCTGAATACTTATGACTATATGATATTTCAGTTTTTCTTAATAAATTTGCTAAAATATCTACAATTCTGTTTTTTTTCTTTCAAGATGGGGTGCAGAGTGTACATTAATGAGCAAAAAAATGAACTTTTTGCATCTTACCAAATGGCTGCAATAAAATAAAGAGTAAAAAATTTAAAGGGGTCTGAATACTTTCCATACCCACTGTATGTAGCTGCTAATGAGCCTGTTGAGGCTAGATAAGCCGTGTTCTGATCCCCACCGACTTCTACAATGAACCATAAGAAAACTTCTCCAATAAAAGAATATCTTTAACCCCTTAATAACCTCCCGTCGTCCTTTGATGTTGGGCATTTCAGGTCGTTTGTCTGCAGTGACGTCTTTTGGCGTCGCTGCAGACATCGGGGTTTGCATCACCCGACGCTGCAGCAGATCACTCGTGTGAACACCGATGTGTATTTTATTTTAAAAGCAATGTAAATCACATTGCTATTTATTAGATGCGTGTTTGGGTCCGTTTGGGGTCCGACAGACGGATCCAAACATGCATATAAAAGCGTATGTAACACATATCCAAACATGCATCTAAAAGCATATGTAACACGGAGTAAAACACACCATGTGAACATACCCTTATGCTCCACTTTCTTATAAGCCTTTGCTAACATCTTTGTGCTACAGTATATCCTCAAGCTAATAGGCTGTTATTTATAAGATTTAGTATATTCGCCTACTGGGATGGCTGAGATGGTGTGCACTGGATGGCAACTATTCACTTGCATAATAGTATTTCCACTCATAGGTTTTCTATTCAGAGTAGCATGTACTCTGCCAGTATGTATATCTCCATGTAAATTCATATCAAGAAAGGGAATATTTTGTTTTTGTGTTTGGTGCGTGAACCGTAAATTAAATGAATGATCAATTATGTAGTGCATAAACCCAGGTGTAATATATGATATAATTATCATTTTAACACCTACTATATTATCAACATCTCAAATAGAAGTTTTACAGAAAGGACTTAACTTTGTACCTGATAATGATTTTGATTTAGTCCATACTTCGTTAGATGTTAATTGTTTTGCTAAGCTACTCACAGTTAAAAGGTTTTTTCATTCTGAACAGGGACCAAATTCTAATGAACCTTTGATTGAGACACATCATATATCATCGGGAGTTACAAATGAATTTGAAGATCTAATGTGTAAAAAAACAACTTACACTTAATATACTTGATGAATTAAAATGAATTAAAAGGGGATGAAAATATTTCAGACTCAGGTTTTACATAAAACTCCTAATCCCTCTTTTTATTCCCATAAATCAATTTCAAAATGCAATGGAAAGGGATCTAATTGATTTGAAGACCAATAATAATATAAATAAAAATAATAGTTAGAGCTCTATGAATATCTTGACTAACATGACCAGTAAATAATATTTAGCATTAAAAGAACTGAGAAAAAATAGGGGGCTCATCATAAAAAAGGCAGATAATTGTGGAGCCACAGTTGTGTTGGATTCAGGCATGTATGAAAAACAACTATACAATATTTTGTGTATGATCGGAGCACATATTGTAAGCTAAAATTTGATCCCACTAAAAATATGCAGGATAAACTAAATACATTGCTGAAAGAAGGGATAGAATTGGGAGCCATTAATGTTAAACAAAAAGAGGAACAACTTTTTGAGAAAAATCCTGTGGTACCTTTGTTATATGGAGTCCCCAAGATTCAAAAAGACTAATTTCCACCAACTTTACACCCCATCATTGCAAGTAATAACTCTGTAACTGAAAAATTAAGTTCTTGGTTGGATAAATATCTTCAGAGTTTAAATGGACATCTAATAACAGTTGAGAATGTTGTGACATAGCCAGTCTATATTCCAGCATACCACAAAATTGGGCACTAGTAGCTGTTATGTTTCATCTGGAGAAAATTAGCGGGTACCCAGAAGGTTTACAGATTTTTATACTTCTTGCTTCTGAATTTATACTTGAGAACTATTATTTTATGTTCAATAATAAGTAGTACTTTCAGTTAATAGAAGCACCTGTGGAAGCTACCTCTTCTCCTTCAAGTGCCAACCTTTTTATTGCATGGTGGGAACACCAGACTATATTCACTGAAAATTATCTCTATGACGATAGTATTCTCTGATATGGGCACTATATAGATGATCTTTTGATTGTGTGGAGTGGAGATGTGGCATCCATACTAGAGTTTATGCGCTACATAGGTGACAATTCATTTAATTTACAGTTCATGCACCAAATACAAAAACAAAATATTCCTTTCTTGATGTGAATTTATATGGAGATATACATACTTGTAAAGTACTTACTACGCTGAATAGAAAAACTTTGAGTGGAAATACTATTCTGCAAGCAAATAGTTGCCATCCAGTACACACCATCTCAGCCATCCTGGTAGGCGAATATACTAGAGACAGGCAAGCTTGCACTCAAGACAATGATTTCATAAAAAAATAAAAATGTTATAGATAAAAGCCTATTTGCTAGAGGATATAGCAAAAATTTTTTTTTTGTTAAGGGCTTATAAAAAAAGTGTAGCATAAGACACAGGACTTGCATATAAGTAAACAAAAGACATTCAATAATAAGGTTTTCTGTATTTTCCAAAGGGATGCCAATAACGTTAAGAAAGTGTTTTTCAAAAATCTTCCAATATTATGATGAGGTGCAGCCGGATATTATTGATCCGGGGGTTAAGTGTGCATTTAAACAATACCATAGGCAATGCAGTGTCACCTAGTTACTTCTCTAGTTGTACTGTAAGGGTTCGGTGGATTCGCTGGACCACCGCAAGCGATGATAGTTAAGCCATGCCAGGGAGCGGAGTCTAAGTAGCCCCCGGTACTCACCAGAGCCCACCACAAAGCGGGATGGACTTGCTGCAGCGTGAGGCTACCAGGTCGCTTCCCCTGATGTGATTTGCTTGCGATGGCGGCCGGGGTACTGCGTGGTACACAATCGGAATCCAGAGGCGTAGTCGGGGACAGGCAGGAGGTCAGGACAGTTGGCAGAGGTTCGTGGTCAGAGACGGGCAGAAGGTCAGGGCAGGTGGTAAACAGGCAAGGTCAGGAAACATAGCGGAACGGACTGGTACACGAGTAATCAGACAGGACTTCCAACACTCTCTGGACTCACTAAACGCACACCAACAAACTGGCAGAGAGTGCTGGGGGCGTATTCCTTATATAGGACCAGCGGCTGTCAATAACTAATTAATGATGCGCTGGCCCTTTAAATCCAGCCCAGCCGTCGCGCGCGCGCCCTAAGCAGCAGGTACGCGCGTGGCGGCCGGGACAGGCAGGAGCAGCGTTCACAGGAGCGTGGACGGGTAAGTGAGCCGGCGTCAGAGGGCGGCCGCGGGGCACCGCGGCACCCGCGCCAGTCCCCATGACATATACCCAGAATGAAACATGGGGATTCAGTGGTACTACCATGACCAAAAATTTAAATATTAAATCTTTCACTAATTGTGACACCAATCGTGTAGTAGCATGTAACATATGCAGCAAAATATGTAGGCAGTGCCATAAGGAAGAATAACTTATGAATAGCAGAACATATAGCTGCCATAAAAAAATGGTAATATACATGCATTGGGAGTTGCCAAACATTTTCTGGAAAATCATGCAGGAGATATTGAATCACTTAGGGTATGGTCACACGGTGTAATTTCGGTGCAAATTATTATTACGGTATTCCATAGTTCTAATAGAGAACTATGGATTACGCCTCCTCTTCTTGCTCGTACAATACGATCGTATTGTACACGCGGGGAGATATGTGACATGTCAATTATTTGCGGCGAATTCTCACCACGAGTAATGAATGTCAATGGAGCAGGAGGGATGCCGTTCCCAACGCACCGCGGGAGTACGCACGTATTAGCGTGAGCTCCCGAAACACACGATGTACTGCGGCGCATACTGTACGCGCCGCAGTACATCGTGTAGACATACCCTTAGGGCGACATGTAAGAACTTTGCTGCTGACAGGACAGTTATAAATAGCTTTAAAGTAGTGTAGAATGCGGCAGAATTAGAGATGGGCGAATTTCTAAAAAATCGGTTCACCAGATTCGCAGAATTTCCCGCAAAAATTTGTTTTGACCCGAGTTTATTTGTGGCGAATCGCTTTGAAAAACAGCTATTTCCTGGCTGCAGAGAGCCTGTAGGGTGTTGTAGAACATTGTGCCATACTCAAATATGCATAGGGAGCGTGGTTTGGTCTTCATTCAATGCTGTGTTTTAGTAAGACACGCAGATGACAGCCGCCGCTATTAGAATTGCTTCACACTTCACTTCTCTGGGCAGTTACAGGGACAAAACTAATCAAATAACTGAAGTGGGAACACAGCCTGACAAGGTAATGTCAACGCTAGCTGGAAAGAACCGAGCTGAGGGCCAAGATCCTACAATAGCGTCAAAGAGCGTACTCCTTTTACATCAGATAATTCCACTTCCACTTTTTTCCTGCACCATCGTTCTAGACCCTTTAAAAAGTCTTGACCTGATTGCACTGTTCGGGCATAACTGTCACCATATAAAGTGTAGCGTGCTGCTGCCACCTTTTCTATATCATCCATGACAGCCTGAACTCTGGCTTCTCCAATTTTTCCCTTCAAGATGGATGCTAGATCCGTCCAGGTACAGTTGTAGGTATGATACAGACCTGACATCCACCTGTAAAAGCCATTGGCAAGTCAAAAGGATCTGGGGCATCTTTGAGTAATGCTATCTGATCGTGGGGGGCCCCAAGGTTTTATACTGATTTTATGTATTTACCATTGGTGCTCGCTGCTCATAAGCAGATGGCCCAGGGGTTGATATGGCCCCATAGGTGCCTTCTTCATCAACATTTCCTGTTGCATTTAGCGTTTGGAGATGGTCAGGTGTCTCCTCCTCAGTATTTTCAGCGTCCTCTCGTTTTAGAACAGGAGGAGGTATAGTAGCATTTGGATCATACATCCTACAAAGTTTAGATAAGACAGGAAAAAATCATGTAGCCTTCTCCTGCCTTGGCCTTGGTCTCCCACAGGCTAGGCATGTCTCCCGAAAGTCGGGATTCTGTTGCCCACATACACATGTCCATACTTTCCCTACTGAAGTCACCATACAGGGTGTATGTGAAGGGGGTGTTCTTTCTAATTTTCTATGCTTTCCTACCTCTGGGCTGTCTCTTGTTTTTCTGTACCTAATTCCTTCCTCAGTCTCCTCCTTACACCATACTCCTTCTTGTTCCATTTCTTTCGCTACACTGGCCCACATTCTGGCTTGATCAAGTAACTTATGATCTCTAAGCCAGCCACCACTTGTCACTAGGGCAGAATGCCACAGTGAGGCGTCCAGTGGGTCATCACACATCCCCAGACTCTTCAACAACTTACCAGAACCCTTTACAGCCGCTATTCCTCTTCTCTGGCTAACTATCTCACGTGCATCCCAGCTTTCCTTGCTTAAGTGACTGGCCTCACCACCCATCTTGGCGGTAGTGATGCCCTGCCTTTTTAACTCTTAGACACAGACAAACAAAACAGAACAAAACAAACAAGAAGTGAGGTAGATAGTAATGGTATGGGTTTTGAGAAAAATTGGTCAAAAGGGAAGGTGACTGGGGACGTGTAGCCCTGTGACTATGTGTATTTACTTTATCACACCTAGTTAGGGTACCTTATCTCAGACAGGATTTTATTTATTTAATTCCTTATACAAACAAAACGCTCACACAGCAGAAATCATTCGAGGACCCTTATGTGTAAAACATGTAACATATATTTTATGGCCCGTGTCTCAGAGAGACAGGTGTGGCAGTGAATAGCAGCGGGAGATACAAAAGGTCGTTCACGCTATAGTGACAGTGACCTTTAGAGTCTATGAATAGACTCTACAAGTTTTACAAAAATTTTAAAGGAGAAGGGAAAGAAAAAAACAGACACACATTTAAACAAACCTAACTCTGTCTTTCTTTTTCACAAAGAACAAAGCCTATTCCCTGTTTTCCTTAATCTCTCTGCCTCTGACTGATTCTGAGTGCTTCCCTATGTACCTTTCTCCCTTTCCCTCACCCAATCTCCAAAAAATAATTTTCTCTTGCAGCGTTTTCGAAACGCTACGATTCCCGGGCTACCCTTGCTGAACCTGACAACTGCAAAATATATATATTATATATATTTTAATCGTGCACAAACATCAGTTTTAGGTGTGTAGCCCCAATTGATTTAGGACTTGGCCATGTGACTATCCAGAGTCACGTCACTAAATCCCCCCTTGGTCTTTGGGTGAGAAATTGGTACTTTCATAAAACTCAACTTGGCATACTCATATATTTTAAATACCAACCATAGGGTAAATAGCCCCAAACCCAGACAGGCAAAAAGAAACCAAAACTTCTCTAAACCCTCTATTTGTATTGTTGACATATTAGCGGCATGAGTTTTTACATATATGACAAAACAGACATGAGACACACATATACTCCAATCCAATATACCATTTTAAAAGTATCAAAAAGAAAATTTACGGTTCTTTGACCAAAAATTGGTCTGGAAGAAAAGAAAGACTTGGTCTATAACATACCCCAGAAGTCCGGCATACAGGGGAGTAGATAAGGGAACCCCAGAGAAGTTTTGAAGTGTAAGAATCTTAAATGATATCTTACCTTTGTACACCGGTGTTTTGGTCTGTGTGTCCCTGATCCACCGTCTGCAGAAGCGCCGGGCTCTCGAGATATTGGCAGTCTTCCAGCCCCACGTTGGGCGCCAGCTGTTAAGGGTGGTCTTCCAAAGGGACCTTCAGGTATATTGGATAGTTGCCAGATTTGGTTTGATGACTCGGGTCGTGATGCAAATGACACAGAAGACAGAGTTCTCTGAGACCAAATGCATAATTTATTAGTCAAAGCATCCTGTATTTATACACTGTTTATAGAGGGCGTTCCTTTGATTTATATAAGCATGACATCAGATTTAAGGACACATCACTTGATTTAGGTACAAAGTTAGTCCGGAAACATGGCCTTATTAGGAATCAATGGAGGACACCATGTTCTCATTCCTTCTATCGAAACTATCAGTTATTAGGTTTTATTGAAGGTAGCATTTTATTACTTCACTGATTAGTTGTTCATTTGGGGTATCATGTATTAGCTTTTATTGATCTATTTATCAAACCAAAGTTCACTAGCAATCTGTGATTAAAACAGATTTCTAGGGTACAAGTCAGCTTAAACTTATGAGGGGAAAAGTTACCAGAGAATTAACTCCTTAGATCTGGACATATGGATACATCTTTAATGTCATCCTTAACACCACAAATTATGACAGAACCTGTTCTGTAAAATGTTGATACATGTAGAGCCCTCCCCCAAAAAGAGTGGAAAGGGTGTCGGCAGTAATTTTGCCACATAGTCTCCAAAAAATGGGAAACTCGCAAGAGAACAGAGAGTGACTTTTGATCACTATATTTACTATTTTGCCATAGGCAAACTCTATCAGTTCTCAATCTATAAAATACTAAAATGTGATATAAAAGGAAATGAGCTTAGACCACATGGGACTGGACCTCTAACCCCTGATGAAGCCAGTTTAGCTGGTGAAACATGTTGGGAGGTCAGGCATGACATTTTAAATTGTGATTTCTCACCTCTGTCTACAAGTGTCACCCGCTGCAGAGGGTATCACAAGGAAACCTTATATGTTTTATGTCCATCAGATTAGTAATGACTGCCCAAGTAGGATGCTCGGGATCCCTTCCTGAAGTTAGTAAATTACTGTATATATAAGGTTTTCCTGTTCCACCAGACTTGATGATAGAAAAGGAGTTATTCCTACAGAAGTAGAAAGGGATAAATTGAGAGGTTAGAAATCAGGTTTTTAAATAGTGCGTATAGAGGTTAAGTGTTATACATAATAAAAGTTACGTTTTAGTATTTTATAGATTGAGAACTGATAGAGTTTAAGTTTGCCTATGGCAAAATAGTAAATATAGAGGCAGTAATTTTGCGTCACTGATCATTTTGCCCTTCCTTTCATCCGTCAATGTCTGCTTTCAATTGGTCAATAATCCATCAGTATTGCTAAAGCCAAAAACAAACAGGAGTTGATTCAAAACAGAGATGCTTTTGGCTACCTAATCATCAGACAATCTTGATCCTTTTTATTCCTTCTGACAGATTAAAAGAAGGGGAAAACCAAACATAGTGGCAACGTCATAGAATGGTGGAGGGTGGAAACAGCATTAGGAAACCACAGGGTGTTTGAGCGCGAGAAGTGGTCAGTTGGCCAGCAATGAGTAGGCCACAGAGTGGCACAATCACAGAGTGTGGAGATGGCAACAACATCAGTAGGCCACAGAGTGGCAAATGACAGGTTGAGGAAGTGGCAGCAACATCAGCAGGCCACAGAGTGACACAATCACACAGTGTGGAGGTGGCAGCAACATCAGTAGGCCAAAGAGTGGCAAATTACAGGTTGAGAAGGTGGCAGCAACATCAGTGGGCTACAGAGTGGCACAATGACAGTGTGGAGGTGGCAGCAACATCAGTAGGCCACAGAGTGGCACAATCACAGAATGTGGAGGTGGCAGCAACATTAGTAGGCCACAGAATGGCAAATGACAGGTTGAGGGGGTGGCAGCTACTTCAGTAGACCACAGAGTGGCAAAATAACACAGTGTGGAGGTGACGGCAGCAACAGCAGCATGAGATCATAGAGTGACACAATGACAACTTCTGGAGGTGGCAGCAACATGAGTATTACACAGAGTGGCACAATGACCCCAGAGTGGAGGTGGAGGGGCAGCATCAGAAGTCTACTAAATGGGAGAGTGGGGAGGTGGGTGGGGAATACCAGTTCCTGGTAAAGATGGTGGGTGGTAGATGGATCAGCTGGCAGCAGATTTGTGGCATCACGCGGGTGGCAGCATCAGAATAGTAGCTGAGGCGGGTAGCCAGAAGAATCCAGACTAATTTCTCAAAGTTTTGGTGAGGCGTCATGGCTGATGTAATGCATAAGGCATTGGTGTGTAGAAATCCTGGCCGATCCACGCCTGATTCATCCTGACAATGGTGAGTCTCTCCACATTTCGGTTGGAACAAAGAGTTTTCCTTGGGATAAACCTATGGCTCCCGCAATAAACTGAAACGCCCTGCTCTGATGCATACTACTATTATGGACCGTGGCAGGACAACTTCCAGTGGCCAGCACCCCCCAAACTACGGCAGTTTACGGAATACACTCGTCAGTTTGGCTTTCCAGTAGTCCAGTGGATCATCTCTTTGTGGGGTGCTGAGTGCGTGTACACAGGAATAGGCATCACCTGCTGGTTCGGGTCTGTACTCAGGTGTGCTGCTGGCTGACGTACTCCTACCTCACTTAGGTTGGTGGAGGGTAACTTGCTCATCATCGAACACCAGACATAGGCTGACTGCTGTAGTGGAGTGGTTTATATCATGACGCCATACTCCCTCACCCCCCACCCCAACCACCCCACAGCTGTCGTGACAGTGGTATGTGGAGCGGATGCAGGAAACCCCCGTTAGACCTGTCAGTGGATGGAGCGAAGATCGGCGCAATAGCGCAGCGCGCCAACTGGGACTAAGAATATGATTTCTTATAGTACTTGTGTTTGTCCTCCCTCTCGGCAGGTGAAATACATTAGGCTCCTATTTTCTGGCTAGGTGAATGCAGGGGTCCTGAAAGAAGGGTGGAGAGGCCAGAAGTCAATCCCTCTGCGGATGGGTGACTATACGGCTGTCACTATGCCAGGCAATTCAGCAGTGCTGGGGCCATCTGCGCAAAGTGACTCTGAGGGACTCCCTGCTCTCGCCTCCATCTCACATGTATACTGCACACTCTGTGTGTCTGGGTCATCTGCCTAGTTTCGTCATTCCGTTTACCATCCTCCGGCTTGCTCCTGCTCCTCATTACTCTCTGAGTCACGCCTGAGTAGAGAAAACCTCTACATTTCATAGACATGCTTGTGCATCCAATAGATATCCTCCTCAGTTCAGCCCCACTGGACTCATGTGACCGTGAGATGTAGTCACCTCTAGAGGTTGTCTGGGTGCTGTTGCTGCCAGCTGCGCAGGAGGATCACACATGTAGAGAAGACACGTTTTCTCCGAAGGGCCATGGATGGTGACGCTGCATGTGTTGACGACAGGACGCGGTTTCCACGTTGTAGCTCCTGGCCCACATTCACGTTCTGCCCACAGATTGCTACTACTCCAATGTTTAGCTCCTCTGGTGTCTTGGCAAAAAACTGCCATCACCGCCAAGTAAAGGTTGATTTATACGCACCAACGCACCGACATGGACTGACTTCTACACCGCTTTGCTCGGTGAGCCCTGTGCCGTACCTCTGTCTGGAACTTGCGAACGGAGTGTCTACCACGTGGCTGTTTGGCTCCCAACCTCTGCACTGCTGCCACCCTATTTAGACATACACGGCCCACACTATCAGACTATGCTGGCTGCGCCGCTGCGCTAACGTGCAACAAGGCCGATGCCTCTAGTCTCCTGCGGATAATGATGAAGCCCTTGCTTTCACGGCTCCAAGTGCGATCTCAGCTACTTCGTCATGGTTACTGTTTGACGTCACTGCTGTCACTCCTACATTTGTCTGGTTATAGCTGTGAGGCCTGAGCCTCTCGTCAAATTAACCTTCCTAATGCCACTCTCCATAGATTACTACTTTGCCCGCCTACTGCAAGAAACAGCGGATGTTGGCCAACTCTTGCTGCATGCTGACTGTCCAGCAAATAGTATTGTCCTCGCTGTATAGTGGCGCAGAGAACCAGTACACAGTAGTTCTCTGGCTGAGGGAAACTAAAAAAGAAGGTGGACTAAGTCTTTGAGCCCTGTCGGATGTTTTCCAAGTATATATACATTTGTGATGAATATTTTATGATTGATGTGTTGTTTGGATATTTATGCTTTAATAAAGTGAACAATTGGTGGGGAGTGATTCTTGTTATAGAATTATGTACTGAAGGAGTAATCTGTCCTTGTGACTATTAGTCTTCTGATCAAGACTTCCAGAGAATATATTGTTAATGAACACTGAGTTAAATACAGTTATTAATGAAGACATATTGGATATACTACCTTAGTATTCTGATGTTTTTCAATTGACGAACATTGTTTCTTGATTACTAGGTCCTCCGGCTCTCACAATGCACCTGTTCCTAACCTGAGTTTGAGTTTCTTTGATCTTTTGGCAGTTTATGTTACATATTAATTGGTTTATAAAATACCCTGCAGAAAGAAACCGAGATATCGGAATTCAGGCGTATATGGGGCGTAATACACCAACCCTGTATTGACTCCTCATTACCCCACAAACAAGTAAGGAGAAATTTTTAATCTTGGAGATATAAATACCTACACAGTGAAACGATGGAATTCAGGTGTATATGGGGCAAGAAAAAACACTAACACCTGAATTTGGACTCCTAATTAACCCACACTACAAGAGGATAGAGTATTAACCCTTGGGGTATAATTAAACTACACAGTGAGAAACCAGATGGAATTCAGCCGTATGATGAGGGAAAGTAATAGCACAAACCGTGTATTTGATCCTACTTATCCACAAAACTAAGGAGGATGAAATTAACCTTTGGACTATAAAATTCCACTACACAGTGAATAGTGTGAATATAAGGCATATATGGGGGGGAATAAAAAAAAGAAAATACTATCACCTGTATTTTATCATAATTACACCCTCACAGAAACAAGAGGATATAATTAACGCTTGGGTATAAAATACCTTCATAATCGAATGAGATGGCGAATGTCAGGGCTAATTGGGGCAAAAATACACACAACGAGTGCTGTAAGGTATGACTCCAATTAAACCCACAAATAAGGAATAAAATTATCGTTGGGTATAAAATATCTACACAGTGAACCAGATGGAATTAAGGATTATATGGGGAGAAAAACTAGACACCACCTATGTAGTTTGAGACATCCTATGAATTACCCCACAAAACAAGAGGATAAATTAACCCTTGAGTTATAAAATACCTTCCAGTATGAATGAGATGGAATTCAGGGCGTATATGGAGCAAAAATACACCTCACCTGTATTGACTCCAAATTAACCACACAAACAAGAGGATAATTTAACCTGAGGTATAATAATACCTACACGCCGTTAATAGATGGTATTCCAGGCCTGAGATGGGGAAAAAAAATACATACCTGTATTTTGGACTCCTAATTACCCCACAAACAGGAGTTTTAAATTATCATCCTTGGTTTTAAACCGTGGAGTACACAGTGAGTGACCAGATGGAATTCAGGCTGTATATGCGGCAGGAAAGTACACGCACCTCTCTGTATTTGGACTACCATTACTCCACAACATCAAGAGGTTAAATTTACCTTGAGTATAGAGAATACTCCTACAGAAACATGAATGAGATTGGAACTTCAGGGTATATGGGAGCCTAAAAAATTCAACACCCTGTATTTGACTCCTACATAATTAACGTCACAAAAAAGAGGATAAATTACGCCTTGGGTATTAATAAATAATTAAAACCCTACACAGTGAACCAGATGGAATTCAGGCGTATTTGATGGAGGCAGAAATACCACTGAATCACCCGTGTATTTAGAAACGTCCTTAAATTGCCTTATCCTTATCCTCCAGTACAAAAGTAGGAGGGGTCTTCTTTATCTTGTGTCCGCTTGAACTTTAATCCGAGCAGAGAGCCGAAGCAGAGATCAGTCGGTTTCCTACCTGGTGTTGGGCAGCTAGGTCACGGATAGATTGTCCCACGCAAGGGACATTCAGAGGGGGCAGGGGGCAGATGGAAGGGGTGTGATGGGGTGCACGAGACAAAGACAGTTGAAGACTGGGGGAGGCCCTAGCAGAATCGGATTCGTGTGAGAATTATATAGAAAATTTTATGTCCCTGGCAACACTGGACCAATTCATCTTGTTTGCGGACACAAAAATGGCAGAGATAGGTACCCAAGACATGAGTTCACTCTTTCACCTGGACCATTGGATTGCGGGGTGGTACGCAGAGGAGGAAGTCATGATCAAATTTGTGAGTGAGCAGAGACAGTTGCCAGAAACCCGATGAGCTAAGAATTGAACCTCTCCCCCAGTCCGAAGAGTAATGTGATGGGGAAGTCCAATGAGGTAGCCTGAAGTATTTATCTTAAAAAAATATTGCAAGTGGGGAGCAGACAAGTAGATAGGCAGGAGGAACAAATGTGTGCCTTTTGGGGAGAACGGTGAAGTGGCTAACCTAGAATAACGTATATACGTCAGAGGGAAGGAGATCGAGTTTACGGATGAAGCATGGTGATGTTGAGCTTCCAGAGTGGGGAATGTTAGGAACCGGCAGGAGGCTGTAGCTAAGAACCCGCCAGGGTTTGAGGGCGCAGAGTTGATTTGTTGCGAGACAGTACAGGTGGTACAGGCTTCCACGAACTCCCTTCCATAATCTTTAGTGAGATCGGGCCAATCCAGTAGAGATCGAGAGATCAAGTAAACAGGACTTCCGCATCCAGGTGTCAAACAGTCAATATGAGAGCAGTGGTCATAATTTTCAGATTCCGGTAGCGGAGCAGCGGGATTCATACGTCTTGATAGTCGGAGGAGCCACGTTGGAAGGTTATGGGAGCTGCGATATCAGACTTTCTGGGGCTACAATATGCGGGAGTGGCCTCTTTACCGATATACAATCAGAAGAACGAGAAAGGGTATCGGCCTTAATACGTCTTTTCAGTTCGGGTCGGAAGATGTATGACAAGAAAATTGACCCGGGAGAAGCATACAAAGACACCTTGCTTTGGCGTGGATTGAGACGTTGTGCAGTCTGACGAGTAAGAAGGTTTTTTGTGGTCAGTGAAAATATATTTTACCGAGAGCTCGAGCCCCTCCGGTAGGTGAGATGCCATTCACTGAGGCAAGCTTGATGGCCAGCAGTTTCACGATCCAAGATGGGTTAGCTTCCTTTCGGCGGGTGAAAGGGTTGTTAGAGAAAGTAACCGAGGGTGGGTCTAATGCGTATGGGCCCTTGAGATGAGAGACCACTCTGCGCCCTACGGAGGAGGCGTTGACTTGCTAAAATAAGAAAGGACTCTGGCTATAAGGCCAAACCTAACCAACGCTGTGTAACAGCGGCGATGGGCTTGCTTTCAGTTGGAGGAAGGCCTCTTCAGCAGCTGGTGGCTCACACTCTTTGGGTTGCCATGCTTTCTTGGTGAGAGCCACAAGATCGGTGCCCACCAACAGTTAGAAACTGAACTGCCTCCTGTAGTAGTATGGCGAGATCCAATGTAAACGTTGTATGGCCAGGGGCCAGAAGGTCGATGCGCCATTGCAGAACGATGGTCGTCTTTGTGTGGGTCCATTTGGCAGACCCTTGCTATATGAGATAATATATTCAAGACGGACGAGCTGCCTTTGTTATTCGGAATTGGCATTTCACCCAGCTATGGCATGAGATGATTCTCACCGCAGGCGTTTCAGTCCTGGCGACATGCGACTGGTGGAACTCCAGATAGGGCATGAAATAACCAGTATATCATCTAGGTAGATCGGTCCACAAAAGTCGTGTACTAGGAAGAGCCCGGAAAATGTCATTGACAAACTCACTGAAAACGCCGGGCTAGTTACTTGAGCCAAAAGGGCTTCACCAAATTTCTCGATGTGCCAATATTAGTATTGAAGGTTCATTCTTCCATCGTCACTTAGACGGATCATGAACTGAGGTTAGTAACCCCCACGATCAAGTATAACTTGGAAAAGACTTCGCTCTCTTGAGACGGTCGTAGAGCACGGTGATCAGTGACAATGGATACGTTTTTTAATGGCTGATTTTGTTGGAGACACGGTATTGTTGCTCACGGTCCGCAGGGAGATCCTGTCCTTCTTCTTCGCGCACGATAGAAGAAAAAAATACTGGCTCCCGCAGTAAAAGAAGACTTGCTGGATGAAGCCTTTCTGTAGAGTTAGTTTTTAACTTAGGCTGAAACATAGCCAGGGTCGTCAGTCATACGGGACAATAGGGGAAGATGTCTTGCTTGTTTTCAGAGAGAAAATCTGGAAAGTGTCTTGGTATGGTAGCGGCAAGCCTTGCGAGGCTTAGATGAGGAGGAACTATTGTGGATGTGAATGGGGCGCTCTGGCAGATGGTGGCCGATAGACCAGCGAGTCTGGCACTCTTGACCCCAACGCTCGCAAGAGACTTCGCCCGTTTCCAGTCGAGATAGGAGCGTGCGTACCCAGCCACGGAGTCCAGGAGGACAGTCGAGAGAAGAAATACGGGGTTACAGTAGAATGCTGATCTGTCTCCGCCCACTGAGGAGATTGTTCAGGGCTGCCGCAGTAGAAAGACACAAGTTCCCCTCACAGTGTCGGTGTCAGTTCTTGCGCCGTCCGGTGGGCTCTGTCCACTTGCATGGCCGCTTCCTTAGCAGGTTGTGTAGAAGGCAGTGGAGGCCGAAGAAACACCGGCGCAAGACAGGGTAGACGACATGCTCGGCCTGGTTCGTGCTCTTGATGGAGCTCCTCCCGTCTCTCCGAGAAACGTATGTTTATACGAGTTGCCAGAAGGATGAGCTCACTTAGACGGAGAGTCCCTGGTGGAGAGGGCATCCTTGATCTGGCTGGAGAGGCCCTTCTTGAACGTGGCACCTAACGCGGCATCATTCCAAGCCAACTCTGATACTAGTGTGCGGAATTGCACGGCATAGTCTCCTACAGAGGAGCTCCTTTGCTGCAAGTTCAAAAGGGCGGTTTCGGCAGACTAGGCACGGGCAGGCTCCTCGAAGACACTGCGGAACTCCTGCAGGAATGTCGCAAGATCAGCTGTGACCAGATCGCCTCGGTCCCAGAGGGGAGTCACCCAGGCCAGGGCTTTCCCGGAGAGGAGACTGACCACGAAGGCCACCTTGGACCTTTCAGACGGGAACTGACCAGCCATAAGTTCCACGTGAAGGGAGCATTGGGCCGCTGCAGGCCTTAGGGTCCCCATCAAACTTCAACAGCATGGACAAGCAGAGTTTAGGACCGGCAGAAATCCCCAGAACGGCTGCCACGGGAGCAGCCACCGCAGCCGACTGCTGCTGCTGCTCAGTGGCAAGGAGCTGCTGCATCATAGTAGTCAGCTGGTTAAGCTGCTGCGCTTTCTGCGTGATCTGCTTAGATTGCTGGGCCATTGATGGTGGTGATGTCAGAGACACTTGGTAAAAATAGCATAGGACCACCTGCCTTGAGATCACGTTGTAAGCCGTGGGTAGCTTAAACATTTTTTGATCAAAACATGTGAACTAAGAATCTCAATTTTTTTTTCATGTATGATAGATAGCATAAATGCTTCTTTGGAGGTTTCCATGTATTGTATAGACACTTGGTAGAGGCACCTTGGCGGGATCCATTGCCGAATCGAACTGTAACGGTCTGTGGAAGTGGATCCTCTGGACCAACCCAAGCGATGGTGTAAGTCACGCCAGGGAGCGTAATCTAAGTAGGTCTGGTTTTCACCAGAGCCTGCCGCAAAGCGGGATGGACTTGCTGCGGCGGATTGCTACCAGGTCGCTACCCCTGACGTGACTTGCTCGCGGTAGCAGCCGAGGTGTTGCGTGGTACAGAATCGTGAAGTAGGCTCGTAGTTGAGGACAGGCAGAATGCCAGGACAGGCGGCTTTGGTTTGTAGTCAAGGGATGGAGGCAGAAGGTACGGTACACAGTAGACAAGAAGATATACGGGAACGCTTCCTCTCAAGGCACAGGGCACTATCGATTCGGCAAGGGTAGTAGGAAGGGGCAGGACATAAATAGGATCAGCGCCCGATGAAAACCAATCATCGGTGCGCTGTCACTTTAAGCCTGACTGTAGTACCGCCCTAGGGGGCGAGCGCGCGCACGGCCGGGAACAGAAGTGCGTGCACGGCCGGGAACAGGAGCGTGGCAGGGTAAGTGGCGTTCAGAGCTGCCCGCAGCGGGAGATGCCGCCGGGGTGCGGATGCGCCCGCGACCTGATACGGGGTCGCGGGGGCATCCGTAACAATTCGCCCATCTCTAGCCATAATGTATGAACTTGTTCTTCTGCAGGTCATACATACAGGTGCATTGTAGTGCCAATACGACAAGTCTGGCTCAGGCAGACCACCTTTAACTTGGTCTGGCTGTTCTAACTGTTCTGCGCCTATTTATGGCGTCAAACATTCCTGTACAGTATGAATTTTAAAAATGACCTTTTATACATAGACTAGGCTACCTAGTACATCGCAAATATTCTTTTAAATCAGTAGTACAATATATATGAGTCTAATGCATTAGATAGGCTTGTATTTAGTTTTGTTGTTTCCCCCATAAACTACAGTATGGCTAGTAAGGAGTTAATTTTTAAGACTTGGAACATGATATTCATCCCTATTGTTTTTTAGCAGTGTTTAAATAATTATGTGTGCAGTGTCCTTTGCTGTGAACAAGGCTTCTGTGGAAGCTGAAACGCATCAGCCGCGCACTTCATTCTCTGTCTGCTTGATGTAACCTCAATAAAGTATTTGGCTAAATACCCAG
The DNA here is from genome assembly GCA_025379985.1 of Phyllomedusa bahiana. Lineage (NCBI taxonomy): Eukaryota > Metazoa > Chordata > Amphibia > Anura > Hylidae > Phyllomedusa > Phyllomedusa bahiana. The sequence continues at coordinate 177,587 of JAODAL010002346.1, forward strand.
CTAGATTAAAGATACTTTTTCAATGGAGAAGTTTTCTTATAGTGAAAATCAGTTTATAGTCGGATTGGATGCCAATTCTAGACATGCCTGTAATCTGTGTCCAAACCCACAGTGTGGACATACCCTAATGGTAAATTCCCAGGAATGTGACCACAATGCTCTTACACTTTTCTAATTAGAACTTGGTTAACACCAATGCATTCTTAAACATAGCTAGAAGTTAAGGCTTCTGGGAAAAGATCTGAAGAGCTCCACAGTGCCTCTATTTGATATAGTTATGCTCAATTCACATGTAGCTCACAAGAGCCTTGCAGTGTGAAAAAATTGTAACCCCTTAAGCTGAATGCCTGAAAAGTACTTAAAGGGGTTTTGACACGATATTAAATTGATGTGGGAACACCCCAAATGTAAATTAAAGCAAGTTTGTGATTATAAGTCATTAAAAAATATGTACCATATTAGAATGGCCATCTCCTTTCTGTTTAATTTGTGTACTGCTCGTTGTTAGGGGTTCTGACCAGGGCATTCTCTTCTCCTGGCCGCGCTTGCTCAGTTGAACCTTCTCTCTGTGATGGCTAGGCTCGGGAACACGCATTGCCGCACATGCGTGCTCCCTCCCTGCCCGACCATCACATTCTTCTGTAATGTTGCACCCAGTGCTGTCATTTCTCCCCCAAGTTCTTATCTCCACTGTGCACCGTTCTCACCCCAGTGTAATATCGCCTCTCCCCCTGCTGCCAGCTGTCTCCTGTGTCCAGCGATCCTCAGCCCCTTAACTACAGCTCTCCCCCCTGCTGCCAGCTGTCTCCTGTGTCCAGCGATCCTCAGCCCCTTATCTACAGCTCTCCCCCCCTGCTGCCAGCTGTCTCCTGTGTCCAGCGATCCTCAGCCCCTTATCTACAGCTCTCCCCCCTGATGTCAGCTGTGTCCTGTGTCCAGCGATCCTCAGCCCCTTATCCACAGCTCTCCCCCCTGCTGCAGCTGTGTCCTGTGTCCAGCGATCCTCAGTCCCTTATCCACAGCTCTCCCCCCTGCTGCCAGCTGTGTCCAGCAATCCTCAGCCCCTTATCCACAGCTCTCCCCCCTGCTGCTATGGGTCCCTGTCTCCTCACAGCTCTTCCTTGGTCTTCTCATAGCTCCTTTGGGTGACATGTATGATCAGGAGTTGCGCCTGTTTTCTGGCGAAAACAGCGCCTCACCGACTCGAATCCCCTGTCGGACGCAGGGATGTGATGTTAGGCGCAGCCTTCGCCACTTTCAGATACGCCTCACATGAAGGGGCGTGTAACGGGCGCGGTGTGGGCGTTCTGGGGCGGGACACGGCGCGTTCGAAAACTCCGAGGCATGTATGATCGTGGGTCGGCAAAATGAGGCGCATTGCAGCGCTCGCCAGCTGCGACAGGCAGAGATAGTTGATTCTGGTCTAAATGATCCGGCGGAGGCAAAGTGAACGGAATATGAGGAAACATATAGAAGATCGCAAGAGAAATCTTGCCTGTCAGCGCCGTGCGACATGTAGTACGATTCCAAAAATCGTTTTTATTAGGTGTAAAACATTTTCAGAAAATGAGCTCAAACCTTCTTTAATAAAAAAAAAAAATCACTTTCCAAAAATCAAGAACGGCGCTACATCAGGAATTAGGATCTTGGAAAATGCCGGGAAATACAGTAATTCAAATTCTGTAACCTATTCTCATTGGTCGGCAGAAACCAGCCAATCAGAATATGAGCGACAGTGACCCATTAAAACCTAGGGAGAAGTATTGACCAATCAAATTCTAAGGCAGGACAGTTCAAAATACAGTAAAAAAGGCAGAAAAGAGCTGATTGGTTGAGCTAGCGAGGGCTTGGCAATCCCGGCCAATCAGAATAGAAGCGACAGGGACCCATTATAACCTATGGAGAAGTATTGACCAATCAAATTCAAAGGCGGGACAGTTCAAAATACAGTAAAAATGCAGAAAAGAGCTGATTGGTTGAACTAGCGGGGGCTTGGCTAACTCGGCCAATCAGAGCACGAGCTACTTGTCCCATTGTAGTCTATGGAGAGATCGGGGCAATAAAATCTCGGCTCTCAGCGCTGTGCGGCATGGAGTATAATTAAAAAAATCATTTTTATTAGGTGTAAAATATCTGAAAAAGAGCTGAAACCTTCTATAAACATACATCAATAAATTCCCTAACAACGCGTTTGTCGCCATCACCGGCGCTACATCAGGAATTGGGATACAGAGAATTGCCGGGAAATACAGTAATTCAAATCCACCAATCATATGTAGTGCATCTATTTCGAATGGAGAAAGAAGGGCGCGATAGAAGGGCGCCCTAAAAGTTATTACTGTCTATGGGAAATATTCTAGTACTGTGATTGGTTGGGGAGAAGAGGGGCTCGTCCAGTTTAGCGGCTGAGCTACCTTCTCATAGAGTTCTATGGGGAAAAGAAATGCATATGATTGGTGGATTCATATCTGCCACCTGGGCTCAACCAATCAGCGCTTTTCTGACTTTTTTACTGTATTTTGAACTGTCCGCCTTTTCATTTGATTGGTCCATACTTCTCCATAGGTTATAATGGTTCCCTGTCGCTTCTATTCTGATTGGTTGGTTTCTGCCAACCAATGAGAAGAGCTTAAAGAATTTGAATTACTGTATTTCCCGACAATTCTCTATATCGCAATTCCTGTCTTGGCGACAAACGCGTTGTTCGGGATTTGATTGATTTATGTTTATTGAAGGTTTCAGCTCTTATTCAGATAATGTTTTACACCTAATAAAAATTATTTTTTTAATCATACTCCATGCCGCATGGCGCTGAGAGCCGAGATTTCATTGCCCCGATCTCTCCATAGCTAACAATGGGGACAAGTAGCTCGCGCTCTGATTGGCCGAGATAGCCAAGCCCCCGCTAGCTCAACCAATCAGCTCTTTTCTGCATTTTTTACTGTATTTTGAACTGTCCCGCCTTTGAATTTGATTGGTCAATACTTCTCCATAGGTTATAATGGGTCCCTGTCGCTCCTATTCTGATTGGCCCGGATTGCCAAGCCCCCGCTAGCTCAACCAATCAGCTCTTTTCTGTGTTTTTACTGTATTTTGAACTGTCCCGCCTTTTATTTTGATTGGTCAATACTTCTCCATAGGTTATAATGGGTCACTGTCGCTCCTATTCTGATTGGCTGGTTTCTGCCGACCAATGAGAATAGTTATCTTGCAGCAAGCAAATATCTACATCAGGGTCTCAAAAACCTATCACAGAAAAATTATAACCCCAAATATAAAAACATCAAAGCTTTATTTCAATTAGTTAAAACTTAAATATAACACACTATTCCCTTACTTCAAAAAACTAGGTAAATTAATTACATATACGATAAAAAGAGGGAGTATACTTAGCTTCCAAGAGGAGTTATTCGCCAATCCTGCATCGATATAGTCCAAAAGAATTGGATACTTCCATTTTTAACCCGAAACAGGTCCTTTGATATAATACGTAAACTACCTCTATAAGCACCCTATTTAAGCCCTAAGAGATGCCTTATGGAGTAATCGCCCCGATAAGGGCGGCCCCACGTTAACGGCTTACACCCTAGGCAACAACTAGTATTTACTAAATTAGGGCCAATGGGTATATACAACGGAGAGATTTCAAAAATTGTATAGTCTCCCGACCGTTTCCCAAATCGGTTCATCAGGGGAGTCAGTTCTCGATACTTTGCGATATTTCCACGCCATGATGGAAGAGCGTTTTTCCCCCAATCTCTATAGGACCTCCTTAAATATACCTCACAGTGATCAGACAAATTTGGTAAACCCAAACCATCTTATTAAATATATATTAACATTTTATTTCCTATGTATCAAATGTATGCACCATATAATAAGTACAGCTACTATATGGATCCTTTTATGCAACTGTCAGAAATTTCAAACAAGTATCCAGTAATATTTTGCCGCGCATCTCTGCGCTTCACGGCCTCAGCAGTCGGGGTCCGGATCTGGTAACTGCGCGTGTGGCCGGCTTCAAAAATACCGCGCAGGGCCCGGTGCTTGTCCTCCAAAATCGGTCATTTTGCGCACGCGCGGCTACGGGGACCATCGCGCATGCCCGAAGCTCAGCGCTCTGTATTTCTTAATGTGCTTTGCCAAGAGCCATCAGCGGTTCTTTTATACATAGCTCAAACAATAGCATTACCCAGCTCCTTGCATTCCCAGTGCAGCATATTTAGGTCACTCGCGCCCCAAACCAGGGGTAAGGGCCTAATATACATACAAATCAATTACATTTGTTATACAGTCCACAATCCTTTTGCAATTACCATTGATTAAAATATGCTAACGATTTATATTGATCTGTGCAAACGCTCCCAAAGTACTACAGATCAACCATACTTTTTAGATAAGTATAAATTAAGCAAAGATAAAAATATGCATGAGACATAGGAATTTTTATGTGAATTGTCACAATCACACGATATTATACAGAAAAGGAGATGCACCAACAGGCCAATCACCAAGACAAGGGAAATATCAATACCTACTATTTTTGATATCTAGATATAGATTCCTCCTTTTTCTATATCTAGATATCAAAAATAGTAGGTATTGATATTTCCCTTGTCTTGGTGATTGGCCTGTTGGTGCATGCCTAACTCAGACATGATATCTCCATAGCACTATAGGCAAAATTTCTTATAACTTAGTACAGTAAAGAGCACATTAAATCAAAGAAACATCCAAACTGTAAGGACTCATTTAAGCCACCAGGACCACTGATCTCAAAGGGTAAATCCACTGGGCCTCTTTCCTTAAGATCTATTGTCCAAATTTCCTTTCCTGGGCGACGGATGAATCACCTCTATGAAAAGAAATCTGAGACATCCAGGATGCCCCCATGCATCTCCCTTTACATGGCGGGCAATCGCTGTGTCCTTCCTATGTCGCACGTCACCCAGGTGTTCTCCCACCCTTGGCGCATCTGGCGAGGGGTTTCTTGCCTCATAGTTAAAGCTGACTTTTTACAAACACGGAGGTAAACCAAACCTTCAGACTTAAAATTAAAGAAGCCTTTTAGGAAATATTTTTTCCCATTTTGATCTTTAAACGACTTTTTGGCCTCTATAAAGGGACAGGCCCACACAATTATCTCCACATCTAAACATCCCTTCGGTCTCCTCTCTAACCAGAACCCCTCTCTCCTGGGCCCGTTTATAATGACTTTTAACTAGCCTATCTCTAAAGAATCTCCACCCGATACGTTATCGTGGTTTATTTGGCAATATGTCAGAGAGATCATCATCTGATTGTAGATATTCCTAGTAATTTGGTCAAAATTGTCTTATCTCATCAGCTCTGTTATCAAACATTCCAATAATTCTAGCTTGGCCCTCATCCTTTTTTCTATTTTTCTTTGGTACCAACAGCTCCACACAATTCCTGCGTTCTCGCTATTCAAAGGCTTGCTGTTAACCTTAGTTTGGTAGCCGCGGGTAGAGAGGCGACGGTCTAAAATCATACGATTTGCTTAAAGAAACCGTCCTCATGGGAACAGTTACGTTTTACCCTCGGGAATTGCCCCCGGGTATACCCCTTTTAAAAGGGCAACTGGATGAGGGACCCCTTCCAGTGCAAACAAACTGTTGGTCGCAGTGGGCTTCCTGAAAACAGTAGTGCTCAAAGATCCACTCAATGTCTTTCGGATCTCTACATCGAGAAATGAAAGTTTGATAGAATCTATTTCAAAGGTGAACCTCAGACCTAAGTCATTGTTATTTAGGACAGAAATAAATTGTCCAAAGATGTCCTTGGGACCGTTTCACAGGACAAAAATGTCATCTATGAAACGGCCCCAGAACAGAATTCTAGAGGTCCACTCTTCATTCTTTTCGAAAGACCCCCCGTTCCTCCCACCAGCACCAGGTAGAGATTAGCATATGTGGGGAGCACACGGGCTCCCCATTGCCGCCCCCTGAGCTGGTGGAAGGTCTTCGAGTCAAATAAGAAATAGTTATGCTGAAGAATAAACTTAAGCAGTCGTATCACAAAAATCCCTCTTTTCTATGTTGAACACCCACCCTACTACAAAAGTACTCAAAAGGGAGATATCCCGTGTGAGTGTGGAATGCAGTTATAGACTTTCAACATCGATTGATGCTAGAATAGTATTTCGTCTATATTAAGTCCCCTAGCTTCCCTCAACAAGTTGACGTGTCCCGAATATAAGAAGGCAATGGGAGTAACGAATCCTCTAAGCAATTCATCCACATAGACACTTGCATTTTTGTGTCAGGGAATTTTTTGCTGAACTATAGGCCGTCCCTTTTTAAAGGGTTAATGACCTTGTGGATTTTAGGGGAAAGCATAGAAGGTTGGTATTGTTGGGTATTCATTAATGATAAATTACTTTCTTTACGGATATCACACCTTTATCCAAGGCAAACAATCACAATGGCATTAAGCTCCATCTTAAAGGATACTGTGGGATCCTTAAGTAGGACTGCATACCATTCCTTGTCATTTAAGGAGATTAAAACACATTTTTGTGTTATTTTATCAAGTGTTATGATACAATGTTACCACCTTTTCCAATGGTTTCACCACCTTGGGTGATCTTTCTCTAACTTAAGCAGTGATTCCATTTCAGAGTGTGTTAATTGCTCCCAAATCAGATCTAATTTGAGCCATATGATCAATTTCCTCATGACCAATTCTCAGAAAGATGTCTAATTCCGGACAGTCCATACTAGGGGGCATCCTCTTACTTTTAGGTGCAAGGTTTGGGAGATGATCCCTGGTGAAAATTTTCCCCCAATAGTCCTGAAAGTATTCTAAACCCCACACATATCTTCTTCAGATATCCACAATATTCTGCCCCCTGTCTATCTTTTAGCTTGAAAAACTTATGCCATTTTAACTTCCGTATGAATAAATTGATATCCCTTACCCATTTAAATGCGGTTCAAACTTGTTGTAGGTACAAATGACAGGCAAAGTGACAAAATTTTAAATTTTTTCTTCCCCTAATGGTCGATCGGTTAAATTAATTATGTGTTTTCATCTTCAATTAGGTTCCGGTTGCTGCTGGGTTTTCCCTAGGGTATACATATTCCGAGTTCAAAAAAAGAGGGAGATGACGAGGGTCCCGATGAGCCATTTAAAGGTCTGGATCTTTGTGAACGCCATTTCCCCTTTCCTTGTCTACCACGTCCCCCCCTCCTCCAAACCTGAACTTGACCTGCTCCACCTGTGTATTTAATTCTGGTCAGACGACTCAGGTTCGGACGAGGAGACGTCTGTCTCTCTAGTATTTGCCTCACTTAAAAATTGATATGCTCTTTTTTCCTTAAATTCAGTGGAGATCACGTATGTATTGTCGATGATTACGCTGTTTAATAAAATTTGATACTTCTCAATTGAATTCTGTAATAACAGCTCTCGTCTAGAAAAAGTCAGATTCAATCTTAAATTTAAGGGTTCTGATCTTTTAGATCTTTTAAATCCTTAGCAGAGGATTCATAAGACCCCAATTTTTCTTCCTCAAGCAGCAAAACCGCATTAAAACCATATAGAGCTTTCCGTCAATTCTTTTTCCCATTTCTCCAATAGAGAGGAGGTACACGATCTAATGGCCCGGTTTTTTCAGTTAATCTCAGGCCCTTAGGTACAATGTTTGCTGTTAATATAACTTTCCAAAGATTGTAAACCTCCCCCACGATTTTTTGTTCTTTTTATATGCCGTGGTTAGATTCCTAAATGCTATTCCAAAATTAAGGTCTTACTCTAATCTAGATCTGTCTCACAGTCTGAAAAACACTTTCCTTGCCTTTAAATGCCCATTGATCAAATTTCACTGGCCCAGGAGAAAAAATTGCCATAGCCAAACTGAATACTTGAAAAATTATCTTGCAGCAAGCAAATATCTAACATGGGTCTCAAAACCTATCACAGAAAAAAATTTTAACCCCAAAATAAAAACATCAAAGCTTTTTTTTCAATTAGTTAAAACTTAATATAAACACATATTCCCTTTCTTCAAAAAACTAGGTAAATTAATTACATATACGAAGAAAGAAGGGAGTATCTTAGCTTCCAAGAGGAGTTATTCACCAATCCTGCATTGATATAGTCCAAAAGAATTGGATACTTTTGACCCGAAACAGGTCCTTTGATATAATAAGTAAACTACCTCTATAAGCACCCTATTTAAGCCCTAAGAGATGCCTTATGGAGTAATCGCCCCGCTAAGGGCGGCCCCACGTTAACGGCTTACACCCTAGGCAACATAGTATATACTAAATTAGGCCAATGGGTTATACAACAAAAAGGGTTTCAAAAATGTTATAGTCTCCCGACGCGTTTCCCCAAATCAGGTTCATTAGGGGAGTCATCTCTCAGATACATGCAGATAGTCCCCGCCATGATGGAAGAGCGATTCCCCCAATTCTCATAAGGACCTCCTTAAATATACCTCACAGTGATCAGACAAATTGGGAACCAACCCCTCTTATTAACATTATTTAATTAACATTTACTCCTATGTCTCAAATGTATGCACCAAATAATAAGTACAGCTACTATATGGATCCTGTATTTCAACTGTCAGTATTTCAAACACACAGTATCCAGTAATACTTTTCCCCGCATCTCAGCAGCTTCACGCGCCCTCAGCAGTCGGCATCCGGAATTGGTAACTGCGCGTGCGCGGCTTCAGAATACCCGCGCATGCTCGGTGCTCGGCCTCCAAATCTGTCATTTGCGCACGCGCGGCTACGAGACCATCGCGCATGCCCGAAGCTCTGCGCTCGGTATTTCTCACTGCGCATTGCCAAGAGCCATCAGCAGTTCATTATACATAGCTCAAACAATTAGCAGTTACCCAGCGTCCCTGCATTTACCCAGTGCAGCATATTTAGGTCACCTCACCACACAAACCAGGGGTAAGGGCCCTAATATACATACATATCAATTACATTTGTTATACAGTCCACAATTCTTTTGCAATGAGAATAGCTTATAGAATTTGAATTACTGTATTTCCCGGCAATTTCAAATATCCAAATTCCCGATGTAGCGGCGTTCTTGATTTTTGGAAAGCGATTTTATTTATGTATTTTTTTCCCCGCATGTATGAGCGCACCTCCTCGGACGGCGAATCTTAGGCGCAATCCCGCACTGTGCCTAAGTCCCCGCACTGCGCCTCACATACTGGCGAGGCGCGGCGGACTTTACACCGCATGTATGATCGCACTACCTCGGGCAGCGAATCTGAGGCACAGTCCTGCACTGCGCCTAAGTCCCGCACTGAGCCTCACCCACTGGCGAGGCGCGGTGGACTTTACACCGCATTTATGAGAGCACTACGGCGCCGACATACATGAGGTGCAGATTTCGTCTGAAAACTGTCAAAAACGTGCGCTCCGACGTGGCGAGATTAGTACATGTCACCCTTTGTGTTTTAACTTCTCTGTGTAATAGCCAAGCAATTGCTATTTGTGCTTAGCTAGAGCACAGAGATCTTCCCCTTGCTGAGGATGGCTGAAAACTGAGCATTCAGCCTCAGGGGTGCGTACAGGAGGTGGTGTGATGACCTCACAAAGGGGCGGGGCTTGAAACGTTTTTTTTTTTCTGACTTTTTTTTCTAAAGTTGAAGATGCCCCTCTTCTAACCAGGAAAAGAGCAACGGGACTGGTAAGCACCAGAAGAGAAATCGTGGCAAAACCCCTTCAATGACCAGCACATTTTTTCAGTTTTTGTCTCTTTGCACTTCAGCAGTCATAACTTTTTCCAATGACGCAGTTGTATGAGGTCTCGTTTTATTCAGGTACTTTTTGGGGGACTAGGTTCAGTTCACTTATATAAATTATTGCAGAATTTTTTTTCGATTCTTTTTCAATTTTTTGGGTTTACACCATTCACATTTTACACCTAATAACTTGTTAGATTACAGATGTAGCAGAACTAAAAAGAACAGATAATACACTGTGATATCACAGCACAGAGTGGTATCTCTACTTTCTCAATGCTTTTCAATGGACTTTGTTTACAGATGAGAGCAGTTTAATCCCAAGTTGCCAACTTTCGAAATGAAAAAGCGGGGAAATTTAGTGGGGAAAAAAATTTGCTTTTGGGACCGCCCTTCTTTTTGGGTTTTGCCCGCCCCTTCAAAAAGCCCCCCACTCCACCTAATTTGTAACGGTTTGGGAAAAGAAAGCCGGGTAGCCCCCCTAACCAGGTAGTGCCCCTTACGGCCGGTTATGCCCCTTGTAGCCAAGTAGATGCCCCTCTGTAGCCGGTAGACCCAAAATTTTTGTAGCCGGGTAGATGCCCCCCCTTTGTTACCCGGTAGGTCCCCCATTTTACCCCGGTAGTGCCCCCTTTTTTCCAGGTAGGTGCCCCCTTGTTAAGGTAGGTGCCCCCATTTTCTGCCAGGTAGGTCCCCCATCTGTTTGCCGGGTAGTGCCCCATCTGTTTCCCAGGTGGGGGCCCCCATTGTTTCCCAGGAGTGTCCCCTCTGTTGCCAGGTAGTGCCCCCATCCCCCCCTTGTTAAGCCCCAATTTGGGTAGGCCCCATCTGTTTGGCCAGGTAGATGCCCCTCTGTTGCCAGGTAGTGCCCACTCTGTTGCCAGGTATCCCCCTCTGTTACCCAGGTAGTGCCCCCTCTTTTTAGCCAGGTATTTGCCCCATCTGTAGCCAGTAGTGCCCCCTCTGTTGCCAAGGTAGTGCCCCATCTTTTTGCTAGGTAGTGCCCCATCTGTTAGCCAGGTAGTGCCCCCCCGTTGTTCCAGGTAGATTTTCCCCTTCTGTTGCAGGTAGTGCCCCCTTGTTTGCAGGTAGGGCCCCCTCTGTTGCCGGTGATGTCCCCTCCTGTTGCCCCCAGGTAGTGCCCCCTCTGTTGCCAGGAGTTGCCCCTTGTTAGCAGGTAGTGCCCCTCTTTTAAAGCAGGAAAGGGGCCCCCAATCTGTTAGCCGGTTGTGCCCCCATTGTGCCGGTAGTGCCCCTTGTTGCAGGTTAGTGCCCCTCTGTTGCCATAGTTGCCTCTTGTTAGCCAGGTAGAGCCCCCTAAAGCTAATAAAAATTAATAATAAAATCCATTACCTTACCGGCTCCTGCGCGTGGCCCTCCGACCGATCTTTTCCCAGCGGCGCAGGGGGAAGTGAGGCAGCCCGCGCGTCAACTCCCTGCAGCCGGCGTCAACTTCCCTGGCCGTTGACTGTATGTACGGCGCACACACGCCGCGTACATACAGGGGGAGGAGGGAGGAGGGAGGATCCTCCTGCCCTCCCCCTCAAGTGAGACGCGGGCGGGTGAGGGCGCCCGCTGCGGACCCTGCCAACCCGCCTGTAGGAGGGGTCCCGCGGGGAAAGGGGTAGCGCAACCAGCGCTATCTTGTTGCCGCGGTTAATTTAAAGGACCCCCGCTGCAGGCGGCGGAGAATGCCAATTTCCCCGGGAGGGCGGGAAGGGGACCCAAATAAGGGGGGACCCCCCCGCAAAAAGGGAGATTTTGCATGTATGGATAATACAAAAAGCCGTGATATCACGGTCAAGCTAGACTCTGTACATCTGTAAGTATACAGGTTATTACAGTCGTGTGGAAATCTAAAATGTGTAGTTTTTTTGTCTGTGTGAAATGTATGCACAATTATTCTTGATTAAATATTTATTTTTATTTTATTAATTTTTTTCTACACTTTTTTATGTTTTTACTTTTTTTTAAATTCCCATGGAGGGATAACTGTTAAATTTTTTACGTTTAGTAATGTATTAGCATATTCATATATGCTAATACATTATAATCTATGTCAGCATTAAGCAACCTCTTGTGATGTCTTCAGAAAGACGTCGCTGCAGATGAACGACCTGCACTACCCAACATCAAAAGTCGGTGGGCGGTCGTTAAGGGGTTAAAGAGTACCTATCATCTCCACTCAAAAATTGATAGTAGATGGAATTATAAGACTTTTCTCAAATACAGTCATTAGCGATCCAGAGGATTTCCCTCAGTATTACAGGGCGACTGGTTTTACTTTCACTTTGTAACTCAGGAGATCCTTATTATGCTGTGGGAGATACCAACTGTGTAGGGGGAGCTGAGGGCATAGCTGCTTGAACAGGGTAATCTGAGTCTCTCACTGCATACAGTACAGTAGGCACAGCACAGTGAAGACATAGTGTGACATAGTTTACCTGTTGCTTCAGCCTCCTCCTCCATATCACACAGGCATCTATATTACACTGCTGCTGGTGTGCACATGATGTAGACTTACAGTCTCAACCCTGCACAGTGGACTCTCCCAGCTCAGAAGCAGTTAATTTGACACAACTGTCAACAAAGGGATTCATCATGCTGTCAGTTGCCAATTTGGCCTGACTTCAGAGCTGTCTTAAAGGGCCAGCGCTTTATTTAAAAACTGAATTACAGGTGAAATGTTTTGATTTTCCTAATGAAGCATACTTGAGAAAGTGTTTGTATTTTAGTCTCCTGTTACTTCATGAGATTTCTCTGGAGGTGATAGGTACTTTTTAAGCAAAACCAGTTAAGTTCATCTACAGACAGCTGTTTCAGGGCATTTGCCCTCCTCAGTACAGAGTATAGCTTACTGGTTGGCTGGGTAAGATACAAGAGTGGCTTAGAGGGGGGAATATAAATCCTCACACCAAAAATTTTTGGGGTGGCTCTCCCCATGGAGAGATATTCCTCCCACTAAGCCAATCTCGCTTCTCACCCCCTATAGGGGGCTATATTTACCTACAGGTGCCTATATCTACCTTTAGGGGCATATACCTACCTATTGAAGGCCTACATATCTACCTTTAAGAGCCATACACATACCTACAGAATGCCTTTATACGTACATTCAACGGGCGTATACACATACCTACTGGGGGCTTTTATACCAACCTACTTATCTAAAAGGGTTATATACTGACCTACATACAGGGGACCAATATACATATCTACCTACTTATAGAGGGACAGCTTACACTTTTGCTTACATTTTTTTTCTTTATTCCTCCTCTAAAACCTAGGTGCGTCTTATAGTCCAAAAAATACGGTATGCGTTTTGTGCTATTTGCGCTTTGTCAGGATCCGAAATATGTTAGGCATAAAAATGTTAGTTAAATCAACAAACAAGAACTTTCCACAGGGAAACGGTAAAAAGTGAACATCCGTAATATTGATAAAACTTGTCGAAAAGAGCAATATAGATAATTATTTGTTTACAATATATATGAGACTGCAGTATATAACATATAAAATTAGGAGTCGTTAAAGAGGTTTTCTCAGAACAGGCTTTCGCAGGCATCTCGAGCTTTCTCTTTCTCTTACAGCTTCAAATCCAGGTGCGGGTCTCTCTTCCCAGTAGGCGTGTGTTCACTCACTGATGAGTGGTGACATCAGAACACCCATTCTCCCTCCTGAGTCATCATCATCATTCTGTGTGAGCAAGGAAAAGGAGAGGATATCACAGCTCTGCAGACCTCATACAATGGTCAGTTATCATGCCTGGAGAGCCGTCACCTCCCTCCACAAGCTGCTTGTAACCAGAAAACCTGCATTGTTGTAAACAGTTAGGGTATGCCTACACTGCATCGGACAAGAAAACAGCCTGAAAGTGGTTGTTTTTTTTTCGATGCAGGACCGTAGTTTTTGTCACGCTTTGTACAAAAAACGCGGTTACTTCTCATTTTTTGAAGTCGCCCATACAATTGTATTGTGTGGGAAGACGACAAGAAAACTAAAAGCGTTGGCGTATTATACAGAATGTTGTATAATACGCCGGTGCCAGAAGACGAGCAGAGAAAAGACGAACTGTGGAGACTACAGCTCATCTTTTCTATTGCCGTCTGCGGGACTGCATGGACGATAGTATCGTCTGCGCTTTTAAAAAACTAAACGCGCGGAAAATACGATTGTATTAATATGCAGTGTAAGACATAGCCTTACACATACAGCCTGAAATTATAAAACAAATGTGAGAAATTCACTCTGCTCCCCCCTCTGTTATCAGACAGGAGGTAGAGGGGGAACAGACTGCATAAGGCTGTGTTATATGGATGTGTTATATCTGGCAGATAAAGAGTAATTTCCCAGATCCTTTAAAAAGAGAATCACTGGTAGAGAAGCAGAAACATATGTTCATGTTCTGCCTGAAAACCGGATGGAAGAATGAACATGTTCTAAGTTTTTCATTACACCGGCGGTGTCAAAAGTCGACCTATAGAAAATCCGTCCAGCGGGGACTGCTGAACGTATTTTCTATTAAAGTCTAAGGAGAAGTGATACATGTCGGTTTTCAGACGGTTTCTAAAACACCAAACAGTCGGAAAAAACTGACCAATAACCCTTGCCATGGGGATAAACCCTTAGAGGAGGATAATGAGAACACAGGCTGCCAGCAGCTAGCTGTGAGCTCAGACAGCTAGTTTCAAACAGCTCAGAGGGGAGTGAGCACAGAGAGTGTAGGCAGGCAACCACCGCACAGGGGGCGTGTCCTGTCCAGAGATTGAACTAAATGCAGGCAGCCGATCACAGCAAAGGAGGCATGGCCCAACCCCAGGCTGTAGTTTTAGGTGTAGACACTTTTAGATTAGCTAATAGTTGCTATACTAAGTGATTTAGGTAATAAAAACCAATTGCAAAAGTGCTTATTTTTACTCTCCCTATCATTACAGATGTGATCTTTGTAGTGAGAAAACCCTTTTAATATATAATGAAAAGAAAGCTCAAAAATATGGAAGAAATTATCTTAGTTATTAGGGGCTGCTAGTGAGCCTCTGAAGAATGTTCATTCATTGATCACCTGTCATTATAATGTTGCTGTTTACATGTGTTTCACACTACGATGTTACTGCTGAGATGGTAGTTTTTATCGCAGGGTGAACAAAAAAAAATCACAATTCTGCCATTGTTTTTATTTTTCTATGGCACTCGTTGCATTGTAAATAACATGACAGATTTGCAGGTTAGGTTGTTACACACGTGGCGATACCAAATATGTGTACTTGTATATTTTTTAAAAATGTCCCCTGAAGAAGCCATTGTGGTGAAACGTGTCAGGACTAGAGACCTGAGGCGTCACGTTCCCCCTTTCTTATCATGAGTAAATGTTATGGCATCACTTTTGGGCAAATTATGGCTATTATGCCTTTTGGATATTAACTTGGCTCATGTTTTTGTCTTGGGATGTCTTTTGTGATATTTGCTTAGGACATTTTTACTAATCCAAACTCAGTTTTCCATTATGTATTTAATGATCTTGTGACTTTCTGTGTGGTGAATGTGTCGGACACTTGTGATATACTCCATACTCTTTGGATAGACACATCTACTTCAGTCACCCTATTAACTTTTATACATACTTATGGGTGCTTTTTGATAGCAATTTTCACCACTGTGTTTCCAATTTTGTATGGGTTCTCCTCTTTTGGTATGTTTTTTATATTTGATAGAATAAAGTATTGAATATTTTTAAAGAGTTATGACTGGCGAAGCGCGGTGGACTTTTCACTGCATGTATGAGCGCACCTCCTCGGACGGCGAATATTAGGCGCAGTCCCGCACTGCGCCTAAGTCCCCGCACTGCGCCTCACACACTGGCGAGGCGCGGTGGACTTTACACCGCATGTATGAGCACTCCTCGGGCGCCGACATACATGAGGCGCAAATTTCGCCAGAAAACTGCTGAAAACGTGCGCTCCGACGCAAATTTGGTGTGCCCTCAAAATAACTCAAGCCATCGATGTCTAAACTGCTGGCAATAAAAGTGAGTACATTCCTAAGTGAAAATGGACAAATTTGCCATTTTCTCTCCATGGTGTCATGTGACTTGTTAGTGTTAAATGGTCTCAGGTGCAAATGGGGAGCAGGGGTTTTAAATTGGTCACTGGAAGCTCAACATGGCACCTAAAGTCAAAGAATGGTCTGGATCTGAAAAAAAGAATTGTGGCTCTACATAAAGATGGCCAACACCCTGAAACTGAGATGCAGCACGGTGGCCAAGATCATACAGTGGTTTAACAAGACAGGTTCCACTCAGAACCGGCCACTCCATAATCGACTGAAGAAGCTGAGTGTACCTGCTCAGCGTAATATCCAAAGATTGTCTTTTCAAAATAGATGTATAAGTGCTGCCAGCATTGCTGTGGAGGTCAAATGGATTGGGATCAGCCTGTCAGTGTATCATAGTGTCATAACTTCAGTTTTGTCCCATGAAAAGATTAATACAATATTTTCAAAAATGTGAGTGGTGTACTAGCTTTTCTGAGTTACTGTGCATGAGGTGCCCAGTTTTATCCTGATCCCAAATTTGACATCCAAAAAAATGTTTGTAAGCTAGACCTACTTTCTTGGTCATTTTTTTGCCTTGATCACACATAATGTATTTTTTATAGCAGAAATTGTCTTGATCATTGACACATTGAGGGTCTGTTGACATGGCAAAGACTATGTATATTTTGTCTTTTTTTTTGCACGTAAAGGGATAACTTTTGTCCACCGTTTGCAGATTCAAGCCATCCCCCCTCACACCTACATATTTATGTTCTGCCCGAAAACTGGGCGGAAGAATGAACATGTCCTAAGTTTTTCGGAACACTGTCAAAAACCGTCCGGTGGAAAATCCATACAGTATGAACTGCTGCTGCATGGATTTTCTATTTAAATCAATGTAAAAGGTTGACAGTCGGTTTACAGATGGTTTTCAAATCAGAAGACCGTCTGTAAAACCTACTGAAAACTGTGTCGTGGGGACATGCCTTTACGCCTATTAATTTCTCAAGTCTAAAAAGTTGACTGCAATAGCTATCAAAAATGATTTATGAAACTCAGTCAGATGCCCTCATATAGCTTCTGAAGACATCAGCTGACAGACCTGCCAGTAAACATGTCCGAGAGAGACAAAAAGAGACATAGAGCACAGTGTTCCTAGTGTATTATCCTTAGTAAGATGAATCTCTAAAAAGTTGTGGTAGAATTGCTCACCTTATTTTGTTGTGTTATTAGATCTGAAAGCACAACTCTCCGCTGCATAGACTGATATACAGTGTATAATAGATAGACTTTAGGAACGCTGCCTCCTGTGAATCTCCTGCTGGCCCTTCCACTGGAACTGAGAACGTCGAAATCAAGTGGAGTAAATATGGATTTAAGTATAAGAATAAAAGTATTCACCTTGATCTGGCTCTCAACCAAGTATATAGTTTCCACATAATACCAGGTGCTGATCCCGACGTAAAATAACTTAAAAAGTACTTTGTATAAGACAACGCGATTTGTATCCCTGGAGGTATACTTCAACAAGTCTAACATTAGACCAACTGACCCGTACATATAAAGGAACTGAGTAGCAAGATTGACAGCTGCAAGCTCTAATCGCTGAAGATAAAATTAAGACACAGAGTAAACATGAAGGCCACATAAAAATATCCAATAAAAATAAATATAAATAACAATTTATAATTCAGTGGAATTTTAAAGATTCTTTAACCCTTTAAGGTCTAAGCCTGTTTTGGAGTTAAGGACCAAGCCCTTTTTTACAAATCTGACATGTGCCACTTTATCTGTGAATAACTTTTCAACACTTTTACCTATCCATGTTATTTAGAGATTGTTTTCTCGTGACACATTGTGCATTAATTTAGCAATTAATTTTGGTCGATAAAATCCTTGTTTAGGTGTGAAAAATATCGAAATTTTGTAAAAATTTTGAAAAATTTGACGTTTTCAAAGTTTAAAAATTTCTGTGTGCAAGACACATAGTCACACCAAACAAAATAGTAAATAATGAACATCTACCATATGTCTACGTTGTGTTGGCATGATTTTTTAAACATCCTATTATTAAGACATTTGGGGGCTTTAAAATTTAGTAGCAAATTTTAAAATTTTCAAGAAAATTTGCAGAACAGATTTTTTTTGGAACCAGGCCACTTCTGATGTGGTTTTGAGGGGCTTGTATGTTAGAAACCCCATAAATGACTCCATTTCAGAAACTACACCCCTTAACATAGTCAAAACAGCAAAACAGCATTTAGGAAGTTTAGTAACCCTTTAGGTATTTCGCAGAAATTAATGAAAAGTGAAAGTGAAATTTCAAAACTTTAACTTTTTTGCAGATTTCTGATTTTTGTTCATTATTCATTGGAACACCGTAGATTTTACCAAGAAATTACAACTCAATAATGATTCTCCTTATTATGCAGTTTTTAGAAATATCCCACTTGTGGCCCATATGCGCTTTTTGACACTTCCACAGGCCTCGGAATTGAAGGAGCACCTTCTTGTTTTAGAATATTTTTCAGGCTTTATTGGGGTAGTGATGGGCAGTGACAGATGTGGGAACAGAAGTTACAAACTGTCTTTTTAACTGATCAGACAGCTATAACAATATGAGTGAGGGGAACAGGGACTTGGCAATGAAGGGGTTAATTTTTTGTGTGTTTTCACTGTATGAGCCAGTGATTTTCACTGGCAGAAAATTGCTGGAACTTGAAAGTGGCAAACTGCCTGATCAGACAGCTGCCACAAATAGATCACAGGGGCAGTGAAGTGATTAGACAGTGGAGGGGTTAATAAAGTATTTCAGGCTGTGACAGCTCAGATCGCAGCACAGGACACTAGGACCCAGCACAGAAATACCATCTCCTCACTCTCTCACACAGAGCAGAGCCCCAGACTGACTAAACCAATCCCAGAGATCCTCAGCACTGGGGATCAGGGGACTGCAATGATTGATCACCTGCTGTGTAGATGTGCTAATTAGCTGTCAGAAACAGCAATTAGCATACAGCTTTCATCTTATCTCTGCACAGGGAGACAGAAAGCTTTCATGACGTTCCTGGACGTCATGGTGCATTAACAGGCAGTGAACTATGACGTTCAGGAACATCAGGGTGCCTTAAAGGGTTAAAATACACTAATATTAACATCCTATTTTAAGAGATGACCTAAACGATAATACATCGGAATCCTTTAAAGTATCGCAGGCGGAGTATTATTAGTGGACTGCATGATTTTATCTTCACACATCTCCTTATAGCGGAATGGTGAGCTAAACCCTTTTTATCAGAAATTACTTCAGTTAAAATTATTTCTATTAATGCCCAAATATTTTTTTTTCCATATTGCTTGTGTGATAGACAGGATACATAATCAATCATACAAATATTTATAATTACCCATTTCACTATTTATACAGTATATCATGCCATTCAAAATCTTATGCTCTAATGTATTATATTTGTAATGATTCTCAGTCAGTTTTTTTACTTAATCAATTCAGTGGCTTTTTTCTAGCCAAAAGGAACAAGAGATTGCATTGGGAATTTACATCATTCCGACTTACATACGTCCCCTAGTTACAAACGGAGACTTATGGGGCGTGGCTGACATTCAACACTGAGTCACGCCCCATGATAACCAAGTGCCAGCATGCCACAGCTGCACATGAGATACAGAACGTTAGGTAAAATCTTCTAAAAAAGGGCACAGACAGCAAAACAAATGTAAAAACTGTTCCCTGTACTATCCCCAAATTTTTTTTGCTGGAATTACATTTAATAAATGTAGCTGTTCCGACTTACATAAAAATTCAACTTAAGAACAAACATACAGTCCCTATCCCGTTTGTAACCCGGGGACTGCCTGTACATCTCCTTATGGCTTAAAGCTTCAACTCGGTTTAGTGTAACTCAGGGATAAACTCTATCGGCCTGTCTTTCTGTCCATCAAGAAAAGCCGAATTATTTGATTTATATTTAGACCTTCATCATTTTGTAAGGAAACTTAAATTAACCAGGCATTTCAATACCCATAAACATGAATTAGTTAATGCTGAAGAAAAAAATGAATGTTCCAAAAATCCGCAAAGATTAGGGAAAATAGTTAAATTTAAATCAAAATCTAAATTTTATCCAATGCACTCTAAAGGTCATGCAACACAAACATTTACAGACCTGGTGGAAGAGGACTTTGGATGTTTCTCTAATAAATCAATCAATGTAAAAAATAAAACAGAAAAAAACAGCCGATAATTTTACTGTAGAGAAGAAGGATGATTAATTCCCTGAAAAATGATAAAGACATAATAATAAGGGAGGCTGGTAAGTGAGGATTATGGACATCTTCTAATATAAGGAGGAGTCCATGAATATTTTATCAGATGATAAATATTATCAAAAGATCCATCACAATCCTTTTCCTGCCCTACAGACTCAGCTTACTAAATGGATAAAAGAGTATGTAATGAATGGAACCATAAGCAAAGAGGAAGGTTAAATTCATCCTTATTTCTAATTCAAGGAAACCATTTTTTTACCAGATTCCAAAACTTCATAAAAACAGATTCAAACCGCCGGTACGACCGATTATTTTAGGAATTGCAAGCATGTCAAGTGATCTGTCACACTATATTGATCTTTTCCTTCAAGAAGATGTGAAAAAACTTCTAAGTCATTTGAAGCATTCCAATGATTTGTTTAATAGTTTACAAACTACTATGTATGAAGAGGAATATTTATTTAATACCTTAGACGTAACATCACTGTACATGAATATTAATCATGAACTTGGTTTAAAGTCTACGGCTAAGTTTGTAGACAATGATCCCCTTTTGACTGATTTACGGATGAAATTCTTATTAGATGGTTTGCGTTATATATATTATACAATAATTAGTTTACTTATGAAGACCAAATCGATTGGCAAAAATGGACATGGTGATGGGGACCAGAGTGGCCCCATCCTATGCAAATTTATTCATGGGAGTCTTTGAGGATAAATTTATTTATAACAACGAAATATTCTTTCCCTATATACCATTATATAAACATTTTATAGATGATCTTTTTTGATTTGAAGTTGGCCACAAGAAAATTGAGGTTTTTGTAAATCTGTTAAATGAGAATGCCTGGGATTTAAAATGTACCCTTAATTGCTAAGAGCCGGGGTGGCTATGTGACATCCAGATTCTTTAATAAGGTCGATGCAAATAACTACCTCATTTACAATAGCTCACACTATAAACAATAGAAGGAAAATATTCCATTCGGACAAATATATTGTATATAGAGAAATCGTGTGTAGTCTTATGTGTAGTACCAGGATATGCTTTTACATGTGTTAGGGTGGGTTCACACTACGATAAGGCT
>JAODAL010002347.1:0-198725 GCA_025379985.1 Phyllomedusa bahiana
CGTGATTCGTGCGAATTTAATTCAACGAAGTTTTTTTTTGCCGAAAAATTTGGCAAATGAACAAAAAACAAAATTTGGGGAAATTCGCCCATCTCTACTAAAAAAAACCTTACTAAAAAGAAATTATATATATTTTTTCCCTATTAAAATTATACAAAATAAAAAAGTCACCCCATAAATCCCATAAAAACCCAACAAATTGTACACCAAAAACCCCAAAATTGAATAAAAATTATCAATGTTTTTTTGGTGCATACCATGGAAATCCATTTTTACAAATCATGTGCCAATATCTCCAAAAAATATCACAAAGTGACTAACGTGCTTACAGCATTACATTCAAAATAATTATATCTTTTTTCCACTATTATTAATAATACACATAAACCCCACCCCCATAAATAAAAAAAAAACCCCCAAATTACACACCTAAACACTAAAAAAATTAAAAAAAAATTAAATTAAAAAAAAAAAAAAACAGAAAGGGAAGAAACAAAAAATTTTTTCCCTTGATTTGGGGGTGGACGTCATCATCATTATTTTTGCGGGCATATCAAACCCTATAAATCAAAAGTCAATACAAATATCTGTAAAAAAATTAAAAACAAAAAAAAAGTAACAAGAAAAAACACAACAGGTTTTAAGAATAAAAAATATTTGAAAACGCCCAAAGAAAACAGAACACATTTTTGGTTTAAAAAAATTGATGTGAACCCAAATTTTTTTTTTATTTGGGAAAAATGGGTTTACCATAGTGCCCCGGGGGTTATTATCCACCTACACTCTCTTTTTTCCAATAAAAAAAATTTAAAAAAAGGTTATAAAAAATTAATGAGCATAGTGCCCTGTGTCCAATCATTGCCCTCCCCAACATAAATCTTTTTTAAAAAATTTTTTTTTTTTAAAAATTTTTAAACTCTAAAAATGAGGAGAGAAAAAAAAATCCATGCTAAAAAAAAAAAGGAAAAAGAAACAAAAATTAAAAAACGTTTTCTTACCCTTTAAAAGAAAACCCAACTCCCCCTATAGCCCCCAAAGGGGGTGCGCCCCAAAAAGGGCCCCCGGGTTCCCGGAACCTACACCATAAAAATTATAATAGCCCTAACAAAAAAAATTGCCCCAAACATGTTTCTATGTCCCCAAACACTTAAAATTAGGGAACTTGGTTTTTGGAAAATATAAAGGTGCGGGGCAAAAGGGCCCCAGAGTTGAAAAAAGGGACCAAAAAAATCCAGTCCAATATCCCAAAATTTTGTCAAAAAGGGTTTAAATTTCAACCGAGCATGTGGAGGGTTTTTAGTCTTTCCCCACCAGAAAAAAGGGGGACAGTGGTATGGTGTTCACTGAAAACCCTTTCTACATCAAAGGAGAGCAAAGACTTAGAAAATTTGGAAGGGGGGTTATCCATTTAAACCCTTAGAGATCATAAGTGGGGGAAAAAATTCCCCAGGGAAAAAACAACATATCAGATGGGTTTTTATATAATATATTTTAATAAAAACTATCCCAGCAGGGACCCCAAATTATCCCCTCACAAAAAAAAAGGGTTTCCTGTACATGGGGGAAAAATTTAAAGGGACCCAAAGAGTCTATATATATATTGGCCCCAAGCTATCCGGGGGGATGAAAAATTAAAATTAACCTGTGGGAAAAGGGAAATTTTGGACCCAAAAACCATCCGGTTTTTCTCATATAATGGATACACTTCTCAAATGTGCCTTTTAAGTCACCACAATATCAAAAAAAAAAACTTTTTTCCAAGAAAAAAAAATTGCCATACTCTCAGTAGTAAAAATTTTCTTTGCTAGATAAAAAATTAGAAAGACCCCATATATAAAGTGAACAGAAACTGCCATGCCAGAGGTCTGTCATATACTCACAAACCGGGACCGGTTGCAATAATCCCCGCGCATTTTTAAAAGATTTTACGGGAAAAATGACCCCAAGAGGGACCTTTTGGGGGAATCCTCCCCTCCCCCGGGAAGGGGGGCCCGAGCAGCCCACAATTTTTCACACGCCGGCAACAAGTGCGGCCGGAGCCCCAAAGGGGCGCCGCCCGAATTCCCCGGCCCTGGGCGCCGCTGCCGATCAAAATAACTAAACAGTTTGGCCGTAACCCCGAAAACCTGAAAAAATTCAAAAACCCAGGCCCCCCGAGCCACAGAGGCAGCAAAGCAAATGCTGCCCCGGGTTTTAACAAAAAAGAACAAAACGGGTTATTGAACATGACTTTTGGGAAACAACAAACCCGGGGGCAATACAAAAAAGACAGAGGCAGGGTTTTTAAAAAAGAAACACCGAAACCCAAAACCGTTCATTAAATTTCCTTGGGGGGGAACATTTTTTGGAGTCAAAAGACCCACTGGGTTTTTCCCTTTTGCAAAAAAAAACCCTATCCCAGTTTGCCGCCCCCGAACAGGAGGGAAAACTCTGTCAACCCCCAAAAACTTGACACATTTCAGACCCGCCACCATGTATGTTACTTTAAAATGTCCTTGCAATTGGGGTACCCTTTAAACCATGCTTGAATCTTTTCACATGTTCCCCCACACGCCTACGAAATTCTCTAATGGTCTTTCCAAAAATTATTCCAGACCACAGTTATTTTTGGGATTTTGAAATCACACCTTTATTTTCTGAAATTTTAAATGTTGTCCAATCTGGAAGCCCCTGTTGAGCACTTTTGCTTTTAAAAATTTTTTTTCCCGTTCCTAGAAATTCACACGCAAACGCAGCCGCAAACATCTAAAACACCCCAAAACGGGTTTTGGCCAAGTTCTAGGGCTCGAGTTACTTTCAAAGGGGACTGTGGATTTACAAAATCCCGAATGTTTCTTACCCTTACAGTAGGGGGATAGGGGGGGTATTCCCCTATCATTTTTCTCAGGTTGTATCCATTTTAAAGGAATTTTTCCCAAAATTCTTTGAAAATTAAAATCTTCCAAAACAGGAGAAAGGCCGCCCTCAAAGCCCCCAAATTAGGCAAAAGAGGGCCCTCATTTTTCTTTTTTCAACCATTTTTGGGAATAAAAAAGGGGCTTTTCCCTTGGTTGTTGTAGAGCATTCTTAAGGCTTTCTAAGGCCCCCCTCCGGATAGCCTTATCAAAAAAACGCTTCCCCCAAGCCCCCTAGATTGTTTTTTTAAATTCCAATGGGGTAGAAAATTTCTCCTAAAAACGAAAAGTTTTGGGGCCTTTAGGGTTCCCCCTCTTGGGGGGGACGGGAAAGGGACTGCTGCCCCCACTCAAGGGGAAATTTTGTACAGTCGGCTTCTAAAAAAATTGGGGTATCCGGGGAAAACCCCCCGCTGTCTTTAAATTTACAGACACCCAAAAATGATAAGACATCCTTTAAAAAAATTTTATACGTAAAAATTCGGTTTCAATTCATTTTTTTCCCATCAAGAAATCAAAAAAGGGCCCCCTTAAAACCCTTTTGGGGGGTCCCTTTAAAACAGAACCAGGATGTCCCCGATATACCTTTTTCCAAAAAAAAATATGGGTCCGTCCAAAATGTTTTTAGCATCACCAAAGACAAAATTATCCCCCCCCCAAAGCCCGGGAGCAGTTTTTTCGTGGGTGGCGCGAAAGGAGCTACCCATGGCCGTGCCCCCTGATGGTGGTAGTTTCTTCTTAAAAAAAAACAAAAAGTTTTTGGGTGAGAACAAACTAAAGCAAATGGAGGAAAAGCCAAATATTTTCCTGAAACGGGACCCCCCATGCACTTAAAAATTTCTCTGACAGCTCCCCAACCCCAAAAAACATGCGGGTTTGGAGGAGTAGGGGGCCCTCCACGTCATATAACCCAAATTGCATGACTGGGGCCCCGTGAAAAACCCCCAACTTGCGCGGGCAGTTCCATCAACCCCTATTGAAATGATGGGGGGGCCCCCACAAAAGGACCAAAATTTTTTTCGATTATAGGGGGTCCAATATTTTGGCAAAGATTTCCCCACACCAGGGGGAAAAAGGGTCTGCCCCAAGGGAACACATTCTTGTGCCCCTTTGGGGGAAAAACAGTAAACGTCGCCTCCTGGGAAAGGGCGGGGGGCTTTAAAATAAAACTCATCCTTACTAATAAACCCTAAAAACCAGGCTTTTCTGATAAGTAGAAAAAAGGGTTCTTCAAGAAAAGAAAAAGTGGGTTTTAGAGCTCAAAATTTCTTTCCCCCTCCCGGGTCTTTCAAGATTTTTAAAAAACAAAATGAAACATAATCTTCGGTATAAAGGTCATTTATGTTACCCCCTTTATCCGAGGGTTTTATGGTGATAACCTTTATTTTAACCCGACCCTTAATACTCATATCCATCCTTACTACAGTTCCATCAAATTTCCATCATTTTGGTCCAAATTTCTCGAGTTCGCTGATAGCCAAGCTCAAAAAACAGATCAATGTACGGGGAAATTCACTTTGAGGAAATACGCGAAACTTTTTTTTTTGAATTCAGTAAAGGGGCCCCTTCCCAAAGAGATTGGGGAATCCCAGGGGAGGCTCTCAAGTAGTCTCACTTCTTCTAACATTTCCACTGGTATCCCAACTCAAGACACTCGGTTTATTCCAAATGAAAAAATTTATACCAATGCATTTTTCCCCGGGCAAAGGGGTTCAGGTCCCTTCCCCATTTTGAAAAAAGCTAAACCCCTTTCCTTTTGGTAAAAAAGGGAAAAACCCCCTTTTACTCAATTTTTGGAGCTCAATTCACTAAGGCTCTTTTTTCGATTTTTTTATAATCACTTAGTGTCTATCGTAATACCAAGGCAATGCCAGAAGACACCGAGGATATTGGTTTTCGAATGGCCTAGTCGCGAAACGGATTGCGATTCCTCAGGGGATATGTTGTGCCCCCTAAAAAAGGCCGATTCTTGAACTCCAGTACCTGAACCTCTTTTCCCGATTACCCCTACCTCTTCCTTTTGGGAGGGGCCCTCCCTCTCCTCGATTTTGGGCCCCCTACCCAGATTTTAATTTATCAGTTTCACTGAGGAAAAGTCTGCCCCTTTGGCCCCGTCTCGTATCCCTTTTCCCCCAAAAAGGGAGGGGGCCCTTTTTTATTTCTTAAAGTCTTCCGTCACGAGTAAATGTTTTTTGCTTGCTTTTCCTTAAAAGGAACAAAAATATTTTTCTATTGTATTTTGAAATTTGGGGGCTTTTCCTTAGCTAGAAAAATTTTTCTCTTGCTAAAAATGTTTTATTCCATAAACCCTGTTTTTTTTAATTTTGTCATTCAGGATTCCAGTTTAAGAACTCTCATACCCCAGGAGCGCTGCAAAAAACCCAAAGGGGAGCTCGTGCCCGTTTTCCTTCTCCCAACTAAATAGAAAAGCCAAGCTTCTTTTTTTTTTTTCCGGGGGTTTTAAAAAAAATTCTAAGACCCCTAGGAACAACCCCTTTTGTTAATAATGCTTCGGGCTTTGAACCACCCCCCCAAGAGGTTTATCTGCTCTTTTTTCATTTGTGAAAAATTTCCCTCAAAAAGTGTTTTAAAACTGGGCTTTAAATTTCCCTGTATCAAAACCTGTTCAAAAAATACCCCTTTGGGCTTCTGTAAACCTTTTTGACTGGGTCCAAACCTATCGAAAGGGGACCTCCCTTTAACCGTAAAACCCAATTACTAAAAAAATACGACAATAAGGGAATTTTGATATTTAAAAAAAATTTCCCCAATTTTTGAAACATAAAAAATCCAATTTTCCCAAACCCAAACATTTTATCATGTTTTAAAATTTTCATTTTTTAATAATAACTCAAAAAAAGAGGAGAAAAAGAAAATCCCGTGTTTAAAAAAAAAAGGAAAAAGAAAAAAAAACTTTTTCCGGTAAGGGTGGAGTTCGGCTGGTTCTCTATAGCTGAAAATCCCGGGCCTGAGAAAATCCATGACACTCCTTAATATGGTGCAAAATATACAAAATGTATCTGTCGAAAGTGTGAAGATATTCCAAATAACTTCGCTTTCAAATAGGTTGATTCCATAACATATACGAGGCTTTTAATGAGGACCCAAATTATGATAGAGGCAGAAAAAATTTTTTTTCCCGGAAAAATGTGGTCTTCTTTAGTCACACCTAAAGAAATGTTTAAAAAATTTAATAAGTGAAGAAATCTAGGAGAGGAGGAGAGTAGAGGAATAATACACAAGAAGCTGAAAGGTAGATTAAAACCAGTGAAAAATTGTGAGTCGGGAAGAACTCAGAGTAACTGTGTTAAAGGAGAACATATACTGTAGTTGTCAAAGGTTTAAATAAGCAAAAAAGTTTAAGTGCCCTTTACTTTTTAAAATTGAGTGTTCCTTTCCAGGGGGGAATCATAGGTTTTAATGGTAAGATATCAAAAATTCCAATGGTTGGAAAAGGTGGGAAAAGCATGTTTTAGGTTAAAAAGAGTGAAGTGGAAGAAGGAGGTGGGTCCAGGCAAAGAAAAAAATTTAAAGGGTATAGTAATATAGAGGATATAAGAAAATCAATGAGCATAGTGTCTGTGTCCTATCTTTGGGAAAAAAATTTGTAGAACAGAAAAATTGCACATATAAATGAAAAGTGAATAAATTTAAAATGAATTTAAAGGGAGGAAACACGCCGCATGTATTTGAAAAAACAGAGATGCCCCTGAATTTTAAAAAATGAGGGGTTAGATCTACCCAATGGCCCCAATTTTTAAAAGTCTGAAAGGGAAAAATTTAAGAGTTTTAATAGTTAAAAAATTAAAAAAAGGGAAACCCAGTAATGCAATCATAACATGTTAGAACATGGCCCAACTAATCTGAAACTGAAAAAGTGAGTGCAATGGTCCTTATCATGGAATTTGGGCTTTACAGGAAGGTATTGTTGAAAGCTTAAAAAGCTTTTTGGGATTTTTAATGGGGTTTTCAAATTAAGAACCCTTTAAAGGGAAAAAAAAAAATCCGGGTTTTTAATCAATGCAAGCACTGGGGGAAGAAACCCCAAATTTAAACATTCCTTTCTCGGTAAAATCTATGTACCCCTGTTTTTAGGGACGACTAAACTTTTTTTTAAAACCCTTTTACTCACTGAAACAAAAAAATTTTTAAATTCCCTTTTAAAATGTCTTCCCTTTCCGGGCCCAGGGTTTTTCCCCCAATTTAATTGGGGGAAAGGGGGGGGGGCCTGTCTTTTAAATTCCAAAGCCCTGAGATTTTTTCAAACTTTGATGAAAAGCACACAAAAAAAGGGTTATAAACAAATCATTTTTCAATATAAAACTAAAAAATATTACCCTCACAATTCCCCCCCTTTTTGACCCCGATATTTTGTGATCAGATCTGTTTTTGGTTTTTTTCGGGATACTTTCTCATGCAGTAACCCCCATTGCCAGACTTCCTGTTACGCTTCTTTTTCCCCTCCCTGCACCTTGCGGATTCCCCCAAAAAAAAAAACTACACTTTTTAAAGCTCTTTAAACTTTGAGACTTTTTATGCCCTAAAGGGGAAAAAAATTATATTCTCACAAGTCACAAAAAGAAAATGACATTTTTCTTCTTTTAGTTTCCCCTAACATGCACTGAACTTTTAAATTTACACACACATTTTTATGAGCAGTACCCCTTTGTAAAACCCAACCTGTAATATCCCCCCCTATCAACATCCATTGGCCCAAAAACCAATTTGTTAGATTTAAAAATGAAAACAAAATCACCCCACCTGGGGGGCCCTTTTCACTTGGTTTTGCTTTTCATCCTTTAAATCACTCATCTTGCAAAAAAAATATTTTTAAATTTTCCCTTTTTTGCCAATTTCCTACGGGATCAGTAAAAAAAATCAAGTAACTTTATACTTATGAAAACAAATTTGATATTTCCCATTTTTCCCTTGGCTTTGCTTTTCTGCAGCCCTTTTTTATACAGTGTTCCCCTGGGAATCTTGTTTATATCTACATCCTTAGGGGGGGACAAAGGGGGGTAAAGGGTTTGACACCTAGCAAATTATGAATTTTCTTTCTACACCAAGAATAATCCACTTATATGCAGCATTTATAAGTCTTCTGGTAGATCTTTCAGATGTGTGAATTAAAATTTTAATAGATTACTATCATTTTAAAAAAGGAGAAATTCTAATATCAAAACCCATCCCCTTTTCCCTCCCCCCAGATCCTCAAATTTTGTTTTCCCAAAAAACCTTACATTCGAATTTTTTCCCCCTTTCCCCTTTAGGGCCTTTATTTAAAAAAGGGCCCCCATTCCCAAATGCAAAACCCATCATCCATCAAAAAAAGGGAAAATATTTAACTTTTTCCCATTTTAATCTATGAGTATCTTTTATTTAAAAAAAGTGGGCTCCAACATCAACAAAAATCCCTACTTTAATCACAAATGGGGGCCCTTTTTCCTATTGAACTTTCAACTCGGAGCTCCCCATTTTCTTGACTTTACTAACGGAAAATGGTACTCTTATATTTCCCAAACCCCCCTATATTAACACATTCCCCTCTCTTTACCCTTTATCGTATTTTGGGACGTTAACATAAAAAAAAATTGAATGTGTCCATCTTGCTATGGGGAAAAGTTCACCAGTGATTTTTCAATCATTTTCCAGATTTTTAAATTTTGGGCTGTTTGTTTCTAGGGGTTTGCAAGACATAGGTTAAAAACAGTTCCTCCCAGGTTTACAGAAAATTTTCCCAGATAAGACCCTAGTCTTACACCTTTCTGGGGGGGAGCACATATTCAACCCGCAATTTATATGATAGTTTTATGACTTGCAGGAACTTAAATTTAGCATCTTTCCCTCTTTCTAACAAGGGAAAAGGGGTGTTTTCTCGTATGGCTGGTGTGGACCCAGTTGTTCTTTCCCTCTAGGGGGTTTATCCCAAAATCCCCAGTTTTCAAACAGAACCCTTTAAAGGGACCCCTCGTTTTGATAGGCTCCCCAAAAATCCTTCCACGGTTTTCAAGGGGCCACCCCAAACAAACCCCGTTCAAGGGTTTTGGTACTTTAGGTACTTCTCATTTTGGAATAGAATCAAAAAATTTTTTTATGAAATGGGTTCAAAGGGGTTTCTGCCGGGGCCGTACATATCCTGTCATACGCAAAAATGTATGAGAAAACCCGTGGGAAAAATGGGCCCCTTTTTTGGGGGATACCAACCAAAATCTCATAAGGAGACCCCCTTTATTTTCCTCAAGGTGTGGGAAAAAGACTGGGAAAAAAGCCCAAAAGGCAAAAACTCTGACCATGGGGTTCCCTGTTTTTTTTTCATTTAACTGTTTATTTTCCCTTTTCCCCTGAAGATGGTTGAGGAAAAAATTTAAAGGCCTGTTTTAAAAACCTTTAAGGCACCCTTCTCCCTTTTTTCAAAACTTCTCCCGTGAAGTGTTTTTCCTCGATCATCTCTATTGCTTTTGGGGAGCCCAAATCAAAAAACCCTTAAATTTATTTTTTTGGGACTTTTTGCCCGCTTTCTGTATTGGGAAGGCTTCAGGCCCAAACCAGGGAAAAAGGTCTACCGGTTTAACAAGGGCAATTTTCACTCCTTGGAAATGGACACCAGCGGGCCCAAGGGATGGTTTTTTTGGGGGAAACCCTTTTCTATGTTTCCCAAATTTTGTGTTTTTCATATGTCGTACAAAGGGCTTGATAGTAACTGGCTGCCGGGGCCCTTTCTGAACCAAGAGCAACCCAATACTTTTTTACTAGCAAACAAATACAAGGGAGTCTTGGACTGGTGGGGGGGGGGGGGGTCCATAGGGTGCCTTTGGCCATTTATTGGGAAAAGGCCCATGGGAGGCAGGCTTTTTGGGCTATAACCCCCAGGCCACCCTCGGGTTTAAAAATGAGATCCCGTTTCTCCCCCCTCCCCCTTTTTTTACCTTTTAGCAGAGAAATTTAAGGGGCCTAAAAGGGCATCAGGGGGTAACCGGGGCCCCCCGGTTGGGAACGGGCCCTTTCAGTCAGAAGATCCTTAACCCCAGGCCCTTTGGGCGCAACCAGTTTTTGGCCCCCTTTTTTCTGCTCTTATTTCCCCTTTGCTTCAGGGCTGTCAGATTTTTTATGTGTTCTGACCTTTAAATTTTCCCAAACTCTGTACAACGACCCGGGCTTTCATTTTGGTCCGACAAATTTCTGCATTCTTGTTTGGGGGTTTTTATTTGAAAGTTAAAAAAACCCAGGGTTTTCCATAAAGGGGCCATAATCATGGGGTATTCCCAAATTTTTATGACATGAGGGGGGGCTTTGGGATATGTTTTTATCTTACCCTCAGGGCCCCTGTTTATGCCTCCCGGTATTTTCCCTCAACTCCCCACCTGGGAAATGGTTTTTGGGAAAAGGGGGTTTTTAATTTTTTTTACCTTGGGGCGTGACCAAACCCTATGTTTTCCCAAAGTGATACCGCTGTAATTTCCCCCGTACCTTTGGGTTTCCTTTTAAAAAAAAACTCAGAGGTTAGAAATTTGTGAAATTTGGGGAAAACCTTCACATGGGTAAATTTCCCATTTTTTTCTTGGCCCTTTTGGGCCATACAAAACAAATTTTTTTCCTCGTCTTTCCATCTAATTTTTCCCCTTTGGGGCTAATTTAGGGGAACAGAGTGGTAATTCAAGTTCTACACTAAGTAGTGAAAAAACTTGGGACATAAATAACCAAATGTAGGCGTAAACTAACAGGGCCAAAGAGTGTCATAGTTACATCTTTAGAATATCGTGTCATCATCCCGGGTATGTTTTGTTACGGAGAATTTCCCGTACAACCTCTGAGACTTTATGTTTAAATACTTTTTACTACCGTGACTGTAAGGGCTGCCGTGGGGAAAGACCAGCCATCTTGGTGCAGACAAACCGAAACACTTGTCATAGTCAGGGTGCCCGGGCAAAGGGGTAGAGGAAATTAACAACTTCGAGTTTTGGAATTTTTTTTAAGTGCCCCCCTCTAAAGCTTAAATGGGTGTGTAGCCAAACACTTTATACAAAAAGCTGGGATAAGCAAAAAAAGCTGATCATATTAAAAAATATTACAATATTATAAAAAAACCCAAGGGAAAAATTTTGAGTTGACTCCCAGGGAAATTCCCCCTCCTGTATGTTCTGATTCGGTTTTCTGGTCAGGTGCCCAGGCACCAGCTGACAAGCGTGTCCTAGAAGGTAACCTTGTCTACAAAAAAATGTAAAAATTGTCCATGAGGCCCTCGAACAGGCCCCATTTAGCAAAAAAAAAAAAAAACAAAACAGAGATACTGTCCGTAAGTCTATCCACTGTTTACAGCCCCTGAGGACAGAAAAATGGGTTAAAAATCTTATTGGTTAGTTTAAGTAGTAAGCATCTTAGGTTTTTAAAGTTAAGGGATCTTAATACATCCTAAACAAAAATACATAAGGGAAGAGAAGACTAACTGAACCCTTTCTCAACAAATAATTTTGTAAATCCCCCCCAAAAAAATGACCCCTCACCAAAAATGGGGCCTGTTTTTGGGAAAATCTACACCCAATTTGGGTCTTTCCCCCGGCCCCCCCCCGAGTCGGCACCTGTACCTCTCTTCTTATCATCAGTTGTAAAAAAGCCACCCCCTGCACACATATGTAGGACTACAGGCTTTACATTTTAACAAACAGACAAACAAAAAGTTTTTCCAACGCAAAGGAAGGGTTTCCACAAAGTTAACATAAAACAAAAAAAGAAACAAAGGAAACCTTCATACATTTCCCCACATACAACATAAAAAACTTCAAATAAACCCAAAAAAGGGAAAGGGAAAAAAAATAAAAAAAAACAAAAAATCCCAAAAACCCCAAAAACAAAACAATGGCTGGGAATGATCAAAATATTTCCCCCAAAACTTTAGAGTCCTTTTTCTTCAAATCAATATAAAAAAATTAGTAAAAATTCATCTTTCATTCCTACAAGAGAACCAAAGGGTTAAAAATTTAAAATTTTTCTCCTCTCCACCTAAAAAATAAAATTTTGGGAAAAAAAAGTAAGTAACATTCCCGGTAATATAAAAGTAGTTTTAAAAAAAGACAATTTCAAAAATTTTTTCAAACTTTTTGCAAAAAATTTTTCCCAAATTTTTTTTGTTATATTAAAAAGAGCTCTTTAAATTTTCCACGGGACTTTTTTTTACTTCAAAACCCAAAATTTTAAAAGGATTCCTTTTCAACTTATACACCCGAAAAACTTTATTCTAAAAATTTCAACAAAGCATACAAATTTTATTGAATTTTCTTGTAGATACCAAACATCATCTGCAGAATTTTAACCCGTAAAGACAAAAAATATCAATTACACACAAACCCAACTAAAAATTCATCAAAAGTTTAAAAACAGATAAGTGCAGTAATCAACGAAAAACCACAATGGTTTTTCAGCATCTGGAGCTGTTAAACCTTCCCCCCTCCCTTTTGAAATCAGAGCTGTGCTGCTGTGGCACTAAAAGATCCCAAAAAGTCAAAAGAAATAGGGGAAATAAACCCTTTTTTTCCTGCCTTTTTCCCTCTCACATGGGATCATACCTTCATTAAAAACCCCTTAAATACCCGGTGACAACTAAAAAACCTTTATACTTATAGAAGACTTTCCCTTCCCTT
Organism: Phyllomedusa bahiana; assembly: GCA_025379985.1. Classification (NCBI taxonomy): domain Eukaryota; kingdom Metazoa; phylum Chordata; class Amphibia; order Anura; family Hylidae; genus Phyllomedusa; species Phyllomedusa bahiana. Next base: position 12,530 of record JAODAL010002347.1, read on the forward strand.
TTTCTACTTTCAAAAGCCAACTTTCACCATTACAATTTTTTGAAATGTTTTTAATTCCCGCCTTTCCAAATTTAAAATAATTTTTTTATTTCCCAACAAGTTTCCAAATTCCCACAGTTTCGACCCCTGGTTTACATAAAAACCCCTGACTGGTTAATTCCAAAAACTAAAAAACCCCCATTCAAAATTTTCCCAAAAATAATACACAAATTTTGTTAGTATCATACCCCCTGAGATGACTAGGGTTAAAAATTCTAATCCCCCCATTTTACGTTCTAACTATTTTAAAAAAATTAGTTGTACCCTACCTCTGATTGGGTTTGATTAAAAAATTTAAAACCATTTATTTCAGTGTTAAAAAATAATGGTTGTCCCCACCCAAAACAAAATTCAAATAAAATCTTTTCTGTCTTGGGGTTAACCCAAAGGACTGAAAAAAATTTCTCTAATCAAACCCCTATTTTTTTGCAATAACCACTACATAAAGACAGGTCACCACTCATTGAAATTTAAAACATTGTGTGTCAATCCCCAAAAACCTTTTTCAGCTTTTATTCAATTTATTCCCTTGGGGTGAATTCACTCCCCCCTCCCTCAGGAAAATTTCCTTTTTTTCTAAGCCCCCTAAGGGCACTGCAGCCATGAAACCCTTTGGGCCTTTCACAAAAAGTAAAGCCTCACCCCATTTTACTCCACACCCAAAAACAAACCATATTTAGTAAATTTAAACCACGTCAATTTCTCCTATATTTTATCAAAAGTTTTTGGAAACAGAATAAAAAATTTTTGAGGGGCTTAGGATTTGGACAGGGAACCAAACTTGAAGGACAGAATAAATTTTTAGTAAGCAGATATAAGATTTTATTTTTCTTACCTTTTTGTTTTTTAAAGTTTTAAACTGCGTATTTTCCCCTTTTTAAGCATGATAACCCCTTTTTTTGGGCCGGATAACCAAATCGTTGTTCCCCGGGCCCCCCGTTGGGCGCCATTTTTTTTTTGTAGCTTTTAAAAAAGCTTTTTTGATGTTGGGGCGGGTTTTTTAAAAATTTAAAAATTCGTTGAAGGGAAAAAATTTTCCAGGGTTTTTCAAAGCAAGCATTGTGAAACACACAGCATATAAAAATCATCATTGATATGCTGAAGAAAGTCTGCCCCTTAAATGCAAATTTTTATGGTTTTATAGCCCCTTTTTGTTTGAAAAACATTTAGCCAATCAATTTAAAAAAATAGCTAGTTCCTCATACGCCCGGTTTAAACTTTAAAATTTTCCCCTATGGGGGGCTTCTTTCGGGGACAAAAGAGGGCCTTTAGGGTTTTCCCCCCTGATCAATGGCCCTTTGGTCACCCCATATATCTAGGCTCCCCTGAGAAAAAAAACCCTAATTAACTTCCCCTTTTTGCTGAGGGTCTATGTATCCCGTTCCTTTTTGGACTGACTAAACATTTTAACCCTTACTCACTGAAAAAAAGAAACTTTATTCCTTTAAATGTCTATACCCCCGGGCAATTTTTTTCCAAATTATTGGAGGAAGGGGGGGGGGCATGTCTTAACATTCCAAAGACCTGAGTTTTTCAAACTTTGATAAAAAGCACACAAAGAGTATATACAAATCAATAAAAATAAAACTAAAATATTACCCTCCATATCTTTACCGCAGTATGTGGTCGACTTGTGTTTATACATATGGTCTTTGGCACGTTGAGTCATTTCCCATATAAGTACCACAAGACTTTTAAAGAAAAAAACTGTATTTTCAGGGCGTTTTAATCATAGGGCAAAAGGTGCAACTGCACTGGGCTCCCCTCTGGCAGATCCCATAACCTACAGCTGCTGCTACAAATTCAAATACTGTTCTTTGCTGCCACTTCACTTCTTCTACAGTGCAGATGAGAGGGGTTCTGTCTCTCCCCCTTGCCCTCCAACCGTGCGGGAGATGTGAAATTTTCTCTGCTCCTCCCCCTCCTACGCAGAGCCAAAAGCAGGGGGCCCCAACCTTTTTTCCACTGGGACCGGTTTATGAAAAAAATTTTTTCCCCATGGCCGAGGGGGGGTGGGGTTTAAGGGGGCGGGGTTATTAGGGGGGGTTATGGGGGGGGTTGGATTTTAGAATCACGCAAAAAAAACCCAAACAAAAAAGTTAACTGTGCCCCTTTAAAAGAAATAGTATGGGTAACCAAAATTTTATAACTCGGGCTGATTGTCAGCTCTGGGTCATAATTTTAATAATCTGACCAACAAGCCAGTCGTCGCAGAAAATATTGTCACTCTGGGGGTCGCATTAACATTATATAATTTTCAATGTAATCACTCTGCGTTATAGAATAAGCCCCCTTATCAATAGAGAAGGTATTTTAGCCCCCTGTAGTAATGATAGATAAAATGGCCCCCTTCAGTAAAAAAAAGTATGGCCCCCTTAAATCACAAATATGGTCCCCTGTAGTAATCAATAAATATAGGCCCCCTGTAGTAAAAATAAATATAGGTCCCCTGTAGTAATCAATAAATATAGGCCCCCTGTAGTAATAATAAATATAGGCCACCTGATGATAAAAATAAAATATGCCCCTTTATAATAAAAAAAAATAAATATAGGCCCCCTGTATATAATAATAGTAAAACCCCTTAGTGATAATAAATAAGCCCTTTTTTTAAAAAAATAAAAGATAAAGCCCCTGTAGTGATATTAAACAGACATATGCCCCTTTTAGTGATAAATAAATAAATATATGACCCCTGTAGTAATAACCATGCTTTTTTAAAAAAAAAAAAAAAAAAAAAGGAGGTTAATTACCTTTCCCATCCAGAAAGCTCTTCCCTAGGACCCGGCCCTCCGGAACCCGAGCGCAGGGGATGTGACGACACCTCTGCGTCACTCCCCATGCTTCTGAGATTTTTTTTAATCGGGGCCATGATGCATCTACCCCCTTTTCCCCTTTTTCCAGTGAACAGCCGCAACCATGCACGTAGCTGCAACTCGCGGGGCCAAGCAACGGCCCCGCGCAGAGTAAATGCCGACCACCCAACAAATTAAGGGGCGTCGGCATCATGTTGCCCAGCCCCCGGGAGGGCAGAGGAAGCGCTACACCCCGGTCCCGGGTCCCCAGCCCGGGTTGGGGGCCCCCTGCTCAAGGGCTAAAAAATTTTGACAGTAAGAATACTGGGCGGCCCATCGGGTAGTTGGTGAAACCCCCGGTGGGTCCCAAGCTCTGGTGGGCCCGGAGGTGCCGCCATTTCATCCTGCATCAGAATGTCCAGAAGAGGCAGAGCCCGGGTATCGAGGTCTAATGTCCTTGATTCCTGGGACTGTGTGGCCTTAGCGGAGTATAGTGCAGCCAGCGCTCTGCTCCGCAATTCAGCCTGATAGGCCTAAGTCCTCTAATGGTGACATAGGCAGTGTGATGATGTTACATCATCGTGCCCCCTATTCCAGGCTTCACTAGGTGAGTTTATTTGGAGGTGAGTTTGTTTATTTTTTTATGTTATGCAGCCTTAACTATTTACAACCTACCCAACTGGGGCCTTAACTAGCTATAACCTACCTAACTGGGGCCCTGACTACCTATAGCATACCTAATTGGGGCACAACACCTACGCCCTTTTAACGGGGCCCTAAAATACTTACAACCAACCTAACTGGGGTCCTAACTATCTACAGCGTACCTAACTGGGGCCCTGACTGCCTACAACCTACCTAACTGAGGTCCTAACTACCAACAGCCTACCTAACTGGGGCCCCATATCACCTACATACAACCTACCTAGCTGGGCCCCACCTGTTACCTACCTACAGCCTACCTAACTGGGGTCCCACTATCACTTACCTATGAGGGGTCCACCTACCTACATGGGGCCCACCCACCTAACTGGGGCCCTCCTACAGCCTACTTAACTGGAGCCCACCAACCTAACTGAGGCCTATCAACCTACCTAACTGGGGCCTACTTGTCTAACCAGGGGCTATCTACCTACACACCTATAGCCCACCTACCTAACTACTTGGGGCCCACATACCTAACTGGCCTGGGACCTAGCAACTTAGCAAATGGCGGTCTACCTGCCTAAATAGGGCCCACCTAGCTACCTGGGGCCTTTCCCATTTACCTAACTACTTAGGGCCTTGCCTACTTACCTGGTAATATGATTCTGAGGGGTACAGGCCATAGCTGTGGCACAATCTAAAGGGGGTTTGTCCTCTCCACCCCTCTCCAGCCCCCTAGGTGACTGTGCCTCTAAGCTATGGCCTGTACCCGTCCTCCCACCCGGTGGAGTTTATACAGAGGTGGAAATAGCTAAAGTGGTGCTGGAAAAGTGAGGATTCTAAGATATTTGCGTGTGAATTCTGCAGGGATAAGTGGTGGCCAGTAGAAGTCGTCACAGCGGTCTGGACTGCATGGAGGAGAAAAGGGAAAAAGAACAACTCATGACAGAAGAGAATGACTCATCAGATAAGATATCTCCTGTGAGTCCTTGGGTGTCAGGAGTTATTTTGCAACTGTGTTGGATCAGTGCTGTATTCACTGTCATGTGATGCAACCTGAGCTGGTGTCTGACAATTATGTGGTCTTTATACAGTGGTGTTGTAAGTTATAACTGAGCTGGTGTCTGACCACCATGTGGTCTCTATATGGTGGTGTTGTAGGTTGCATTAGCACTTGTATAGGGGCAGCGTACCCTGATTGTAAAAGTGAGTGCACTCCTGTCCCTGACCCTGTAATTAGGGAGTTTCACTGTTAATTTCTTGACTGTGTTTATAGTAGTGTTTATTTTAGAAAGTGGAGAGATGGACTGAGATAAACTTGGAGGTGGATAATGTGTATGGGTTGGTGGGGCGTGGAGGGGAAAATGGTTGGAGCTACTTAGTCATGTGTCTATAATATGTTAGACTGATGAGTGAGACAGACAGATGTGTGAGACATATAGATTTGTGACTCACTTGGCATTGTATACTACACAATACAGTTCTGTTTTTCACACTGTATAATGTGGTAAAATGGATGCATTTATGTCCGAGCGACAGGTAATATTTTCATGTACAATACCTGTAGGGTGGGCCCGAAAGATCCACCCCCTATGGGCCTCAGGACCTCCAGTCCAACACTAGTAAGAATTATAAACAAGCGTCTGTTCTGCTGATAAGACACAACAGGTAGTGACTTTACCATCCCAGCCAGGGCTGCTAGAGTGGTGGTGGTAACCTTCAGTAAACAAGCAAGAGATAAGAGCGGCTCTAACTTTGAAATAAAGCAAAATCAGAATAGCAATGTATTTAGTAATAGGATTAAATGATCATGACACCAAGGGTGAGTTATTACTAGATGGAGAGGGTAAAATTGTATACACTATGATTGTATCACTAACAAATTATGCAATCTAGGTAGCGATTACTGAACGAAAACAACTATGTACATTGTTCCTGCATCACTAATAAAATATTTATCACAGGAAGAGATTGTAATATTAGGCTAGGTTCATATCTGTGTTGAAGGTTATTTTCAAAGCCTTTATTACATATTCTTTCCAAAATGACAGAAAAAATAAAAAAAGTTCTGTTAAAATTATGGAGACCATGACACCAGGGATTACCTTTGTGAAGGAGATTCTGATTGGAACCTTTGTGCAGATCCAGGTCTTAAAAGGGTTATCTATTCTTTAAAAAAATTTGCTTGTTTTCCTGGAAGGGTTAAAATATAAATCACAGCAAAGTCTATAGTCTCTTCTACCTTGTCCCAATATGGCTATGTAGGGGCTTATGTGTATTTTTTCATTTATTTTTACAGTACCACATTGCTCCATAGCGCAGGGACTTGGATATTGTCATTCCAACAGCGGTTGGTCTGTTGCTAGGTGATATGTTCATTTAGTCCACATGATACGCTATGCAACCACGGGTTCCATTTAATGCATGATACTGTTTTATAACTTAGAGACATCACTTTGACAACAATAAATGCGTTGCTAGGTTGTGATGAAGCGTCATCTGATGGGTCACGTGACAGCGTGTCATTAGAATGTGACTTTAGCCATGTTTTTCATCTGCATTTGTTTGATCCTTGTAGTGTGGACGCGCCTTATGCACGGCATCGTTGCGATCTGTCATGCACAGTGAGGTTTTGAATCCTTTTTGCTTCATTATCAATTGAGGAAATTGTTTGAAATAGACGTTAGGGATGGCTATATAAAGGGTGTTCCTTCGACATCTAGGATACCTGGGTATCATATGGCACACCTCATCTAGGTTTACCATTTTTATCTATAAGCTAAAACTGCTGCTTATTTGGATTACCCTGACAAACTACTATTGTAGGAGAAACTGTAGAAGGACTTTTTAGCTGGGACCTCCTTAGTCCTCTTTATTATTGTGAGGAATATAATAGTGTCTTGGAGGAAGGGCCATTGACTGTGCGATCTCCCTTATCAAGGCAATGACCCCGGTGTTTGAATAGGGTTATATATTAGGGACAATAGGATGAGGCGTTGTCTAGGTAGACCAAGAAAATATATATATTTTTATATATATATATATATATATATATATATATATATATGTATATATATAAATATTTATCTATCACTCAACACCCCTCTTTACCAGATTAGAGCCAAGTGAATGAAGACTATGGTACAGTGAGAACTGGTCTCTTTCCTGATATAGTTCTCTACCATCTGGTGGCTTTATAAAAGGTGTATACAATATAATATATTTTGTATTGTGTGATCAGACTCGGGTGTCTAGGGCCCACTGGTGAAGTTGATTCTTGGGGCCCAGCAGTTGAGTTAATTCTGGTGCACATGAGTGGACTTGATTCTAGGTGCCTACCCTACAGCTACTGTACATACCTCTCATACATTGTCTCTTGATTTTTCCTTTTTTTCTCTGCCTTTCTCCTTCTTCCAAAGATGTATGTGCAGTTTAAAAGCAACTCCAGGCCTGCCATGCTCAGGGGCCCGCCAGGGGTTTCCACTGTTCCATTGTGGGCCAGTCAGAGCCTATATGTAATTATCTATATATAAGGGGTGCAATTTTAAATAATTTGAAATAAATCATTATATTTTTACTGGGGATTACTTATGCTGTGATTTATACTAAACCCTGATGGTCTAAATAATACAGTACGTAACCAGCGATTTTTTTGAAGGATTAAAATATACCTATCCACACAGAATGTGTGTTTTTGACTGAGAATATCTTATAAATGAATATTTAGAGAATATAAAAATTGGGAACATATTCTTGATATGGATTGTGGTGCATGTTAGGATGTAGATTAGCCTCATCCAATAGGACTAAACTGCACCCTGGCTTCCCTACATACAACCTATGTTCATTTGCCCTATTAGCGCATATGGTGATCATAGATTTGCGGTGCCATCTACAAGCTAGGGGGAGAGCTGTCCGTAATGAGCGACTCCTGTCCTCACAAACTCAAGATGTTTATGTATTGTGTTATCGGACACACAGTGGATAACTTGTCACAACATAGACTTGTTTAGCTAAACAACTTTTATATGGTTGAAATGTAAACACTTGGATTTCCTGTTTTAAAACCCTTGTGAAGTTGGGGAGAAAGGAGGGGATTGAGGGTGCCAAAAAGATATCCTGTACATAGTGTATTCTATCCCAAGGCCGGCCTTGCCTAAAAAATACTAAAATACATCTTATCCTACAAAAAAATCAAGCACTGATATAGGTGTGTCAACTGAAAAATAAAAAAGTTGAGGTTCAAGGACGTGGGATGGAGAAAACAAACATGTTATTGTTATAAATCACTGTGACTGAGTATTACTTTAATAGCCATCTTCTTTCTATTACCCCACCGGTCCTTCCTAACTGGCTCGCTAATGCATTCTTTCACCGTTCCCCCATATACTAGCTTGACTATTATTAACACCCTGTGTATCATCTCCATTCTGTTCTTTACATATCACCCATGATCTTCACTGGCATTCTCCATTATTGTATCCATCTATCCATTGTACATTTTAAATATTCACACTTATGCTCCCCCTTGCAGTAAACACTCATGTAACCCTTAGTTACTTGGTATCCTCACTTATCAATCAATTAATGCTTATTTAAACCTTAGACCACTATATGTCCTCTTGCATGCTCCATCTTTTCGTCTACCCATCCATTGTACTTTCTGTATATCTATACACCCATGCTTCCTTCTGCAGGTAACACTCATTTAACCCCTGATTAACCTGGTATCGTCACTTTTCAACTTTATGCTTATTTATTTGACTACTATATGTTCTCCTTTAACACAGTTCTTCTTAGTTCTTTCCAACTTTTTCTCTGGGTTTAATCTACCTTTTATCTTCTTTTGTAGACCTATTTCTCTACTCGTTTGTTACTATTTGATGAACTCTCTGTTTTCCTGTATTTCATCTTTACTCTTTCCCTTTCCTAGATCTCTTGCACTTATTAGAAGAAGGCCATCACTGGCCAAAATGTCTCTCTGTATCTATCATATTGAATTTAAATTCCTTGTATACTTTATGAAATCAACCTATTGGAGAGCTAAGTGATTTGGAACGTCTTCACACTTTTGACAAGTATATTTTGTATACTTTGCACCATACTAAAGAGTGTCTTGGACTTTCTACAGCTGTTGCACTTTGGGATCATAAACCATTCCACAGAGCACCCTATAGATCTACCTAATGAAGTGCGGTTTCTGACTCCACCTTGATATTTTGGGCGCAGTGACCTGGGGATCCCCATTCAGGGTTAAGGTTATACTTTCTTTCAGTGGGTAATGGTGAAGACCAGATAATCTGTAGCTTTGTTTTATGACCATAACATTGTCATGTGTGTTTTTTTTCAATACAATGGTCCTTAAAATAAAAATGAAAAGTATTAATAATAATATTTTCAGTAATTACAAACTTTGATACCATATCCTTCTTGTCATCCTGATATGCCATCAAAATGTAGTATGTTTCTGTGACTTCATTTAGAAAGAATCTGTTGTAAAAATTATCTAATGGCCAATTAAAGGCCATATGGTCTGCCATGTATGAACGCCCAATGGGCCCTGCCAAAGATAAGGACAAATAGGCTGCCTGTCACAGCATAATACATAGCAATTCAGTAATATATTACTATGTATCATAAAAGCAGTCAGGCAATTGCATAGTCTAGTCCCATAGTGGCACTAAATAAGAAAGTAAAAAAAGTAGAAAAAAAATGTCTCAACACATAAAGAAAAATAAAATATAAAAACCAAAGCCCCTGTTTGTCTAATTAAAAAACTTTATTACATATAAGGAGATAGGTCATATGCGCACTACTTTGCATTCCAAGTACAGCTGAACACACTGCTTGGCTGTACTTGGCACTGCTTGGCTGTACTTGGAACTCCCATTGAACAGAATAGAGAGTTGTGTGCAAGCACAACCAACTCTCTGTTCTGTATAGGAACTTTCGGGGGCCGTTCCCGTGATAGGTGTGGGACCTGCACCTATCAAACTGATACCATATCCTTCATGCCTTCCTGATATGCCATCAAAATGTGAGATGGGGACACCACTTTAAGTAGTATGTTTCTGTAATGACTTCATTTAGAAAGAATCTGTTGTAAAAATGATCTAATCGTTAAAAAAGTTCTTGGTAGGAAACTCTTGAACTCTACAATCTCTAATCTCTTTTTTCCGCCACACACTACTATCTTTAAACAAAAAGAAGACTTTATACTGTGTGTGTCTGTCCTACAGTGATTCCAGAGTGCCACCACCAATTAGAGTATTGAAGCCTGTCCTTAAGCCCTGCAGCATGAGCGGAGAAAAGCCGTCCCCCCCCGCGGCGGGGGGGACGGCCGCAAAACCGGACGCATACCGGCCGGGTCAACCGACCGGTATTTGTCCACGGCCCTGTTAACGCACCCATACCGTCAAAGTGTCTCGGCCCATCTCAATAAAAAAAAAAAAAACACGGGAAGGACGAGGAAAAAATTTAACTGCACCATTGTTTCTGGTTTTATTTTTATTTTTTTTTAGTTTACCGTGTGGTATTACTGACATGCTATCTTCATTTTGTGGGCCAGTATAATTCTCGCAGACCCACAATTTATACTTAGTCTTTGTCATGTATTACTAGTAAAATAATATAAATACAGAGCTAGGTGAGGACTAAGTTTCTGGGGGATGAGCTTTATTTTTTTCATTTGAACCATTTTAGGGTACGTATGACTTATTCCACTTTTAATTCCAATTTTTAGTGGAAGTGAGGCAACCAACAAAGACAATTCTGGAGCTCCTGTGATTGCAAAAACAATATACTTAATTACTTTAGTGATGCAGTATATTGTCGTTCTAGCACGCTCCTATTACACACTGCGGCTGCTAGAGTAGGCCCTGAATTGGAGTAACTGATACATCCTGCAGAGGTTTCTGTGAATGTAAAAAACAGAAAGGAGACAAACCAGACAGGAAAGTAAAAAGTTAAAGGGTTGTCTGGTTCTTTTTTCAAAATGAATGATGCTCACTATGGTCTATGCTGTATTTATAGAGTTTATTGATGTGTTAGGCTTTTGAATGTGTGTTTCACTTTTTTATTATTATTATTATTATTATTATTATTATGTGTATGGCCGTTTGGAATGCCATCCCTTACTACATCATACACTATAGGAGTCCCAGCTGGCCCATGGAATAGCACTCATGAACGCACCTATAGTGTATGCTAAAGTAAGGGATGATGTTACGAATGGCGATACACAGAATTAAAAAAGTACAAAACAAACATTAAAAAGCCTAACACATCAATAGTGAGCCTCATTAATAAAAATAAATCAGACAACCCCATAAAGAAGCAAACAATGTGCTCCCCTCAACTGACTACAAGGTAAAATCTCTTACCTGCTCCTGAAAGATGGATGGCAGGGACATCCTTCTGGATATTCTTCCATTAGCAAAGTAACCACTGAACATGTCCTGTGACACCAACAGTGGCCTGCGTCTGAAGCACTCGTACAGGAACACAATGCTGTGATGCCACTCTACTGTGCTTGGCCCAGGTAACAGTGCAGGAAGCAACCCCTGAGCCTGCTGCCCAACACCTAACAGACGGCCACCATCACCTACATACATACTGTAAAAACACACTGCATACACATGCACACTCTGCTATGCAAACACACTGTATACACAGGACACTATACAAACACTGTATTCACAGAAAACTATACACACACTGTATACAAGAACACTATACAAACTGTATACACAGGACACTATACACACACTGTATACACAGAACACTATACACACACTGTATACACAGAACACTATACAAACAACATTGTATACACAGGACACTATACACACACTGTATACACACACAAATATTAAAAACACAGTATACATATGCACACTGTATAGACACACACACTATATAAACACATATATTTGAATATACATACACTATAAACAAATAAGCTACTGCTTTTTTAATCATACTCACTGAGCTAGCAAGTTGTTCAGGGCCCTGCCTGCAGCCAGGCCCCAAGCAGTCTCTCTGCCTCCCAGGCAGGCCCGAGCAGTCTCTCTGCCTCCAGGCAGGCCCCGAGCAGTCTCTCTGCCTGCAGGCTGTCCACGGGCCCTCTCTCTGCCTCCAGGCAGGCCAGGGCCGTCTCTCTGCCCCCAGGCAGGCCCCGGGCTCTCTCTCTGTCTCCAGGCAGGCCCCATGCCCTCTCTCTGCCTCCAGGCAGGCCCCTGCCCATATATCTACCTCCAGGCTGGTCCCAGGCTGTCTCTCTGCCTCAAGGCAGGCCCCGAGCCATCTCTCTGCCTCAAGGCAGGCCCTAGGCTGTCTCTCTGCCAGCTGCAAAGCTTCTCCGAGCCTTTTCTCTTCTGACACCCAGGCCACGCCGGGACCTTCTTCTTCCTCACGCAAGGTATGTTATTTTTACTAACTTTGTGAATCAAAGGGGCCGCTAGCAGCAGGCCGCCTTGTATAATATTTTGGCCCAGGCCCCGTACGGCAGTACCCCCAGTACTGCCCTAACAGCGGCCCTGCATGAGCATACTTGTTAACTCTCCCAGAAAGCCCTAAAGAGGAAGAGTTTTCACATCTAATGGGCATTGTTCATTCCCAAAGCTCAAGTGGTACAGACTAAAAAGCTGTGCCTGCCCCATCCACATTGGGATCTGGCAGTAATGTACAGCCAGGGTTCCCAAAACAATGCCAGGTTTTAGAGCTAGTTCCAAACTTAGCCATTTAACCACTTGATTTCTATGGTCAATAGCAATCATGAAATCTAGGTGGTTGACAGAAGGAGGGGGCTTTTTCTATCACCCATCAATTTCTCGTGCTTATAGAGGCAGGCAGGGGCCAAATAAAGGCCATTGGGTCTGGGGTGTATGAACGCCCAATGGGCCCTGACAAAGATAAGGACAAATAGGCTGCCTGTCACAGCATGATACATAGCAATTCAGTAATATATTACTATGTATCATAAAAGCAGTCAAGCAATTGCATAGTCTAGTCCCATAGTGGCACTAAATAAGAAAGTAAAAAAAGAAAAAAAAATGTCTGAACACATATAAAAACCAAAGCCCCTGTTTGCCTAATTGAAAAACTTTATATGAAAAATGGCACATATAATATAGATATCGCTCTGTCCCTAATGATCCAAGAATTAATTTTTTTTTGTTCTTCCAACCTCACAAAAATTAAATAAAAATTGATTAAAAACTTTAAAAAAGGTACCAATGAAAATGTCAGTTCATCCTGCAAATAAAAAGCCTTTCACACAGGTCCATAAAAAAAAAAAAAAGCTTGGGCTTTAAGAATATTGTGACTTAAAAACATGTTGAAAAAAAAACATGCTTTAAGTGGCCAGTATGATTTATGGATGTGAGCAGGATCCTGGAAAAAAAGGTGAATCCCTTTATTTAAGGGGGGTTTGGGATTAAAAGGGGGGATGGCTTTTTAAAAAAAATTTTTCCCACTTGTTAAAAATTTTCCCCCGAAAAACCGTTATAAAGATTTTGGGAAATAAAAGTGTAGGGTTGGACCAAACACTTCTAAGGGCACTAGAGATGTTTACCAGAGTACCAGGGAAAGGGGGAAAGGGAAAAGAAAAAGACAGGAAGTTGGTAGGTCAGGAGTCAGTCTTGATGCATGAGAGAAAATTAGAAGGGGGATTTGGGGGCCCTTTTAAACAAAGGGGTTTTTAGCTAACCAATTTTTTTTTGCTAAAATTTCGGTAGAATGGGGGGAAACCCACAAAACCCGTATTTAAGGAGAGCAAAAAAGAAAAAGTGGAGGACAGTGTGTTGGAAGGGGGACGAAGACTTTTGTCCCACCGGGCAAACTGGCAAAAGAACTTTTCCCAAAAAGGAGGGAAATTACGGGTTTTGGGTTTTGGGGGGTTCCAGGTACTGTCTAAGACACCTACTACCTTTAAATTTTAAAAACCCCTTTACCGTTAAATTTAACAAATCCCCTAGAATTTCCTCACCAGGGTTTGATTGGCTTGCAGCTTGGGATTCTTCAAGGGGATCCAAAAACATGGGGAATTTGGGGTGTGGGAAAGAGGCCAAACAGGGCAGAAAGAGGGAGTTTGGGCAGAACAGCATAAAAAAGGAGTGGGTAAATTTAAAAATATAAGACAAAGGGAAACTTCCGATGATTTTTACGAGTTAAAATTTGGGGGTGGTTGGGCCCCAAAAAAAGTGGGGAAAAAAGTATTTAAAACACCCCAAACTTCTTTCCCCAAAATTAAAAAAGATGAGAGAGGCCTGTAATTGACATAATAGGTATATTTCAACTATGGAAGACAAAATGAGAAAACAAATCCTGAAAATCACATTGTCTGGTTTGGAAAGAATTTATGGGCAAATTATGGTGGAAAATAAGTATTTGGTCACCTACAAACAAGCAAGATTTCTGGCTCTCACATACCTGTAACTTCTTCTTTAAGAGGCTCCGCTGTCCTCCACTCATTACCTGTAATAATGGCACCTGTTTGAACTTGTTATCAGTATAAAAGACACCTGTCCACAACCTCAAACAGTCACACTCCAAACTCCACTATGGTGCAGACCAAAGAGTCTGGACACCAGAAACAAAATTGTAGCCCTGCACCAGACTGGGAAGATTGAATCTGCAATAGGCAAGCAGCTTGGTGTGAAGAAATCAACTGTGGGAGCAATAATTAGAAAATGGAAGACAAACAAGACCACTGATAATCTCCCTCCACCCGGGGCTCCACGTATGATCTCACACTGTGGGGTCAAAATAATCACAAGAACCCCAAAAATCCCAGCACCACCCAGGGGACCAAGTGAATGACCTGTGCTGGGACCAACGTAACAAAGGCTACCATCAGTAACACACTACGCCGCCAGGGACTCAGATCCTGCAGTGCCAGACGTGTCCCCCTGCTTAAGCAATGTCCGGGCCCATCTGAAGTTTGCTAGAGAGCATTTGGATGATCCAGAAGAGTGCTGGGAGAATGTCATATGGTCAGATGAAACCAAAGTAGAACTGTTTGGTAGAAACACAATCACCGTGTTTGGTGGAGAGAGAATGCTGAGTTGCATCCAAAGAACACCATACCTACTGTGAATCATGGGGGTGACAATATCATGCTTTGGGGCTGTTTCTCTGCAAAGGGACCAGGACAACTGATCCATGTACATGAAAGAATGAATGGGGCCATGTATTGTGAGATTCTGAGTGCAAACTCCTTCCATCAGAAATGGCACTGAAGATGAAACGTGGCTGGGTCTTTCAGCATGACAATGATCCCACACCTCCAGGGCAACGAAGGAGTGGCTTCGTAAGAAGCATTTCAAGGTCCTGGAGTGGCCTAGCAGGTCTCCAGATCTCAACCCCATAGAAAACCTTTGCAGGAAGTTGAGAGTCCGTGTTGCCCAGTGACAGTCCCATAATATCACTGCTCCAGAGGAGATCTGCATGGAGGAATGGGCCAACACACCAGCAACAGTGTGTGCTAACCTTGTGAAGACTTTTAGAAACCGTTTGGCCTCTGTCATTGCCAACAAAGGATATATAACAAAGTATTGAGATGAACTTTTGACCACATACTTATTTTCCACCATAATTTGCAAATAAATTGTTTCCAAAACAGACAATTGGATTTTCGGGATTTGCTTTCTCATTTGTCTCTCATAGTTGAGTTCTACCTATGATGTCAATTACAGGCCTCTCTCATCTTTTTAAGTGGGAGAACTTGCACAATTGGTAGCTGACTAAATACTTTTTTTTTCCCCAACTGTATGTACTTGAATGTTAAGTTAAAGGGGTAGTCCCATTTTGGGAAATTCTTTTCTCAGGCTGCTCGTTGCTAGCTGCAATTCGGCCCTGCATGTGAATGAGGAGGGCGGCACTAGCATCGTCCTCATCATTCACATGCAGAGCCAGATTGCAGCTAGCAACGAGCGGCCCAAGAAGAGGATTTCTCGAAACAGGACTACCCCTTTAACTTTAAAATAAGTTTTCCTGTGTATTTGAAGAAAAGCAATGGTTCTGGCCATTATACAACTTGTATATGGCAGTCCATCTTCGAAACGCCGCGATGTGCATGCAGCTCGCTTGATCGTGGTCTTCCCGGACACTCTGCAACTCCTCGCCAGCCCTTGTCAGGGCGAAAAAACTATCACAACGCTGCCAAGCAGTTCAACTGTACGGTGTTGTTCATAAGGATACGGACTACCCGACCATACAAGCTTTATGCTGGAACTGAACTTTTAACACTGAGGTGGAACGCAGCAAGTATATATATATCCCACATTTCTAAGTCAACATGATTTTAATAGTGTGTACATGCAAATAAAATGTTTTGATGTTTTCAAAAAACGTTGTGAAGGTGGCTCATAAACTATTGGAAGCATATGTTGAATAGGTGTGGAGACCTATGTTTGGAGCCAGCCAGGGATATATATATAAAAATGTAAGTGGGACACTTTATTACCTAACATCCTCAGAATGACCTTTATTTAAAAAAAAAAAAAAAAAGTGAAATTTTTTGGCAAGTCACTGATCAGCTCTATGTTCACAGATTCAAAAATTCAACAAACAAAGAAAAGAACATTGTACCTACTGTGAAGCATGGAGGAGGCCTGGTTATGTTTTGGGGCTGCTTTGCCTCATCTGGCATGGGGTATCCTGAACCAGTGCAAGGAACAACAAAATCATAAGACTATCAAGGCATTCTGAAGCGAAGTGTGCTGCCCAGTGTCAGAAAGCTTGATTTCAGTCACAGGTCATGGGTCCTTCAACAGGATAATGAGCTAAAAATACAGCTAAAAGCATCAAGAATGGCTAAGAGCAAACCATTGGACTATTATGAGCCCTGATCTAAATCCTATTAAACATCCTTGGAAAGAGCTGAAACATACAGTCTGGAGAAGGCAACTTTCAAAACAGAAGCTGCTGGAGCAGTTTACTCATGAGAAGGGGTCATAAATATATGTGGACAGGTGGTCATTTTCAAGTTATTTCGATGACCATTGTGGGTTTTCTTTCTTTAACAGAATGGTAGCAACAATCTTGTCCACGTGTACACTTACTGGAGCTGTCTTTGTGGCTCCCAGTGCCTCTCTTCTGCCACTCCCTGTTCCTTTCCACTTCATAGACTTCTATTAGTAGTATATAACCTGATCCCTCAGTCAGTCTGTCTTACACCTATTAGTAGCATGTAACATGATCCCTCATTTAGTCTTAAAAGACAAAATAGATTTCAGAGTATAAGCTGTTAAAAAGCATGAATGCTGTGTTTAGAGGGAAGAAGGAGGAAAATGTGATAAGTTGAGAAATAAGCATTTTATTTTGATAGGAAACTAAGGGTGGCATGCTGGATTTTGACTGTGCCATTTTTGGTGTATTTTGTGCCCAAAAATGGTTTTAGCCCTATTCTATATATGTATGAACAATTGTTCACCAAAACTAGGAGAAGTTTGTATCAGGTACCACACATTTGAATGTGACTAACCTATGCACCTAGATATGCTAGCGATGCGCCTAAGATATGCTATGTGCCTAAGATATGCCATACTATGCAAGACTATCCACATGTCAGATTTATAAACCCATACATGGCAGGTTCATACACTTGGGTGCACTATACACTTATTGAATGGGCCTTAAAACTGACGTGACGGTGCCTCCTTCTGATATATCAACCTTTAAAGGGGTTCTCCACTTCAACAATTTTGTTTCTATTAGCCTTCTAGTGTCCATTTAAAATAAAAAATCTTATACTCACCTCTCTCCTCACCTCAGTTCCAATGCTGTGCCATCCTCACTCGCTAGCGGTCTGTTTAGTGAAATTGTAGATCCTCTAAAAAGAGTCATTTCGAGCAGTTTAACATGTAAGAGGGAGACGGTAGCCTTCCGTTTTAAATTTACATTATTAAGGCTTAAACATTTAAATATTTTTCTTTTTGATGCTGGAGGATCTATAAATTTGCCTCACAGTTTTGTTTTTACCCATGGTTCAGCAAGACCTCTGTGCATCAGTATGAGACATAAACTATAGGATTTATACCAGACCCATATGGATTACAAATAGGATTGCTATTGAGCGACAATAATCATGGACAGGGACATAACTAAGTGTAGATTTTTCTGCAGTGGTGCCACAACTTGATATCACTGTTTGGAATGAGTTGTCCATGTGATCACTGCAGCAGTGAAGCCCCTGTTTGGAAGAAGGAAGGAGAAAAGAGAAGACCAAAAAAAAAGATAATTGTCGATAATCAGCAATCCCATAAGTAATCCAATCCATATGGGTCTTGAATAAATCTTATAGTTATACACTTGTAGCAATCTTGTTTACTACTTTCTTCTTCCAAACAGAGACATAGCCAATTACTAATTAGCTGCAGTGATGCCACTGCTTGATGTCACTGTTCCACAAATCACACGGTCCAGAAGCGGATGATAGGGCCAGACCCACCCAGCGATATCAAAGCTAGTAACTGTTTACAAAAATATGCAAAGAAAACTACCCTAAAAAGTCACTTAGCAGCTAGATGCATAAAATTTTATTCTGAATCTCTAAAAATATACACTAACCCTACTAAGACCCTAAAGAACAACTAGATACCCCTAACCTATACAAAAATACATGTAGGGTACTCGCCCCTTCCCGGAACCTATCCCTCACTAGCAATCCCTAGTAATCCCTCTTAGCAATATATAACCCTAATGGTAAAGGTATAGATAGGTCAAATGATTACCACAACAACCGGTAAAGAATTTACTACACATGTACAGAAGAAGGGAGTTTATGATATGTAGCCCCCTTAATAAACAATTCTACCAATGACCAACGCGTTTCCCCCTAACTTATGAGAGGGTTCATCAGGGTCAGTAGTAAAACTCCATACATATATACTGATAACCAGCAAAGTCAATAATGCCGATACAGAAAGGTATTTACTTGCGTATCCGGATGACTGATAGCAGGTCCCTAGGTGCCAGATAGTGGAAGGGGCTCTAAAATATACCTCACCGACCAATTTTATTAGGTCCCCATGTAGTAACGGGTTGGACCCCCTTTTCCCTTCAGAACTGCCCAATTTTGTGGCCTTAGATTCCAAAAAGGGGGTTTTTGCAACGATGCTAAATTTGGTACAAGGGGCCCAAAGAGTCCCAAAAGAAAATTTCCCCACCATGCACCACCCACCACCCCTAAACGTTGTTTAAAAGGAAGGATGGTCCATGCTTTCATGTTGTTAAACCCCAAAATTTGACCTCCTGAATGTCTCGCAAAATCGAGATCATCAGACCAGGCAATTTTTTCCATTCTTTAGTCCAATTTCGATGAGTTGGGAAAATTTGGGGCCCTCAGTTTCCTGTTCTGCTGAAAGGAAGGGCACCCGGTGTGGTCTTTGCTGTGTAGCCCATCGCCTCAAAGTTCCCCGTACTGGGTTCGGATGTCTTTGCTCCTTGGTTTTTGTAGGGTGGCTATTTGGTCACTTTTTTGTTTTTCAGCTCGAACCGTCTGCCATTTTCCCTTTGACCTCTGGTTTCAACAAAGGATTTCCGCCCACAGGACTCCCGTCACTGGATGTTTTTTCTTTTCGGACCATTCTTGTAAACCTGAGAGGTTGTGGGGGTTGAAAATCCCAGGAGACAGCAGTTTCTGAAATACTCGCCCACCCCTTTGGGAAACAAAACCATGCCACGTTCAAGGCCTCAAATCCCCTTTCTTACCCATACTGATGCTCGGTTTGAATGCAGGAGATTGTTTACATGTTCATGCCTAAATGCATGATTTGCCGACATGTGATTGGCGGGGATTAAAAATTTAAGTGTTAACGAGCAGTTGGACAGGTGTCCCAAAATAAAGGGGCCCGTGAGTGTACATCTCATCCCTTTAAAAGTTGATCAACGAACGTGGAATTGATTCTTTCGGACCCCAAGGGGTACCGCCCCCCGTCTCTGAAGCGTCACAAACGACTTAGGGAATCCCGGCCCCAGTGGCATGCGTAACCTGCAGACGCAGGGTAGGTAATGTCACTACCCCTGCGCCGGCCAGTAAAACCGACGACTGGTTTATGTTGCCTACTTAGGGGATCCCCGGGAGCCCACTGCGGTGGTGCCTTAGTGAAGCAATAAATTTAGGTTTGGTTGCGGGGGGCCCCAATGTGGTATCTGTGACAAACCTAAGCAAGTTTCTTTCGGGGAAAATGCTGTGGGTGTTTACAACACAGGCAAAAAGGGATAAAAAATGAAGCTATTTTCCCCCTCTACGGGTTAAAGAGGTGCTTATATCAAAATAGACAAACAAAATAAAGTCGCATATTGATAGCTCAGTAGAATATTTACAACATAAAACCCCGTGTATCCCAAAGGGCATATTTACAAGATTTTCAGAAGCCGGTCCCCCTTTAGAATAAGAGAGGGTCCATGTACCCCATAACTATATGGACAAAAAGTCAGGAGTTTAAAAATGCCCCGATCCCAACAGGTAGCTATTTTTAAATATACTGTATACAAATATCATAAAAATTAAATCATAGTGGGAAGAACAAAAATGGAAAATTCGTTTTCCCTGATATTTAGAAAAATGGGATGAATGACATATTTTTTTAAAGGCCTCCTGGTTTAAATGTTTCAATAATAGATCCAAAAGGTCTTCGCTGTAAGATTTTTCTCTAAAAATCGCCCTTTAGGGCCTTGGTTTAACCATTCCAAAACTAAAAAAGAAAGAAAAGTAACATCAACCATGATCTATTCACATGTTAGCTCTGGTGTGTCCGACAGGGCCGGGCAAGGCTTTTTGGGTGCCTAGGCGAGTACGCCAATTTGGCCCCCCCCCCCCCCCCTCCCCCAAAAAAAAATACCTCCCCCCCCGACAACACACACTAATTTTCCTTCCCCCTGCACCAGGTCCTGTCACTAATTTTCTGCACTTCCAATGCTCCCGCCATTCCTCCAGTCACTGACAATGAAAATCACCCCTGACAAATTTGCATTTTAAAATTGCCCCCCGTATGACAGTGCAAACCCCCCTAAATAACAGTTACTAAATAATCCCCCGATACATGGAGCAAATTACCAGACGAATGATTGTTATAAAAAAACCCCTAAAAAACCAAGCCCCAAAAAATTTACTACTTAAGGCTAAATAATCCTCCCAGCCCCTGGCCGAACGCGCCCCCAAAATGTGACTTCGCTGTACACAGGTTGATTAAAAATTCCACCCCCTACAGGGGCCATATAGTGGTGGTATAGTTGTAGTAGCTTGCGAATATAAGGATTACCCTGCTGTTATTTTTTGTAACTCACCGGAGAGTCTTTTCGTCGCGTCGTTCACTTTCCCTTTTTTCTCCATCCGTTACACCTTCATGCGATTGCCCCCGGCCAAGATGCCCCTGAGGTTTGGACAAAAATTATCTTAGATTCCCTACTTTCCGTAACTCTTAATTTAGGTTATAAGCCCCCTTAGTGGCAGGTATATGATTTTTTTCCCTTTGACAGGTAGGTATATAAATATGGGGGACTCAGGCGGTATTTTAGTGGGGCTCAGGCCAAATATATAGCTGGGGGGTTCAGGCGGCGTTGGGGGGGCTACAGGCGGCGTTGGGGGCTGGGCAAGCGTATTGGGGGTCGGAAGGCGTATGGGGCCAAGGCGGGTTGGGGCCGGCAGGCTTTAAAAGGGGCCAACAGGCGGCGTTTTGGGGCACGGCAGGCGTAGGGACCAAAGGCAGGCGCTTTGGGGGCCCCAAACAGGGGGGGTTTTTTAAGGGGGCCACAGGAGGCTTTTTAGGGGGCTCAGGAGGGTATGGGGGCCCCAAGGCTTTAGGGGGGGCCACAGGCAGGCGTATGGGGGCCCAAGGGCACCCGTACGGGGGTCAGGCAGGCGTTTTGGGGCCAAAGGAGGAAGGGGGGCCACAGGCAGGCATATGGGGGCCCCAGGGGCGTATGGGGGCCCAGGGGGCATATGGGGGCTCAGGAGGCGTTACGGGGGAAGGCAGGTATGGGGGCACGGCAGGCATTATAGGGGGCGCAGGCAGGTATTATGGGGGCCCCACAGGCAGGATAATAGGGGGCCACAGGGGGTTTGGGGGGCCCCACAGGCCAGAAAATAGGGGGCCACAGGGGGGCAATTTATAGGTGGCCGCGGGGCTTTTTATGGGGGCGCAGGCAGGCATTATGGGGGGCCGCAGGAGGCATTATGGGGGCCGGGGCAGGCAGGCATTAGGGGGGCCCGCGGGCGGGATATGGGGGGCCACGGCGGGCATTATAGGGGGCCAAAGGGAAGGCATTATAGGGGGGGCCAGGCAGGCATTTGGGGGCCCAGGCGGTATAGGGGGCCAAGGCAGGTATAGGGGGCCCAGGCAGGATTATGGGGGCCGCAGGGGATAGGGGGGCCCACAGGCAGGTATGGGGGCCAAGGCGGCATTAGGGGGGGCCGCAGGCAGGATTATGGGGGCCCGTGGCAGGCATTAGGGGGGCCCCAAAGCAGAATTAGGGGCCACAGGCGGGCTTTAGGGGGGCAGGCGGGATATAGGGGGCCACAGGCAGGCATTATAGGGGCCGCAGGGGGATATAGGGGGCCACGGAAAGGAAACTTAAAAACAACAAATTAATATTACCCAATTCCCGGGAGCGGCCCCTTTCTGTCCCTCTTCAGCCCCGCGCCCTCCGGCAGCCCCTCGGGCGCAAGGCCTGTGACGCGCTGTGTGCCCGAGGGAGGGCGTCGGATGAAATACGTCATTGCGAGCTGCCGGGGCGAGGCCAGGGGGGGCCCGGGGGCCCTAGGTATGGGCCCCGGGGCGGCTGCGGTGTCGGCCCTGCTGCTCACCGGAGGATCCAGCGATCCCCGGGGAAAAGGGCGGGCCCCCCCACTGTCTGGGGGGAGGGGCGCTTGCTCTCTGCTCCGCGAAGCGGGTCCAGGGGGACCGCGGGCTTCAGGCCCACGGGGGCCCCTGGAGCCCCGGGAGGGTGGGGCCCCCGACGGCCCCCCTTGGGTTTGGCTGGGTAGGCCCCTAGGCGGCGCCTACCTTGGTTTTACCCGTGTCCCGGCCTGGGTCCCGCCCTGTTCCAATCTCCAAGTGTTCCAAGATTTCCGTTAATTCCCCTCAAGGTCTTCCCCAATACTAAAGGGGACAAGTGATGTGCACCCTAATCACATTTAGATTTTAATTAGGAAAAGTATTCAATTGTCAGTTTCCTTTGGAATCCCAAAAAATCCAAATCATTTTCCAACTATTTGCCTTGTTTACACAAACCCCATTTGTACATTCCACAAATGGGTGTACAACCCTTTTGTCCTTGATGGCGGGGCAGGAAAAATGGCTATCCCCAATTGTCCCAAAGTTTTTCCCCCTTCTGTATGTTATAATCGGCGTTATCTTTAAGTTTGCCTATGGCTTGAAAAAAATTGGCCAAAACGTTTCAAGAATTTTTTCCCCTCCCCAACTCCCCAAATCATATGCCCCCCCAATTACCCCTAACTTATTCATATTTCATACCCTTTTTTTAAACAATTGTTAAGACAAAAGATAGAGTTGTTGATATGTTTCCCTAAAAACCGTTCGGAATAACCCCTTTCCGGGAAAACCTTTTGATGTGGATCATCACCCTTTTAAAAAGGACCCCAAAGAGGAAAATTCCTCCGTTTTTTTGTGAACTGTCCCTTAGGAATTTTTTCAAAAGGGAACGGGGTGGGGGGGCTGCCCTATAGAAGGTATTCCCCCCATAGGTTTTTATAGGCCATTGTTTCAATTCTTCCATTAGATCCCCGCTTGATATTAATTTCCAGAAAACAAAGCTTATCCTTCCTATTCATAGAAAACCCTCAATCCATTGGGGTTCCCCAAAGGGCGACAAAATTGGCTTATTCTCCATATGTTCCCCCCAAAAACAATGGTGTCCCCACCAGCCAGGAGCAGTTTTGATAAGTGGCGCACAGGGACTAAATGGTGGTCCCCCTAAAGTGGGGGAAAAGAGCGACATTGAAAACAAAATAGTTATGTGTCAAAATTCATAAGATCCGGGAACAAATTGTTTGAGAGAAAGGAATTGGTAGGGTTTTTGAAGGAAGATTTCAAAAGTTTTTAGTCCTTTTTATGGGGAAAATAAAAACTATACAATGCTTCAATCAATACTGAAAAGCGGGCCCCCCCTCATCAAGAACAACCCCTCCAGTTTTGCCAAAAGGTCCATCATGTCCCCAAATGTAGGAGGGAATGCCAAAACAAATGGTTTTAGTATTTGATCTTTAAAGACCCAAATTTTGAGGGAAGATTTCCAATTAGATATATGGGTCTGCATTTCAAGGGGTCCCAAACCCTTATGGATTTTGGGGAGTCCATAGAAAGTGGCCAGCTGGGGGGTTTTTGAAAATAAAAATTCAAATTCCCTTTCATTATGAGGTTTTTTTTCCAGGGGTTCTTTGTAGCCCCCTAAGTTTTTCGGAACCCCTTGTGGGGTCCATTTTAAGATGGCATAGCCTGTTTTTTATTAAAAACCCGTAGACAATGTCCCGTAAACTCGTAATTCTGGTTACTAAAAATTTTCCCACCCCTTGTTTAGATGGTTTTAAATAATCGTTTTATCTTTCTCCAAGATTGAAGGGCCAGGTATTGTTCCCTTTGATAAATTATAGTCTTTATACTAATCCAGTACCCACTTTTCCAGGGCATAATCACACATGACAAAACATCAATGTTAGTTTATTGAAAGGTGGCATTCAGTGTTTTAAGAGACCCTGTGAAAAAAGGGGGCCCCCTTTATGGGTTCCTATCTTTTCCTCCAACAAAGAGGCCAACTGTCACAGTTCAGAATGAGTTGTCCATGTGACCACTCCAGCAGTGATGTCTCTGTTCGGAAGAAGAAAGAAGCAGACAGAAGACTGGAAAAGAGTAAGGACAGAAGGAATGGAGAAATGGAAATTTGGGGAGAGGTGAGTACACAGTGGGTATGGAAAGTATTCAGACACCTTTAAATGTTTCACTCTTTCTTTCATTTTGGATCTTTGGTAAGTGTGTGTGCCTTTCCTAATCAAGGGCAATCAGTTTAATTAAACACAGCTGGACTCCGATGAAGGACCATCTAAGGGGATCAGAAAGGGAAAAGGACAGCTGTGATTTTAAATATGGTGTCCAAGCAAAGGGTTGAATACTTTGACTGTGATATTTAGTTTTTCTTTTTTAATAAAATTTTCAAAATATCTATTTGGTTTTTTTCCTTCAAGATGGGGTGCCAAAAATGTACATTAATGAGCAAAAAAATGAACTTTTTTGATTTTAAATGGCTGCAATGAAAAAAAGAGGGAAAAATTTTAAGGAGTTGAATATTTTTCCCATTGTAAGTTTAAATTTTTTTAAATAGACGTTTGGGTAAAAATACTGGGAACGGAAAGTATTTTAGACCCATTTAAATCGGTCATCTTTGTTTCATTGGCCGTTTTGGTAAGATCCAAAAAGTCATTTTTTGCTATTAATGTAACTCTGCACAGCAATTTGAAAGAAAAAAACCCCGAAATGTAGAATTTTTAAAAATTTTTTAAAAAAAGAAAAAGTGAAAAATACATGGCCTAAATATTAGACCCTTATTGGACACTCATATTTAACCCACTTGCCCCATTCATTTTCCTTCGATTCCCTTGAGATGGTTCTACTCTTCAGGATTCAGCGTGTTTAAATTAAAATGGTTGGACTTGATTTGGAAAAGGCACAACCTGTTTATTTAAAACCTCACAGTGCATGTCGGAGCACAAGAGAAACATGAGGTCTAAGGAGGGTGCCCCGAAGTTGAGACAGAATTGTTGGCAACTATATTTTATTTTTGCCTAGGCAAAATTAAAAATCTATCAGTTTCCATCTATAAAACACTAAAAAGTAACTTTTATTTTGTATAACATTAACCTCTATCACCTATTTTAAAAACCTGATTTCTAACATCTGAATGTTTTCCCTTTTACTTCTGAAGAATAGCTCCTTTCTTTTCTCAAGTTGGTGGAACCCCCCCATTTTAAACAGGAAACCTTTTTTATAAGGAATTTACTAAATCCGTAAGGGATCCCCAAGCATCCCATTTGGGGAGTCATCCCTAATCTAAAGGACTTTTAAAAATTTTAAAGGTTTCCTTGTTCCCTCGCCGGGGTAACATGTAGACGAGGTGAGAAAATCGTCATGCCTGACCCCCAACATGTTCCCGCTAAACTGGCTTCATAGGGGGTTAGGGTCCGGTCCCCATGTGGTCTAAATTCATTTTTTTTTATCTGTTGGTACACCCCTTTCAGGTGTCACCAATTAGCCATCGAGAATCCCCAAAAAACCCACTCCCCCTTCCCCTCTCCCGCCGCAAAACTATACTATTTTTGCTGCTGCCTGCCCCTGTCACCATGCTTCCTAACAAATTCCTCGACAAGTTCACCTCCCAAAACGGGCTTGCGCCCCATCTTACCCTTGCCCGCAAACCCGCGTACTGTTTCAAGAGATATCGCCCTGATTGTGATGGACTTCCCTCCAATTTTCTCATTTTATAGCTTCCGCGGGTCCCACCTAGAATGGGGACTAAGAGAATAGGTTTTTACATTCCAGCACCCTACCCGCTTTATACTCCCATGAACCCTTCTCCCCCATGTCAAATATGCATATTCATTTGGGAAAAACATTTTCCCTTGTATGTCATTTGTTTGTTTCTTCCCCTAAAAACTTCTCCTTTTTATTAATATAATATTTTTTAATAAAGCTGCAGGCCTATGGTTATTCCCTCCCTTTCCGCAACTTCACCTCCCACCTTCCCCCTTAAAATTCTTTCTTACAGGTCAGTTAGTTACCTAATTATTACGTTTCAGTGGGGGGTATGCAAAAATGTTAGTCATTCATATTATTGTATTTGCATCTTTGTATTAAAATATTGTATTTTAAAATTGCACAAATCTCGCAGTGGTGGAAAACAATAAAAAACTTCATAAAAAGATGTATGCATGAAAAGAGGTAATCTACTCCGTCATAGCAACCCTAAGTGCTATTTATATGATTCATTTTTAAAACCTTTCTGACAGAAACAATATACACACATCCCAATCTGTCAAGCAGAAACCGTGGCCCCACAAGATCAACACCCATCATCATTGCAAAACACAGGGAAAATGAGGGACAAGGTGGGGGCAGAGGGGGACAGGAGGGAGATGAGGGGGAGGAGAGAGCTGTAAGACAGCTAGTCATACCAAACAAAATAGTTTATAACTAGTATTTACATTTGTTAGCATACATTTTTGTCCATCAGCTGGTGTGGCAAGCAGGTGTGTTCAAAAAAAGCCCCTTTTTTAGCTTAGATAAAGACAAATTTTTTTGGTTTTGATCTGGAGGGGAAAAAAAGGTTGATGTTCAAAAGGGAGACCACCATTCGCTTTAAAATAGGGTTTTGGAACATGTCACTGACAAATTATTGGAACACAGCTGGTACGTTATAAAGACCAAAACACATGAAGATATTTGAAATTTCTGGTAAAGAAAGTGGCTTCCTGTTTTATTCCCTATGCATTACGATCAAATTGTAGATCAAGCTTCTTGAAAACCTTAGCTCCTTGAATTCTTTTAAAGATTTCCAAAATAAATGCCCCATCAGGTTTGTTCTTGATCGTGATCTTGTTCAAGCCTATATGGTCAGTGCAGGGATGTCAAAGACAAATTTAAAGAGGAAAAATCGGTCCTAAAAAATAATAGCTTTTATTAAATATATTAAAATATATCACAATCTGTCTCAAAAAACTCACAAAAAATAGGGAGGAAAGAAACAACCACATGGATGGGACCGAGAGATATACGAAAATGGCCCTACAAACTGTTACCTTACCCAGCTGGAAAAAATACGGATACTGCCCCGTTAGGGGTTCCTGTCCCCAGCTTGCCTAATTTAAAAAAACCCCATTGTTCCATGGTCCTCCCAACTTTTTTCAATCTCCTGACATTCGGGGGCGTAGGAAAGGGTTTTTAAAGGGCAAATGTCTGGGTAAATAACAAATAATGGCTGCAATAAGTAAAGGGAAGAAAAAAAAAAGGTAGATAAAAACCTGATGGTGTTAATCAGCAGAAAAAAGTATGACATACCATGTTTCATAAAAAAAAATGAAAACTACCTTTCGTTTTAATCGGGATGTGCTTTTTATGTAAACGGGGTAAACCACCGGTTGGGAAGTGCAGAAACAAAAGAGGGTAAGATAAAAAAATAACCTACGAGGACCCCCCCCCCTAAAGCATACCCCTGTACTTACTATTTTAGTTCCGAACTGTAAAGTATCTCCCACCCTGTGAGGGCCTTTACAGCGTTTTGGCGTGTGTGAGAGCCGAAAACTGGTGGCACACGGAAAAATTTAAAGGGGCGCTCACGGCGCCCCCGGAATCACGAGTGCGCCAAGGCGGAGAACTGTCCGAGATGCGTCCCTTGTTAGGGGCAAAGCTAGTAAGCATAGTGCCCCAAAATATGAAGGAGGGGACAACGGGGCAGGGCAAACTGAGCAGGTTTTTTTAAAACCCTTTCTCAGATAGCAAAATTTTAAAACGGTTTTTTGGGGGGACCAGAGTGATAATTGTTCTTTTTCTCCAAGGGACATAAAAAGTTAAATTTGGATGTTTGGTCAGTCAATCAAAAAATAATACAAAATATTATGTAACACAAAAAATGAAAAATAAATGATAGTACAAAGGCAAAGGAAGGGTTGAATTTTGAAATAGTGTGAAATCCCCAAATGGTCATTTTTAACCCTTTTGGTGCTTTGTATTTAGGGTTAAGTTCGAAACTTCCTTCTGCAGTAATATTGTCCAAGTTTTCACGTCTTTGAGGGGAGAAAACTCGATCAATTCCCCTCCCCTTGAGCATTTGGAGTTCCCCTATTTATTGAGTGTATATGATGTAAAGATTGGTGTGCCACCCCGATGGGGGACATCACCCAAGTGCTCCCAACCCCTACGTCGCAGCTGTCTTTTTGGTTTTACCCACATACCTCAATCCACATGTACAGGTTATCAGATAACCACATTTTGTGGTATTGCAGTTAATGAAATATTTAATCTGATAGATCTTTCCCCCTGTATCATTGGAAAACGTATTTGTCTTTCCACAAAATCACAGAAAGAACAGTCCCACATTTGAAGGAACCGTTTGGTTCTAGTTAGACACATGTTTTTCTTTGGATTTACAAAGTGGCTACTGACTAGACAGGTCTCTCAGTTTTTCTTCCCCTCCTATAGGATATCGAAGGAGCCTCCCCGATTTGGTCCTCTAGATCGGGGTCCATCTTCAACACATGCCAATATTTGTTTAGGGTCTGTCTGACCTGAGGGGCCGCATTGTCAAAAGTGCCTACGATACGCACTACTGTCTCCTGATCCTGGTTCACACGAGTTTTTGGTGTCAGTAGTTGAACCCGATCCCTTGTCAATGCATGTTGATATGATTGTCTTAATATGTAATCTGGGTAGCCCTTAGTCAGAAACCGAGATCTCAAAGTGTTAGCCTCCTTCTTAAATTCTCAAGGAGAGGAGCAATTACGTCGAAAGACGCGGGGTACTGTCCACGTGGGATCCCTCTCTTGAGGGGTATAGGGGGCAGCTCTCCCATCGTAGTGGGGAAATTTTTGTGGCTGTGGTTTTCGGTAGATGGTAGTTATTAACTCCCCATCCTGACCTCTGCCAATACCGATATCGAGGAATGGTAGAAATTCAGAAGAGATCTCAAACGTAAATCTAAGATTGAATGTATTGACATTCAGATTCTGTACAAACTGAGTAAATTCTTCTTGTGAACCATTCCAGATGATAAAGATATCATCGATGAATCTAGCCCACAGGGCTATATGGTCAGAGAAAGGAGGAGGGGAGTCACCGAAGACCACGGACGTCTCCCACCAGCCCAGGTACAGATTTGCATAGGCCGGGGCACAAGAACTGCCCATGGCCGAAACCCTGTAGCTGGTGGAAGACGTCCCATCAAACAAGAAATAATTCCTTGTGAGGGTAAATTGTAAAAGTTCCCCAACAAACTTGTTATGAGCCCTGAGGTGTACCCCTCTAAAAGAGAGAAAAAATTTGACAGCCCTGCATCCCAATGAGTGGGGTATCGACGTGTACAGGGCCTCTACGTCGATGCTTGCTAAAAAGGCACCCTCACCAATCGTCAATCCTTCAATAATATTCAATAGGTCCATAGTATCCCTAACAAAAGATGGCAGGGTTTCAACAAATGGTGCCAGTATGTGGTCTAAATAGATACCACAATTCTGACAGAGGGCCCCTATCCCAGAGACAATGGGACGACCCCTCAAGGGAGACACCCCCTTGTGGACTTTGGGCAAGGCATAAAACGTGGCAACCTTTGGTGTACGTGGATATAGGAAGTCATATTCAACTTGATCAATGAGTTCCATCTCTTTTGCCTGTGTTAATAAGCTTTTTAGTTCTGCTTGGAAACCCATAGTGGGATCTGCTAACAAACGTGCATAACAGTTTTTATCCATTAAAAGACTCAAGCACATCTCCCGATATTGTTGACAATTCATCACTACAATGTTCCCCCCCTTATCAGAGGGCTTAATACATAACTCACGGTTCTTAGATAAGGCTTCTAGTGCTACCCGTTCCGATTTTAGATAATTGGTCCATCTGGACTCCTTTATCTTGGCCAGATCTTTAAGGACTAGATCCAAAAATACTTCAATACAAGAAGCTTCCGCTACTGGTGGCATCTTATTACTTTTAGCCCTCAGATTTGTAAAGGGGCCCTTTCCAATATCGTTCTGTGGAATATCTGCCAATCCAAATAGTAATCTTACATCCTGCAGCATATCCACAGGGATCCCCATTTCAGAGCTCTCCCGTCTATTTTTTGCTGCAAAGAACTTTTTCCAGTAGAGTTTCCTCGCAAATACATGTAAGTCCTTAGTCCATGTAAACAGATTGAATCTCGTTGTCGGGACAAATGATAGTCCCTTGCGTAATAGATTCATCTCATCAGATGTCAAGGTTTTATCTGACAAATTGATGATCTGGGATTCTAGTTCTTGTGGGGCCTGCACTATACTCGGTAGCTGGGGGTGGTCGTTCGTTCTCTTAGTCGGATTTGATAATTCGGGTCTAAAAAACGCTGTCCGTTTCCCCTATTTCTCTGAGAGCCTCTTCTCCCCTGGTTGCCCCTTGATCTCGTCTGTGATCTAGAAGGTCTTCGACCTCCCTCCCTCTCAGAGTCAGACTGCTCAGTTTCTGTTGAAGAAACGTCAGTGGGTATCTCTTTACCAGGGGTCCGGTTACCCAGACACACGTAAGCCTTGTTCTCCCTGAAGTCTGTGAGATCCCTCAGAAACTGACGATGCTTCCTTTCTTTAAGGTGATGTTGAAATCGTTCAATATTCACCTGTAAAGTTTTTTCTTTAGTCGTGAACTCAGGTTCACTTGAGAACTTCTGAATGAGATCAATCTGTTCTTTAAGTCTGCTGTTAAGAGACTCAAGGGTCACTTTTTCTTCCTCCAGGAGGACTGTCATAAGGTGTAATGAACACCCAGTAATCTCTTTTTCCCACCTAGAAGGGAAGGAGGGGGATTTATTGCGACCCGAAGGTGTCAGAGAAATACGAAGTCCCCGAGGGACAATTTTCTGCTCGATATAGTGTTGGAGGCTCTCTACCTCCCAGAAGGAAGCCACCTGTTCCCTATAAGTTTTGGTTAATTCCTTAAATGCCGCAGAAACAGTCAGGAGATATGGTGCCTGAGTGATGGGTTTATCGGAAAAAACATCTTTAGATTCAAGGGACCACTGATCCATAGAAGGTCCCTTAGAGAGAAATCCTGCCATGCCGTGCAATGAAATAACCACAAGAAAAAAGTACCTAGCAGATCCCTACCAATAGTACCATAACCTCTTAACCAGCATATATCAAAGACAATTTTAAAGAGGAAAAATCGGTCCTAAAAAAAAACTTTTATTAAATATATTAAAATATATCACAATCTTTCTCAAAAAACTCACAAAAAAACTATGGGGAAAGAAAAAAACCACATGGATGGGACCAGAGAATTTTACAGAAACCTGGCCTACAATCCTAGTATACCCTTACCTAGCTGGAAAAAATACAGGATACTCGCCCCGATAGGGCGTTCCTGTCCACAGCCTTGCCCTAATTCAAAAACACCCTATTGTTCCTCATGGTCCCGTCCAACATGTTTCAATCATCCATGACATCATCAGGGGACAGTATGGAAAGGTTTCAAAGGACCAAAGTGTCTGGGTACAATAACAAATCAATGGCTGCAATAATGTAAGGGAAGAAAAAAAAGGTTTGATAAATACCTGATGGTAGTTAATCATGCAGAATCGTCATGACATATCGTGTTACATAACAAAAAATGAACACTACCTACGTTACAATCGGCACGATATTTGCCTTGTAGACTTATCATGTAAACCGGTAAAACCACAGGCTGTGGAAGTGCAGAAACAAAAAAGGGCATAAGATAAAAAAACTAACCCTACAGAGGACCCCCCACCCTAAAGCATACACCCATGTAACTTACTATTTTAGTTCCGAACTGTAAGTCATCTCCCGCCCTGTGAGGGCATGACAGCGTCGGCGTGTGTGAGATGCCGAAAGCTGGCGGCGCACGGAAGATAAGGCGCGCTCACGGCCTCCGTGACATCCGCAGTGCGCCAACGGCGGGAACTGCGCCGAGATCGGGGTCCTTAGTTACGGCGCATGCGAAAATAAGCATAGCGTCGAAATATATGCAGGACGCGACAACGGGGCAGACAAACTGAGCAGGTATTTTTAAAACCTTCTCAAATGCAACTAATAAAACGGATTTATTGGTTGGGAACCAGAAGCTGATAAATCTGTTCTAATTCACCAAGGGACACTAATAAAGTTAATTGGATGTTATGGTCAGTCAATCATAATAATTAACAAAAGTATTATGTATACACAAAAGATGAAAAATAAATAATAGTACACAAGCAAAAGGAGGTTGAATTTAGAAATATCTGCTGAAATCCAACTGGTATTTAAACCCCTTTTGGGGCCTTTGTATTTAGGGTAAATGTCAAAGCATTCCTTCTGCAGTAATAATCGGGCCCAAGTTTTCACATATTTTGAGAGGGAGAAACTCGATTCAATGCCCCTCCATTTGAGGCATTTGGAGTTCCCCCCATGTATTGAGTGTATTTGACGTAAGGGTTGGTGTGCCACGCCGATGGCGGACATCACCCAAGTGCTCCCCCAATCCTACGTCGCAGCTGTCTTGTGGTTTTCCCCCCATACCTCAATCCACATGTACAGGTTATCAGAATATACCACATGTGTGGTCTTGCAGTTAATGAAATATTTAATTGATAGATCTTTCCCCCCTGTATCATTTGGAAAACTTTTTTGTCTTTTCCCCAAAATCACAGGGAAAGAACAGTCCCCCCATTTGAAGGAACCGTTTGGTCTAGTTGCCACATGTCTTCTTTGGATTTACAAAGTGGCTACTGACTAGACAGTCTCTCAGATTTCTTCCCCTTCTATAGGATATCGAAGGAGCCTCACCGATATGGTCCTCTAGATCGGGGTCCATCTTCAACACATGCCAATATTTGTTTAGGGTCTGTCTGACCTGAGGGGCCGCATTGTCAAAAGTGCCTACGATACGCACTACTGTCTCCTGATCTTGGTTCACACGAGTTTTTGGTGTCAGTAGTTGAACCCGATCCCTTGTCAATTGCATGTTGATATGATTGTCTTTAATATGTAATTTTGGGTAGCCCTTAGTCAGAAACCAAGATCTCAAAGTGTTAGCCTCCTTCTTAAATTCTTCAAGAGAGGAGCAATTACGTCGAAGACGCAGGTACTGTCCACGTGGGATCCCTCTCTTGAGGGGTATAGGGTGGCAGCTCTCCCATCGTAGTAGGGAATTTGTAGCTGTGGGTTTTCGGTAGATGGTAGTTATTAACTCCCCATCCTGACCTCTGCCAATACCGATATCGAGGAATGGTAGAAATTCAGTGCAGGGATGTAAAGAATAATTCTTCTTTTGCACGAAGGAGAACCCCACACCAGCTGGAGAAGAAAATTGTGAATACATTTTTAAGGTTTTCTTCAATGTAGGATGATATTGCTTCAGAAATGGAATAGACGATACAGTGAGGAGGAGTGGTGCGTCAATTTTGCCTGATAGGGCAGTTGTAGAGCCAATGAGGTGGTAGGTTCTCAGCTTTCTTCTTACAGAACACGTCAACTAAATCTTTCTAGGTGCAGGTAAGCGAAGAAATCAGGCAATACCTTTTAGAGGCTAACTGAGTATATTTGATGGTAAGCTTTCGAGAGTACTAGCTTTCTTCATTAGACATGACATTATACAAAAAACTGAACATTCACAGACTTTTATACACGTGAATTATGAAAAATAAGTATATAGGTGCACGCTGGTGTGGCAGCCAAAAGCAATGCAAACACAACACAATATTAGCAGCACTCTACAAGCACTAAAAAAACAGTCAAAGAGAACATATGAATTTTTTGGAAAAGCATTTCTGATGCTTTGGAATATATGAAAATTTTGAGGTTCTTAGTGTACATTTTTGATCAAAACTGTAAAAGCTGCTGTTTTCTGCCATTGTACCTGCTTGATACCAGCCTCGACTCGGTCACCTGCACTTCGGCTGTCATCTACGCTCGTGGTGGCCCAGAGGATCCACACAAGCACCTGGCATGCACGGTGTCATTGCATACTGACACTGCTAGTCGTTACACCCTGCTTAAATTACATAGCAACTTTAATGACTTTCATCCTACTATCAACCGTAAACTTAAGTACTTGGATAGTGAAATACACTTTTTGGATACCACTATACACAGGAACACTGGCTACTCACATCAATATGCTGCAAACCAATAGACAGAACTGTATATCTGGGAGCTTCCACTCCAAACACACAAAACAATCTATTATATACAATCGTATTTGCTGTGACCAAGCCGACCTGGACAAGCACCTCCTGGATCTTAGAACTGAATTCCTTTTACATGGCTATAAACCTAAAGTAACGGACCACCAAATAAACAAAGTGGCAGCCATTAACAGAGACAGTCTGCTTACATACAAAGAGACGTAGGATGAAGCCTGAGTGCCCCTAGTTGTCACCTATAACCCACACCTGAAGATCCTACAGAGGAGTGCCAAGGAACTCCACCCTTTGCTAGATAGGGTCAACAGACTTACAGAAATCTTCCTCGTCCCCCCTCTCATTTCTTTTCGGCAACCATCGAATCACCCACACTCTGGAACTCCTTAACCCAAAACATCAGACTCTCCCCAACTTTCACCAGTTTCAAAAGCAACCTGAAAACCCATCTCTTCAGGATAGCCTACAACCCACACTAACCCCACCACCACTACACCGGCCTGCAAACATGTCTGCCCCACACCTTCTGTCTCTCCCCTTCTTCCTTGTAGATTGTAAGCCCTCGCGGGCAGGGTCCTCTTTCCTCTCTGTTTCAGTTACTAGTCATTTTTGTCACCATTGTATTTGTTCAACATTTGTTATGTATGTAATTCCCCTTAAATGTACAGCGCCCTGGAATTAATGGCGCTCTAAAATAAATAATAATAATAATAATAATCTGTAACGTATTATTGTCTGGAGTGCCCTGAAGACACCAAGCGAAAATGGCACCTCACCCTACCTGCAAAACAGGTGCAAAACCTGTAAGCACCTCCACTGACAATGTACCTGTCCGACAGTCACAGCAGGTGCACAGAATTAGGGGGGCATTTTCCTGCAAGTCTTCCAATGTGGTGTATCTGATTATGTATGTGTGGTGTCGCACCACAGGCCTCTATGTGGGTGAAACAGGGCAGAGACTCAGTGCATGAACTCACACAGATTCACCATTAATAACAGTAGGACAGATCTTCCAGTGGCCGCACATTTCTCCACGGAAGACCATTCTATTGAAAGGGTTGTGGTTTTAATGGGACATATTAAGATGCAGAGGGGGAGAAAGAAATGGGAATATAAGTTAATGCAAAAATGTCAAACTTTGCAATAGGACTTAATATTCATTCCAGTTTCATATCACACTATGTGTGAACTGTGGAGACCACAAATCAATATCTGATAGCAAACAGACAACAGTTACTGCTCCTTCTGTCACGCCTCACAGGTTTGCAGATTTCTGACTTGTTTATTTTGGACCTGTTGCAAATAACTTCTCATTTATATTGCATTTTGTTATTTTAAGATCTTTTGAAGATCCCTGTCTCATGAATAAAAATGTTTGTGAATTTTCAGTTTCTTTTATAACATCATGTCTGATGAAGAGAGCTAGTACTCTGGAAACTTTTCCATCAAATATATTCAGCCTCTAAAAGGTATCGCCTGATTTCTTCACTCTTCTACTGCTTTCTATGGCTACATTTTACTACTAGGGTACAGGTAGCATGGGAAGAGCAGGAGCTTGAGGCTTGATAGAAGGTGTGTACACATCATAATAATGACGAGGTGAAGACACTGTGAACCCCAACTAGTCACCTTACTGTTGCAGTTGATAACTGGTGTATGTATGCACAAGCAAGAATTATATCAGGTAGATTACTGGAGAAGTAGAAGGAAATACAATACATGCAGAAATAATAGCTCGGTACAATAATGGACAGAACCAACTAAAACTGGAGAAAATAGACAGAAGCCTTCTAAGGTGGGTCCCCAGAAGAATATACTTTTTCAGGGAGGGATGAATGAAGTTTCCTGCAGAGCCCGAATCCATGAATGCTGGGACTTCAAGACGGGCACCAGATGGTAGAACTAAAGTAGCAGGCATAGTCGGACGTTGAGAGGAATAGCCAGGAAACTCCACTACCTAGGGTTCATAGAAGAGCCGACCCTAGGCACTGGAGTTTCCTTGTCGGACAGACTGTCGTTGAGGAAATGCCTATCCCACACTTTATAGCAATTCTGTGACTTTTTTTTTTATTCTTTATCTTTTTGGGTGATTAACAATTATAATGGGGAAAGGGTGAAATGTGTTATTTTGCTTTATTTAATTTTAATTGTTTTCACTTTTAATTATTTTTTTTACTTGTCCCACTATGGAACTAGATTGAGTGATCGCTTTATCACTATTATAATAGATTGTAGTACATAAGACACTACAATGTATTATGTCAACTGTCAGTCACCCTATTAGGCAGGGCCTGAGAGGTCTATTTCATAGACATGCAAAAATTAGTAGTGAATCCAGCACCATCCAGTTAAAGTAAAATCAGCAAATATTTATTGAAAAATTGAGGAATAAAAACATTCTGACACAGGCAGTGTACAGCAAAAACCACAAGTGAATGCCCAGATGACAACACGGGTAAAAATTTTACCCGTGTTGTCATCTGGGCATTCACTTGTTGTCTCTGCTGTACACTGCCTGTGTCAGAATGTTTTTATTCCCTAATTTCTCAATAAATGTTTGCTGATTTTACTTCAACTGGATGGTGCTGGATTCACTACTAACTTTTGCAAGCATATTACCGCTACTTGGACGGATTTCCGTGCACCTACCATCCTAGCAGGAGCTGGCCATTTCACACTGCAAACTATTTCATAGACATACCTGAGGCTGTCATGGCAGCCATTGGCACCCCATGATCATGTTCCAAATGTCCATCAGTCAAATCCCTTACATGCCGTGGTTGCTATTGCCCACAGCATCTAAGGGGTTAAACGGCTGAGAATGGAGTAAATTGTTGTGTGATCATGTGACCACAGCTTCTAAGCATGCACAATCGTAATGCTCTAAATTACAGCAATTTGCTGAAATCCTTTATGACCCTGATGTAACTGTACGTCAAATGTTGGAATATGTTGGAGAATGTTGGAATCCATTTTCGAATGGAGAATGTGGAATTTCTTTTATACTAGGTCTTTCCTTTTTGAAATAAGAATTGTACTACAAAGTGTGTGTGTTGAATTTTTTTATTCAGATAACCACAAAGCAGGGAATTTCATGCCATTCATCGTCACTGGAAAACCCCACTGACGAAAGACTTCAGATAAAAGTGGTTGTATGAGAAACAAGAAGAGACAACACACTGTAGAGAAATACTTAAGCAGTACATATGTGCCAAATTACAGAATTCAAAACCACTTCCTGACCATGCCATTTACCCCTAATTCCTGACCAGTGTTGAAAGCTTTAAACAGTTTCTTACTTTATTTTTTGACTTATTTTTTCACCTTTATTTTCCAACATACATAAGCTTTTACTTTTATGTAATTCTTACATTATTTTTTAATATAAAATCAGAGAAACTGTAAAAAAGAAATGTCTGTATATAAATTTTTTATTTTTTAAATAGCAAAAAAATTTTGAAATAACTTTTTAAATTGTGTCGCATTACTGTTTTGTAATATAATTTGATACTAGTAGAATCATCCATCTTTACCTGGTTCTATTTAGGTTAACTGTTTGTGGTCTGCGTAGTTAAAAATTTTGTTTGCTACTGGTCAGACTGGAGAGGAGCGTGTGTCTGCAGTTAAGTCTCTCCTGCCTGTATAACCAGACTCCATTATGCCAAAGGCACACTTAAACCCACTTTCACTGTACCTCTCTTAATTCATACTAAAACTTTACTTTTATTATGTATATGCTAAAAATATAATTCAACCTAGTCTGAATAAAAAAATATCTTAACACTTGCCCCCACAATGTCTAGATTAAAATTAGTATTGCAATCATTATACAAGATATTTATTTCCAATACATAAGCATGCAATTATGTAGGAACTGCAGTGTACTGCATACATGAGGGACAATGGGGCAGATTTATCAATAGTGTCTGTCTAGTCTAACTTTAAGCTGTTAGTCTTAAAAGGCACCACATTTATCATAGTGTTGATAAAGCTTGTGCAGGTTAGAACTGTCTAGTCTAAGTTTGTACCATCTTTAAGTTGGCTTACTTTTACGCCACAAACTGCGATAAAACTGTGGCGCATTTTCGCCGCATTTAAGCCACGCCCCCTTTCCACACAAAACCACACCCCTTTTACGAGGTCACGGCCCTTTGTCGGACGAGGCGCAGAAGCATCTGAAACTGTCTAAAACACACAGTAAATGTGGCAATAAGCTTGCAAGAATTCTGGCGCAACTGCCTTGATAGACCTGCCCCAATGTGTACTTAAAATCAGATATACAGTCCCTCTGACAAGTTTCACCAATTACATGGCATCTTCAGGAGTACAAGGGCTATAGCAACTTACATGAAATAATTATGTGTCATCTTCAGGATATAGGGGCCATAGACCCATTACTCTGAAGACGTCACATAATTGGTAAAGATGTCCATGGGTTATCTGATTTTAAGTACACATTGTCCTTCACGTATACAGTACACTGTAGTTGCTACATATTTACATGCGTTTGTTAATTTAACTATATATTTGTCAGGGACTGTCACACACACACACACACACACAGACACAGACGAGTGAGGTCCTAACACTGGTCCCCACCTCTGTCCCTGCTTTTTGGGGAACCCGACTCCTTACGAGGTCGGCCCCAACCTGAAAACTGATGACTGCTCTGAGCCAAGTGGAACACCAGACGAAGACAAATAGACACGGAACAAATAAGATAAGTCGGGCAGGTCAGTAACAAAGGGGCAGCGCAGTACCAAAACGTGAGACAAAAGAATAACCAGGATACAGGCAAGAGTCAGAGAGCACAGAAAGTCAAATGAGAGTACATGCGACCTATAGGGAAAGAGAACCATATAGCAGGCAAAGAGGAAAGGAAGGTGAGTGTCAGGGACCGGTCAGGGACACACACACAGACACAGACAAGTGGGCCCTGACTCTGATCCCAGCCCCTGTCCCTGCCTTTTGGGGAACCCGACTCCTTAATAGGCCGGCCCCAACCGGAAGACTGATAGCTGCACTGATATAGGTGCGACACAGACAGGACAAAAGGACACAGAACAATAAGCGTAGTCAGGCGGTCCAAAGTCAGCAACTGTACGGGCAGCGAGGTACAGAGACGTGAGACAAAGAGGGTAACCGGGCTCCAAAACAAAAGGTCAATACCGGTCGGGCGCAGCAGTACAAAATCACTAAGAAACAGAGAATAGTCAGGAGAACAGCAGGGTCAAATACAGAAAAGGCAAATGCAAAGGAGGGGCTAGCTATAAGCAAAAGACCTCTATAACAGGCATAGATGGAAGTGAAATGATCCTTTAAATAGGGAACCAAGGAAGACAGAATTGAGGCCATAGGTGGAAAGAAACACAAGACCGGATAGGAACAGAAGGTTGTCCATCAAAAG
Organism: Phyllomedusa bahiana; assembly: GCA_025379985.1. Classification (NCBI taxonomy): domain Eukaryota; kingdom Metazoa; phylum Chordata; class Amphibia; order Anura; family Hylidae; genus Phyllomedusa; species Phyllomedusa bahiana. The sequence goes on from JAODAL010002347.1 coordinate 52,304, forward strand.
GAGAAATTCATTAACTCAAAGAGTGCTGGAGGATTCCTGGCCAGGGCGTTGGCCAGGAATCAATCAAGCAAACAGCGAGGAGAACACAGTTCACACTAGTGAATACAATTCAAGACATCATGTAAGAAACCAGGGTTTCCGTCGCAACGGCCATGGCCGGCGAGCAGAGCCCAAAGATGAGGTTCTGTCGGGCATGATCATGACAGTGAGACTATAAATAGGGAAGGGGAGAAGGAGAGCAGAAGTGATAGGAAGAAGGAACTGTCAATCACCAAGAGAAGAAGTTAACCCCAAAAGTGCTTGAAGGTTTCTGGCCACGGGCGTTGGCCAGAAATCAATTAGACTTACAGAGTTTGCAAACAGAATTCACACTAGAAGTGTAAAGGCCGAAGCCGCAGTTATGGTTACATCGGCCGTTGCTGGTGACCAGAGCCAGATGCAAAGGGTCTGTCCGGCGCGAACGTGACAATTTTGAATAGAGAGATCTTGAATAATAATACTAATGTCAATCTACACATTGTGCGGGCCAGTGTTTGCAAATCTTTTGTAATAAATCACTGAAACAGTAGTGATACCAAGTTGAAAACCCAGATAAATAGAGATCATACACAAAAATTAAACACATAAATATCACTGAAGGAGAAAAAATTGTGTATCCCACCTAATATTATAAAAAAATAACTTTTATTAGTACTACATATAAAACCATACATTAAGCACTAACCCTACATTGTTCTAAATGTATCTTGTATATTTGTTTTTCTTAAGTGGAAGTTTTTTTGAGAGAAGTCTAGGGCCTCCTTTTTATAGGGAGAGGTACGTGTATAGGGTCGCCCTTATTAGGGCGCTTGCCCTGTTATTACGTAGGGTTAATTCTATGTTTTTTTGGGGTAGGGATATTGCTGGGTTAGTGCTTAATGTATGGTTTTATATGTAGTACTAATAAAAGTTATTTTTTATAATATTAGGTGCGATACACAATTTTGTCTCCTTCAGTGATACAGCTGGGGTCTACATTCCTCCTGCATCTGAGACTAACATCAACACTAGTAAAGGGGAAATCATCAATAACAAACTTAAAATGTGTGAGTGTGTGTATATATATATATATAGCGAGAGATTACAGCTGTGGGTAATAGCTTAGATTCAGGCACAGTTTGGTGGCATCTTTCAGCTCTCCCAAATGCTGTATAGGTTATTCAACATCCAGGAAAGCTGGGTGATGCCACACCCCTCAATTCGGTTTCTTCCAGAGGTGTCACATACTTGGGTGTAGTGGGTGTGACCTTTTGTGAAGAGGTAGTGGCTTGATATAAAGAAGGCTTGGTTTAGTAAGTGATTACAGCTCTGGGTTTCAAAGTTCATCAGGCATAGAGGCACAGACTGGGCAAATATGGGGTTGTCTGTAGTTTATTCAGCAAAATACAGGTGCAGTAGAAAACAGGTATAACATAAACAAAATATCAAACCAAAATCCTGCTCATCTGAGGACTTACCAAACAGTGTAGTTTCTCTAACTATCACCCAGTAGTAAAGCACAGTTGTGTGGAAGACACTGGTTTCCTTCAGTTTATAACCTTTCAGGTTCAAATAACTAGTCCCTAATAGCAGCCACACTGAGTTAGTTGACTGGCTGACTTTATATAGGTCACACAGCGTGAATTGCCACATATTTCGGCGCGAATATCACCACGTATTGCACATTATACGTGGCAAAATGCGCCCCGCAATTACGGTAATTCATAGCTCTCATAGAGAGCTATGGATTACGCATCGTCTACCCGCGCATGCAATACGTTTGTATTGTACGCTCGGGGAGAGAATTGACATGTCAATTGTTAGTGGCACTTACGCGCCGCTGACGATGCATGTCAATGGGGCCCACCAGGTGCCGCCCCCCCCCCGCCCACCACCCCTCCTGTGCTTTGTAATTACGCACAGATCAGCGTGTGGTTCCAAGACACACAGTATTGTGGCGCGTACTATATGCGCCGCAATAAGCCATGTGCACATACCCTAAAACTGATTATAACTGATGAGCGATTGTGTCAACTATCGTTATCGATTCGATATCGGCAATTATCATGACGATATCCGATAGTCGATAACAGATTATCGCCGATGACCATTAAAGTCTTTGGGAGAGGAACAACACCTTCATTCTTACACCCAAACAGGGGTGAAGAAGCTGGAAATAACATCCACAATAGTAAACTGGATACGTGCTAAGACAATTAAGTTATAAAAGTCACAGAAAAAAGTCACAGACCATTCACTATCCGTGCCTTGCACCACAGCATGACCCTTAAACCTGCATGACTCACAAATTAAAAAGTGCCAGAAGGCAGTATTATTTGAACCATCATTTTACTTGAACTGGACATTGACTATGCCTGTCCTGGACCGCAGCATGACCCTTATACCTGTCTGAACCACAGATTAAAAAGTGCTGGAAAAAGAAGTCTTTGAACCACCATTTTAGTTGAACTGAACATCGACTGTACCTGTCCTGTACCCCAGCATGACCCTCAAACCTGCATGACCCACAGATTAAAAAGTGCCGGAAAAAGGAGTCTTTGAACCACCATTTTAGATCAACTGAACATTGACTATACCTGTCTTGGACTGCAGTATCACCATTAACCATGTCTGACTCTCATATTAAAAAGTGCCAGAAAAAGGAGTCTTTGAACCACCCTTGTAGTTGAACTGGACATTGACTATGCCTGTTCTGGACCGCAGCATGACCCTTATATCTGTCTGAACCACAGATTAAAAAGTACCGGAAAAAGGAGTCTTTGAACCACCATTTTCGTTAAATTTGGCATTACATCCCTGCCCCGGACCGCAGCAGCCCCTTTTAACCTGTCTGAACCACAGATTAAAAATGCTGGAAAAAGGAGTCTTTAAACCACCTTTATTAAACTAAACATCGACATACCTGTCCTGTACCACAGCATGACCCTAAAAACCTGCAGCCCCACAATTAAAAAGTGCCCGGAAAAAGGGGAGTCTTTGAACCACCTTTTTGTTGAACGGGACGTTTTGGGCCTTAAATCCTTTTTTGGCCCCCGAAAAAAGCCTTTTTGGGAAAACTCCTTATACGTGTTGCCCCAACTTTTAAAAATTAAAAAAGTGCGGAAAAAGGAGTTTTGAACCACCGGAATGTTTTATTTTGGGGAACGGTAACCCCAAATTTGGAAAAAACTTTTTTTTGTACTTGTTTCCTGGGCCCACAGCATGCCCCGGGGCGGATTTTACATGGGTGGGGGGGAAAAGCCCAGGCTGGCGCCCGTCATCTATTAACACGCAGTTAAAATGCCCTGATGACGCAGCAACGAAAACTGCGTGCTGAACAGAGTGGGGAAGCGGAAGTGTGAGAACCCCACCTTCCTCTGTACCTTTCAATCCCGGGGACGCTTGCCCCTCCGTATGAGTGTGGGACCAATTGAGCTTCACTTGGGAAATACTGGTGGTTAAACCCCTTTTACACCCAGGTGCCCTTTATTTTTGGAAATTCTTTTTCTCTTTTTTCCAACGTGCTGGGGAAAAGGGCCTCGATTTTTTCTCGATATGGATAGGTTTAAAAAGTGGGGAAAAAAGTATCTTTGAAGCAGTTTTTTAAAGTGAAATTGACATTTACTTCCATCCCCGTAAAGCAGGTGACTCAAAAAACCCCGCGGTGCCCTTATGGACCCTCACCGAAAATTTTGCAAAAAGAAATAAACATTTAAAAACAACTCGTTTTTCCCTAGGGTGCGCTAGGCTACTTGCCTTCTACTGGTACTTGTTTTCCACCTGACATTGAATGTGAAGCAAATTAAACAGATGTCCCAGTAGGTCCGAGGTGTCTAAAATCCGCATTCTACTGTCAAGTGGGTTTAAGGAAATTACTCATCAAAGGCGGGGGAGGCTGTAAACGTGGATCACACGGTTCAGCTGGGAGGGCCGGAGTTACAGTGGGTGTGGGGAGAGCAAGGCGGTCCGTCATCCATTAACAAGGCTAAAAAATGCCCTTAAATTACGCGGCAACGAAAACAGTCTGCTAAGCAGAGTGCGGAAATGGGAAATGTGAGCTAAGACCTCCAGCCCTTTCCCCACACACGTCAAACCTGGGTAGCGCTTGAGAAATTTTTGCCCTATAGAGCGCTTGCCCCTCCATATGGGGCGGACCAATTGAGCTTCACTTGGGAAAATTTGTGGTTGACGCTCCTTTTCACCCAGGTTTCCCTTTTTTCTTGGATTCGTTTTCTCTTTTACTAAAAGTGTTAAGGAAATTGTCTTGTTTTTTGGGTGGCAATGTCTCCAAAACACCATGTCCTTAATAACCTAATCTGTTCAAACCCCTTTTTTACCCCCCTTTTTACAATTCAAGGAATATTTGATACTATTTTGTAAAAATTTTTTTTAGTTTTAAATTTTAGAAAACACATTTTTAAAATAGGATGGAATCCCCCCATTTTTTTTTTTCTTTTTTTTTAAATTTTATTAAAAGTTGTCTCATCAGGGGTTGCGCTTTTGTTAAAAAAATCTTCAAAAACAAGTCATTTTGCAAAATGTTTCCTTTTAAAAGGTCCTACCAATTCTTTTTTGACGCACCATGCCCCAAAATTTTCAAAAAATCAACCTTAAGCCACTGTTGACAATTTGAAGAACAAAATTTTTTAGAAAAAAAATTTTTTTTTTAATAGGGCCTGTAGTGCTGCATTTCACACAGCATGACCCAAAAAAAATTATAAAAATATTTCTCAGCCAGTTAACAATTTTGAGGGAGAAATGCCACTTTGAAGCCACATTTCTGTTCCAAAGGGCCTTTATTATAGCTGTATCTCTCAGCACCATGACCCCAAAACCTTTGACAGTGCGAAAAATTTTAAAGATGAAGTGAGTAAAGGGAATACGTTTTTTTCATGAAACCCTTTTGTACAATTTGTGTCATTTACAGTCTCCTCACCGCAAAACCAGCAAAATGACCTTTTGGGAACTGAGAATAAAAATTGCAGAAAGGGAAATTATCATTTACATTTTTTTTTTTCAAGAGGATCATTTCTGTTTGAAGAGGAATGTGAAGTAGACCGGCAACTAATCAGTGACCTCAGCAATTGGGGCCAGAATATCATCAGAGTTTCATGCCTGATTCATCTTGATGAAAGTCAAACGATCAATATTATCTGTGGAAAGCCGGATGCGTTTGTCTGCAATGACTCCTCCAGCTGTGCTGAAGGTTCGATCAGATATGACACTGGCTGCTGGGCAGGACAACACCTCTATGGCGTGGTGAGTGAGCTCGGGCCATTCTTTCCATTTTGGATACCCAAAGTTGATTGGGTCCGGAACATACCCAAAAAAACATCGGTGATGAGACCCCAGATAGTCGTGCACCATGATCTTAACCGTCTCTGTGTGTTGTGTGTGTGCCCTGCATTACATGCGTTGGTGAGGTGGTAAATAAGGATTGCAAGAGGTCACCCATTAGGCTTCTGCCACAATGTCTGCTGCTGCTGCGGCTACTTGGCACTCTACTGCTGTCACATTGCTGACGTTGTTCCACCGTGACATTTGAAGAACGTGAAGCAGACACAACAGATGTCTCCAGTTGATCAATCAGCACGGTCTCCAATTCCTGCATTTTACTCTCTATTTGGGTGGAGAGAAGGAAAGTGCTTAGTTTTGCTTTGTACCGGGGATCGAGGAGGGTGACCACCCAGTAACTGTTGTTCAGTTTGATGGCCTTAATGCGAGGGTCATGTTGGAGGAAATGGAGCATCCAAGCACTCATGTGAGAGATGGAGCCTTGATTTACCAAGCCTCTGGGTTGAGGGGCAATAGCAAACTGATCTTCCTCATCTTCCTCCTCCGCCTCAAATCCGTGCCAAACGGATGTCCAGGAAGACCTCCTCCTCCTCCGCTTCCTCCGCCACAGCTTCAACACAGCCCTGACTGGCCTCAGATACTGTACCCTGAGAGCAGAGGCGCCACCTTGCACTAGCCCTGGACCCCGAACCACTTCCTAATGAAGACCGATAAAGTTGTGAAACTGTCGGGGCCCTTTTGCATTCGGGCTGAGAGAAAGGCTCCGTGTCCGCATCTGTGTCCGCTCCCTCCTCCGTCGCTGGTGGACCTGCTGTTTCAGAGTGTCCAACGATCGTTCCAGAAACTAAGATCACCACAGTGCCCCATGCTGAAAAGGCCATTGTCCGCACTGACCATTTTGGTGGCTTCTTCAAAACTGGCAAGGATGGTGCAGAGCTCTTTCACCTGCCTCCACTCTCGGTGACTCAACACCCCGAGGTCCACAAACCCCTGCTTGTCAGGCCATGTGTCACTTCATACTAAAGTAATGGCATTGTGCTGCTGCCACAATCGCTGGAGCATGTGGAGGGTGGGGAAATTCCAGTGTGTTGCCACGTCAACAATGAGAGCGGTTTGATGGGGGGGCCGAGCTGACGCGCAAAAGCAGCCAGGCGGGACGAAGCAGGGTGTGAACGGCGGAAGTGTGAGCTCAGACCTCGAGCCTTCCTCAGCAGGCAGTCCAGACCCGGGTAGCGCTTTAGAAATTTCTGGACATCGAGGTTCATGACGTGTGCCAGGCAAGGGATGTGCTCCAGCCTACCGATCTTAAGGGCGGCCAGGAGAGTTCGACCGTTATCGCACACCACCTTGCCTGGCACAATGTTCTTGTCACCCAGCCAGCGCTCAGTCGTGTTGCGAAGAGCCGTGCACAGCTCCTGACCTGTGTGTTGACGGTCTCCAAGACAGATTAATTTCAACACGGCCTGGTTTCTATGGGCACATGATGCTACCTGTGGGCCTTGGGGGAAAGAACCCTGCACCATCCCTGTGTTTTTGAAGAGCATGCGCCGAGCCTGAGAGCCACCGTTACCACCCAGCTCACCCAGTGAGCTGTCACAGAGATATAGCGGCCTTGGCTGTGCTTACTAGTCCATGTATCGGTGGTCAGATGGACTTTGCTGAAAACAGATGCAGACAACGTGCTTGAAATTTTAGATGACACGTGCCTGGCCAGGGCAGGGACGGCTATTCTGGAAAAGAAATGCCTGCTCGGAAATCTGTATTGGGGGCCAGGCAAGGGCCATGCCGTGGCGGAACCCATCTGTGTCCACCTGACGGAAAGGCAACATTTCCAAGGCCAAAGCCTGGCAATGCCAAAATTCAGGCTTTTGGCTTTGGGATGGTTTGAGTTAAAGTGTTTCTTCTGCTCCCAAACCTGGAAGACAGAAGGCTGGCTGCTAGACTGGCCGCTGTATGGCATGCAGGTCAAACTGGTGGAAGGAGAAGGGGTAGGATGGGTCTCTGGTGCTGGTGGTACTCGGGCGACGGTGGAGGCTAAATCGGAGGCTGATCCTTGATCATGACTCTGAGAGACATGGGCAGCTGAGGAACGCTTGGTTGTGGCGGAGGAGGAGGAGGCGGGGGACAGAGGGTGGGGACAGTGGTTGGAAGCCCGGGATCGGTGTGGCCTTTTTTTGGCCAAATGTTCCCTCCATTTCAACTCATGCATTCAGTGCATGTGACTAGACATGTTGGTGGTGGTTAAACACCTAAGATTCTTCCCTCTACTGATGCGTTTATGGCAAAGGCGGCATATGACATCGCTAGGTGAATCAGAGGCTTGCTCAAAAAAGGCCCAGGCTTGAGAGGCCCTGGAACTTTTTCGACGGCGATAAGCGAGGAGCGGTGTTTCCGCTGATCGTGGCTGGCGGAATAATCTCAGCGGACTTGTGCGACCACCCTCTCCCTTTTTGAAGCGGGACCCGTACTGACACTACCCCATCGTCTTCCTCCTTGTCCAGTGATGAAGCACACGCAAGCCAATTCTGCTGAAAAGACCACGTTGGATCCGCAATGTCGCCATCATCATCAACACAGGTGACTTCCTCGTCCTGACATTCGACATCCTGGAGCTGCGGGCTACAAGGCAAAAGGCACGCAAGGCGTTGCCCGACCGCCGGGATTTTTGCCGATTGACCGGCTTCCTTCTCCTCCTCTGATGGCATCAGCGATTGGGCGTCAGAGCAGACAAAATCATCCTCTTTTACCTCTTGATCTTTTGAAATACCTTCTGACCCCAACCGCATTTTGTCATCAAAGAGGTCTTCAGAAAATGGATTTTCCACAGTGGTGGGTACACAAGTTGACATTTGGGCTGCCTTTGCTTCATGTTGGACGGATGCTGATGATGATGATGACGACATTTGTGGCCATGACTGGGAGGACGAGGAGGTAAGACTGCTGGATGCAGGTTGCATTAACCACTGAAGAACAGATTGGTGACGCTGTTCGTTACTGAATTCACAGGGCCCTGACCCAGCGATGACAGGCCTGACGGTCCTGCAACCGAAAAAGCCCTGGCTTGCGTGTTGCGCCAGCACTGAAAGGGAGCACCTTCTCTCGTACCTCTACCCCATGTTCCTCCCACCCCTCTTTGCTTGCTTACCACCAGCATTTCGCTCCATGTTCAGAAAGATAAAAATTTAAAAAGGTATGGAAGAGTTTTTGACAGTCTCTTACTGAAAGACGGCAAATCACAGCTATTCTTAAATCCCTCCAATTTCCTACAGCCAACTAGGATTAGAAACAGAATTTTTTTCTACGAATACCTAGAAGTGCGGTCTTGTGGAAGAACCGTAAGAAAAAACAACAGTGTTCTTCCTTCAGTCCCAGGGATTTACAACTGACCAGTATGACTAGGAATTGATAGTTTTCAACAAACTATCATACAAGTGCGCTATCTGCGCCAAACTGAGATTCACTGAGTGCAATAAAACTGTTTCAAAGTTACATGGATGAGAAATTGCGTTTTTTAAAGCAATGACACACGAGAACAGTTACTTAAAAATTTCTGTATCCAAATTTGAGTACATGGTGGCTCTTTGAACAAAACTGGGCTGCACCAAAGTGAAATACAGCTATTTAAAAGTTATACGGATAACAAAAGGTGGTTTTTGCACCAATGAAATACACCAACAGTTACTAGAAAAATTCTGTATTCAAATTTAAGTACAAGGTGGCTCTTTGAACAAAACTGGGCTGCACCAAAGTGAAATACAGCTATTAAAAAGTTATACGGATAACAGAAGGGATTTTTGCACCAATGAAATAAATCAACAGTTACTAGAAAATTTCTGTATCCAAATTTAAGTACACGGTTGCTCTTTGAACAAAACTGGGCTGCACCAAAGTGAAATACAGCTATTTAAAAGTTATACAGATAACAAAAGGTGGTTTTTGCACCAATGAAATACACCAACAGTTACTAGAAAATTTCAGTATCCAAATTTAAGTACAAGGTGGCTCTTTGAACAAAACTGGGACGCACCCAAGGGAAATACAGCTATTTAAAAGTTATATGGATAACAAAAGGTGGTTTTGCACCAGTGAAATACACCAACAGTTTACTAGAAACATTTCGTATCCAAATTTAAAATACAAGGGGGCTCTTGAACAGAACTGAGCCACACCAAAGTGCAATACAGCTATTTAAAATTTATATGGATAAGAAAAGGTGGTTTTTGCACCAATGAAATACACCAACAGTTACTAGAAAATTTCTGTATCCAAATTTAAGTACAAGGTGGCTCTTTGAACAAAACTGGGCCGCTCCAAAGTTAAATACAGCTCTTTAATAGTTATACGGATAACAGAAGGTGTTTTTTGCACCAAAGAAACACACCCACAGTTACTAGAAAATTTCTGTATCCAAATTTAAGTACAAGGTGGCTCTTTGAACAAAACTGGGGGGCGCCAAAGTGAAATACAGCTTTTAAAAGTTATACGGATAAACAAAAGGTGGTTTTTTTCACCAATGAAATACACCAACTGTTACTAGAAAATTTCTGTATCCAAATTTAAGTACAAGGTGCTCTTTGAACAAAACGGCTGGCGCCAAAGTGAAATACACTATTTTAAAAGTTATACGGATAAGAAAAAGGTGGTTTTTGCAAACCAATGAAATACACCAACTGTTACTAGAAAATTTCGTATCCAAATTTATAATACAAGGGGGCTCTTTGAACAAAACTGGGGTGCACCAAAGTGAAAATGCAGGTATTTAAAAGTTATACGGATAAGAAAAGGTGTTTTTTTCACCAATGAAATACACCAACATTTACTAGAAAAATTTCTGTATCCAAAATTTTAAGTACAAGGTGGCTCTTTGAAAAAAAACTGGGCTGCACCAAAGTGAAAAAACAGCTATTTAAAAGTTATACGGATAACAAAGGTGGTTTTTGCACCAATGAAATACCACCAACAGTTACTAGAAACATTTCTGTATCCCAAAATTTTAAATACAAGGTGGGCTCTTTGAACAAAACTGGCTGCACCAAAGTGAAATACAGCTATTTAAAAGTTATAACGGGTAACAAAAGGTGGGTTTTTTTCACCAATGAAATACCACCAACAGTTACTAGAACATTTCTGTATCCAAATTTAAGTACAAGGTGGCTCTTTGAACAAAACTGGGCTGCACCAAAGTGAAATACAGCTATTTAAAAGTTATACGGGTAACAAAAGGTCGTTTTTGCACCCAAAGAAATACACCAACAGTTACAGAAAATTTCTGTATCCAAATTTAAGTACAAGGTGGCCCCTTTGAACAAAACTGGGCTGCACCAAAGGGGAAAAACAGCTATTTAAAAGCTATACTATAAGAAAAGGTGGTTTTTGCACCAATGAAATACACCAACAGTTACTAGAAAATTTCTGTATCCAAATCTAAGTACAAGGTGGCTCTTTGAAAAAACTGGGATGCACAAAATAAAACAATTTCACCTCAGGTGCGAGATGTGCTGGCCAAAAAGTGGTAAAAAAGTGCCATTTCAATGCAGGTTCAAAGCAGAGTCTGGGCTGCACAATATATACCGTCCTTTCCAAAGCCTGTCTGTCTGTCTTTCCGTCCGCCCTCCCACCCCCATCTCCCCTGCGGCTGTACAGCGCTAGATGCTTCTTTAAAAGTCTCTGTCTATTTAAATAAGAACTGAAATTCTCTAATCTTCCTATATTCTAATGTTCACAGCTAAATGCATAGTTGTCTGTATGAATAAAGAGAAGAACTGTGTCTCTGAGCTGAGCTGTATTAAGAGACACGCAGCACAAGTCTTGCTCTAGTGATAGACACTGAAAGACTGATACTGAATAGGAAACGCTGTTCTATGCAAAACGAGGTCATGTGATTTTTTTTCCCGCCAATACAAAAACCCTACACACACAGTTTATGACGTCGCACACCCAGCTCACCCTGCTCTATGCTCTAAGCTGATTTGCTGGCCGCCAAAATGACAGGAAGCGCCGAAAATGACGCGATATTAATAGATTATTTGCAGATTGTCACCTAAAATATCGCGTGATCAGAAATTTCCGATCAGCCTAAAAATCGTGCCGATTTCAACTTTGTTGACTATAATCGCTCATCCCTACAGATTATTATTCCACAAAAAATACTTTATAACTAGCATCTACCATATGTCTTTTGCAGGTTGGCATAATTTTTACATGTCTTTACTTTTTCCAACATTAGGGGGCTTAGAAATTTTAGTAGTAATTTTGCACATTTGCAAGAATATTTGCAACATAGGTTTTTTTATGGACCAGTCCAGTTCTAGCCTGGCTTTGAGCGGCCTGTATGTTAGACACACTCATAAAAGACTCCATATAAGAAACTAAACCTTTTAAAGTATTTAAAACTTCAAACGTTAGGACATTTATTAACCCATTAGGTATTTCAGAGAACTTAAAACAAAAGTTTAAAAATTCCACTTTTTGCAGATTTTCAATTTTAATCCATTATTCACTGGAACACAGTAGATGATAAAAAGGAAATGCAACTCAACATCAATTCCCCCAATTCTGCCATTTTTAGAAATATCCCATATGTGGCTCTAGTGCACTACTTGGCTCAACCACAAGCCTTAGAAAAGAAAGAACGCTTACTGGACTTTGGGTTCTCATTTTTATTACAATTCTCTTTAGGTTTCATTACAGGTTTGCGGACACCCTAAAGTTGCTAAAACTTAATAAACACTCCTAAAAAGACCACGTATTGGAAACTACAACCCTTAATGAATATTTCCAGGGGTGTAGTGAGTATATCAACCCCACAGATGTTTCACATTTTTTTTTAGCGTTAGGTTGTGAAAATGAAAAATTAATTTTTTTCCAAGAATATGCAATTTTAGCTGAAAATGTTTAATTTTTACAATGAATCCTGGAATGAAAGCAACCCAAAATTTGTTACACAATTTCTTACAAGTTCGGCAATGTTCTATATGTGGGAGTAAGCATAGAAAGGTGTACAAGGGAGGGAGCGCTATTTGGCTTTTGGAGTGCAGATTGTGCTGGGTGCCATGTCTAGAAGTCACCCGATTTTGGATTCAAGACCCCTCAAGGTTCTCATCTATTGGTATATTGTTCAATTTGGGCACAAATGTGTTCCACAGTTTTTTTTAGCATTGGGCCATGAAAATTGAGGGGCGGTGGGTAATGCCGTTTCGCCATTGTTTTGGGGCTTCATTTTTACAGCGTTCACCATGCGATATAAATACAAGATAACTTTACTATGTGGGTAGGTACAATTACAATGATATCAATGTTATATAGTTTATGTTTTATTACTTTTATACAATAGAAATGTGTTTATAAAAAACTGTGTTTTTATGTCATCATAGTCTGATAGCCATCAGACTGATTAAGGGCTTGTTTTTTGTGCAATGAGTTTACGTTTTTATTGGTACCATTATGGGGTTCATATGATACTTTGATCTCTTTTTATCACAGTTTTTGTGAGGTGTCTTGAACAAAAAACAGCAGTTCTGGTAGGGTTTTTTATTTTTATTTTTTACAGTGGTTATCATGTGGTATATATGACATGCTAGCTTTACTCACAGGTCAATATGATTACAGCGATACCCAATTTGTATGTTTCTTTATGATTTACTGCTTTTACACAATAAAAACACTTTTATTCAAAAAGGAAAACATGTTTTTGCATCAACATAGTCTGAGAACCATAACTTTCTTATTTTTCTGTGTACATAGCTGAAGAAAGCACTGCAATACTTGCAGTGTTTTTTTTTTATTCTTAACAGTGCTCATCGTGCAGTATACATAACAAGTTAGCTTTACTCTGTAGATCAATAGAATTATGGCAATATGATTTTGTTATGCTGAGGCACTTTATAAAAAAAAGTGTTTTTATTGTGTAAAACAATATCTATGCATCCTCTGTATGCAGAGCTGTGTAAAGGCTTTTTCTTGTGGGATGAACTGATATTTTCATTGGTACCACTTTGGCATTTATATGACATTTTGCTCGCTTTTTATTCCATTTTATGTGCTGCGTGAAAAATGTAAATTGCAATTCTGTGACTTTTTGTTTGTTTATTTTTTTACGATGTTCACTGTACGGGTTAAGTAACATAACAGATTTATAGGGTATGTCGTTACGCACACGGTGATACCAAATATGCGTACTTTAGATATCGTTTTTGGGACAATTGTCATTTTTTCTAAAGGGGACAAGGTTTACATGTTTTTATTTTATTTTCTGTGCTTGTGTTTTACTTTTTTTTAAACTTTCTTTGTATTTTTTCACTTTTTTTTTTACTTGTCTCCAATGGAGAGCCGTACACAGCAGTACTGCTCTCCATGGCAACTGTCAATCGATATGCCCGGCCATGCCCACAGGGTATGGTCAGGCACAGTGACCTTTGTTAGGCTTCTGGGCTGCTAAGGAAGTCATTGTCAGCAGCAGTTACATCGCGGCAATGCTGATGGGCACAGCTTCCTCCCTCTGTCTTTCCCTTAGCTGCCGTGATTGATTGTGGCCGCTCGTGGATTTTTCGCCCATGGCTGTAGTCAGTGTCGGACTGGGGGGTCTGGGGGCCCACCCTACTTGATCTTGGGGGCCCACCCTACTGTACATGAAAACATTACTGGCCTCTCGGACATAAACGCGCCTATTTTACCACATAATACAGTGTGCAAAAAAGAACTGTATTGTGTAGTAGTCCCATATCTGTCTATTTCACATATCTTTCTGTCTCACACATCTGTCAGTCTAACATATCATAGACACAGGGCTAAGTAGCTCCATCCATATCCCCACCCACATACAATATCCCCCTCCACATTTCCCTTGGTCACGCACCTCACCACCTTCTAAAATAAACACCAGCAACAAAGTATAAGTGTAACTCCTATTACAAGGTCAGGTGTTCCCTCACTTTTACAATCAGGGACACATGTACGCTGCCACTATACCCACGCCGATATAAAACCTACAACACCAGCATATAGAGACCACATAGAGGTCAGACTCCAGCTCAGGTATAACCTACAACACTGCCATATAGAGATCACATAGAGGTCCGACACCAGCTCAGGTATAACCTACAACACCTCCATATAGAGACCACATAGAGGTCAGACATCAGCTCAGGTATAATCTACAACACTGCCATATAGAGACCACATAGTGGTCAGATACCAGCTCAGGTATAACCTACAACACCGCCATATAGAGACCACATAGTGATCTGACACCAGCTCAACTCACATCACATTACAGTGAATACAGCACTGATCCAGTATAGAAGTAAAATAACCCCTGAAATCAGGGACTGACCGGAGATGTCATATCTGATGAGTCTCTCTCTTCTCTTATGAGTTGTTCTTATTCCCTTTTCTTCTGCATCCGTTCCACACCGCCATGGTGACTTATCCCGGCCAAAACTCATCCCTGCAGAAATTACACACAAATATCTTAGAATTCTCACTTTTCCAGCATCTCTTTACCTATTCCCACCTCTGTACAAACTTCACAGGGGTGGGAGAGCGGGTACAAGCCATAACTTAGAGGCCTAGTATCCTAAGGGGTTGGAGGGTGGGGAGAGAACTAACCCCCTGGAGATAATGCTACAAGTATGGGCTGCTGCCCTCTCAATTATATATTACTAGGTAGGTAGACAAGACCATAGATAGGTAAACAAATGAGCAAGGCCCCAGATAACTATATAGACCCTATTTAGGTAGGTAGACCCCCGCTGGATAAGTTGGTAGGCCGGCCCCAGGTAGGCTGGTGGGTACCTAGCCACGGGTGGGTAGATAAACAAGCCCCATGTAGATAAGCAGGCCCCAGTTAGGCAAGTTGAAAAGCTACAGCTAGGTTGGTGGACCCCAGTTAGTTAGGCTGTAGGTAGGTGGTTGCCCCCAGTTAGGTAAGCTGTAGGTAGTTAGGGCCCCTTTATATAGGCTACAAGCAGTTAGGGACCCAGTAGTATACAGGCAGTTAGGGCTTCCCTTGAAGTAGAATAGAGGCAGTTAGGGCTTCCCTTAGGCAGTATACAGGCAGTTAGGGCCTCCCTTAGGTAGTATACAGGCAGATAGGGGTCTCCTTTAGGTAGTATACTGGTAGTTAGGGCCTTCCTTAGGTAGTATACAGGCAGTTAGGGGTCTCCTTTAGGTAGTATACAGGCAGTTAGGGGTCTCCTTTAGGTTGTATACAGGCAGTTAGGGCCCCTTTAGGTAGTATAAAGGTAGTTAGGGGCCTCCTTTAGCTAGTGTGCAGGAAGTCAGGGCCCCCTTTAGTTAGATTGTAGGTAGTTAGGGCCCACTTTATTTTTAGGTAGTCAGAGCCCACTTTAGTTTTTAAGCAGTCAGGGCTCGCTGTTAGGCAGTCAGGGGCCCTTTTAGGCAGTCAGGGGCCCCTTTTAGGTAGTCAGGGCTCCCTTTTAGGTAGTTAGGGGCCCCTGTTAGGTAGTCAGGGTTCCCTTGTAGGTAGTCAGGGGCCCCTGTTAGGCAGTCAGGGCTCCCTGTTAGGTAGTCAGGGGCCTCTTGTTAGGTAGTCAGGAGCCCCTTTTAGGTAGCCAGGAGCCCCCTTTAGGTAGTCAGTGGCTCCCTTTTAGGTAGTCAGGGCTCCCTTTTAGGTAGTCAGTGGCCCCTTTTAGGTAGTCAGGGCCCGTTTTTAGGTAGTCAGGGGCCCCTTTTAGGTAGTCAGGCTTCCCTTTTAGATAGTCAGGAGCCCCGTTTAGGTAGTCAGGGGCCTCTTTTAGGTAGTCAGGGGCCCCGTTTAGTTAGTTAGTGGCCCCGTGGAGTTAGTCAGTGGCCCCTTTCAGTTAGTCAGGGCCCCCTTTTAGGTAGTAAGGGGTTCCTGTTAGGTAGTCAGTGGCCTCTTTTAGTTAGTCAGTGGCCCCTTTTAGGTAGTCAGTGCACACTTTTATCTAGACATGTCACCCTTTTAGGTAGGCAGGGGCCCCATTTAGGTAGTCAGTAGCCCCGGTTAGTTAGTCAGTGGCCCCTTTTGAGTAGTCAGGGGCCACTTTTGAGTAGTCAGGGGCCCCTTTTAGTTAGTCAGGGCCCCCTTTTAGGTAGTCAGGGCTTCCTGTTAGGTAGTCAGGGCTTTCTGTTAGGTAGTCAGTGGCCCCTTTTAGGTAGTCAGTGGCCCCTTTTAGTTAGTCAGGGCCCCCTTTTAGGTAGTCAGGGTCCCCTTTTAGGTAGTCAGGGGTTCCTTTTAGGTAGTCAGTGGCCCCTTTTAGTTAGTCAGTGGCCCCTTTTAGTTAGTCAGGGCCCCCTTTTAGTTAGTCAGTGGCCCCTTTTAGTTAGTCAGGGCCCCCTTTTAGTTAGTCAGTGCCCCCTTTTAGTTAGTCAGTGGCCCCTTTTAGGTAGTCAGTGGCCCCTTTTAGGTAGTCAGTGGCCCCTTTTAGGTAGTCAGGGCCCTCTTTTAGGTAGTCAGGGGCCACTTTTAGGGAGTCAGGGGCCACTTTTAGGGAGTCAGGAGCCACTTTTAGATAGTCAGGGGCCACTTTTAGGTAGTCAGGGCTCCCTTTAGGCAGTTAAAAAAACAAAAACACAGCTACTCACCTCAATCCCGCTCCTGGCCGCCTCCGGACGCTCTGAGCTCCCCGCCGGCTTCTAGTGGCGCCCGGCATAGGCGGCGCGGTAATGTGACATCATCGCTCCGCCTAGTCACCATTAGAAGCCGGCGCCTGGCAGGTTTAAGGCCTAGCTCCTTAGGCCTGCCAGTGTGTATAGCGGAGCGGAGCGCTAGCGGCGCTCTGCTCCGCTGAAACCGCGCAGCCCCGGGAGCCAGGGACATTAGTCCCCGACTCCCGGGCCCTGTCTCTGAATGCTCGGGACGCAGGCCCCGGGCGTTCAGGGACAGGATGCGGTGGCCGAGCCCCGAGGAGCGACGGCACTGCCTCCGGGGCCCCCAGGAGGTCGGGATCCACCGTGGGATTCACCGATCCCCCGGCAGCCCAGTCCAAGCCTGGCTGTAGTGAGCTCTGAGCCCGGGCGACACATAATGGGGCCAGTTGTAATATACAGCTGGTCCCATGCTGCTATCATACAGGCTCCGCTTGAGAACATGCACAATGTCCAAGACGTAACTGTATGTCAATTTGCAGAAATTCCATTCCCAGACCTACAGGTACGTCCAGGGCCGGGACAAGGCATTTTGGCGCCCCCCTCGCTCCCCAAAAAATTGCACCCCCCCCCACACTAATTCCTCTCACCCTTGCGCCAGACCCTCTCGCCCCTGCGCCAGGCCCTCTCGCCCCTACATCACGTCCTCTCACCCCTGCACCAGTTACTCTCACCCCCATGCACCAGTTACTCCCCCCTGCACCAGTTACTCTCTCATCTCTTCACCACTCTGTCCCATGCACCAGTTACTCTCTCCCACTTAGTAACTTCTTACCAGTCATACCTGCGCCCAGGCGCGTTTCTAGGCTCCTAAAACATCCGGGGTGCAGGTCCTCTGTGTTACTTTTTGCTCAGTAGGGCGGGGTTCACACGGAATTTTTCACGCCACATTGTGAACCGCAGCATGTATTGTTACATAGAAAAACCTTCTGTTCCTGTCACTAATTTTTTTGCATATTCCACATACCTCGTGTCCATTTCCTCAGCAGTCACTGCACAATGAAAATCAGAGCTGACAAATTTGCTTTTTCAAAAGCGCTCACCTACGTATGACTGTGTAATACCCTATAAATAACACTCACCAAAAAAATACACCAATACATGGAGCAAAGATACCAGACGAAGGATTGTTACTAAAAAACACTCCTACAAACCAAGACCCAAAACTATTACTACTTAAAGATCAAATAATCCTGCCAGGCAAAGGCCAAACACGACCCCCCACATGTGACTATCAGTTGTACACAGGCTCTGAAGATGTATATTACCACCATACAGTGACCAGATAGTGGTAGATACTAGTTGTATGTAGACGCTCTGCAGTTACATTTAGTGACTCACAGGAGACGCCTTTTCTGATCAGCGTCGTTCACTTTTCTTCTCCATCTGGTTCACACCTTCATGCTGATTGCTCCCGGCCAACACTCGTCCCTGCAGATTTGAACACAAATATCTTAGAATCCTCACATTTCCAACAACTCCTTACTTATTGGTATATAGGTCCCCTCAGTTAGACAGGTATATATGTCCCCACAGATAGGAAGCTATATAGGTCCCTGCAGCTAGACAGGAATATATGTCCCCTCAATTAGGCAGGTGTATATATAAGTCCCCATCAGTTAGGCAGGTATATAGATATGCCCTCTTAGTCAGGCAGGTATATATATATATACATTACACCCTTAGACAAGCAGATATATAAATATAGGGTCACTCAGGCAGGTATATTGATATAAGGTCACTCTCAGGCAGGTATATAGGGTCACTATATAGGTATATAGATATAGAGTCACTCAGGCAGGTGTATAGATATATGGTCACTCTCAGGCAGGTATATAGATATTTGGTCACTCGCAGGCAGGTATATAGTGGCACTCAGGCATGTATATGGGGCACACAGGCAGGTAGATGGGGCACACAGGCAGGTATATGGGGCACACAGGCAGGTATATGGGGCACTCAGGCAGGTATATGGGGCACACAGGCAGGTATATTGATATAGGGGCACTCAGGCAGGTATATAGGGGCACACAGGCAGGTATATAGGAGCACTCAGGCAGGTAAAAATAGCAACATTAATGCTCACCTTACCTGATTCCCAGCCGCGCGCCTCTCTTCAGGCTGACTCTGGTGGCATGATGACGTCATCACGTCGCCAGCGCTGGGACGCTCCTCCAGCAGCTCCTCAGGCGCACAGCCTATGACGGGCTGTGCGTCTGAGGAGAGGCAACGTCACGATGAGCTCACTTCATCGCGGGGGTGCCCAGCTTAGCAGCATGGGGCAGCGACGGGTCCTCAGCGCTATGAGGACCCCGTGGGCCCCGCTGTATCGGACCGTGGCCTACCGGAGGATCCAGCTATCCTCCGGTGAGCCAGTCCGACACTGTCTGCAGAGCAGGGAGTGCTTGCTCTCTGCTCCGCAGAAGCCCGCAAGTGTATGTGCATCCACACATATAGAGACCGCCGGCGCTCCAGGCCCACGGCAGCGGCCTGGAGCCCGGCGAGGTTCGGGGCCCCTGCCTGCGCCTTTTAGTGACAGGCAGAGGTAGGCACCCTAGGCGATTGCCTACCTCTGCCTACCCGTCGTCCTGGCTCTGGGTACGTCCAATGTCAGAAAGGGGTTAAATAGTGTTTTTTTCAGTTTGCACTTTACCATTTCTTTTCAAGTGTTATTAATGCAGGTGTCTGACAGTCACCACTCCATTACTATTGCTGGAACTTGGTGTTTCTTTTCATCCAAGTCTGACATTATCCTATTCTCACTATTACCCCATTAACCAACACACATGGGGTACTGAGAAGAGCTGGGTTACCATCATAAGCAGACCCTCTGGTATAATGGTGCCTCTGGGTTGGCTGCAGGCTGATATTTTTAAGATGGGATGGACCCAATATCCATTGCTCTTCCCATCCTGATGGTACAACAGCTGGTTTTACTTTTGCTGGTTATGAAAAAGGGGAGAGATACCCCACATATTTTTTTTTTTCTGCAAGCAAATGATAGAAAGAAAATTATATGGGTTCTCATTTAACCACCAAGGTAAAAATGGCAGCTGCAGTATTATACTATCAGGATGGGAGGGTCCATGAGTATTGGCCCCTTCCCACCCTAAAAATACCACACCACAGTTGCCCCAGAAGCAGATCATCACATTAGAGGGTCCGCTTCTAATGTTAACCTGGCTCTTCCCAGTACCCATGGTGCGTTGGATACTTGGAAAATACCGAAAGGGGGTTAGTGTCAGAATTGAGTGACAAGAAACACTGCTGACTGACACAAAACCCTACCACTGATCTCCTGGGGGTGTAGAGAACGGAGTTCAGGGTACAATCTTGGGAAGGAATGAGTAAGGAGGTGGTGGAAAAGTAAGGATTCTAAGTTATTTGTGTGGTTTATTCTACAGGGATGAATCATGGTTGGGAGAAGTCGTCATGGTAGTCTAGACTGGATGAAGAAGAAAAGGAAAAACAAGCAATGCACATCACGTCACTTGTAAGTCCCCTGATGTAACTGTACTCTAGTCACTTATATGTCAGCAGAGCGCCTGTACAACTGGCATCTACCACTATATAGTCAGTGTATGGCTGGAATATTGGTAGCAGTGTGATAGTATATATTCAGGAACAGTATAGTGGTACGATTCTGTCTCTATGTGGTAGTGGTATGTTGTTCTGATGTGGCTTTGTTATTTGATCTAAGGATAGTGGCATCATTTGGTCTTGGTTTGGTCAGTAACATTATGGTGAGATTTGCTACTTGTATAGAGTTATTATGTGGTCACTATATGACTTATTTAGAGGCATCATCCATAGAAAATAGTTTTATAGCTATTTGTTTGTATTTTACATATATTATCTCTCTACATATATAAAAAATAGTTTTTTTTGATGTTTGATGTCTGTTCTCTATGCATGGCCAAATGACTAGACCAATCTGCACCAAATTTGTTACATAGGTAAATTAGGTTTTAGCTCTATAGGCAGGGTCGTAATGATCACTAGGCACTGAAGATACAGCGGGTGGTGCCACCAGCCACTAGTAATAAAAATTAGGTATATATTTTATTGTATTACAGTCTCCTGCCCTGCCTCCCATTCCAGCTTTCTATTAAAACAGATGTCTTTTTCAGGGGGAGATGGGTGTTTGTAATTGACCAGTGCCATTTAGTGAGATAAATTATTGGAGGATGTGTCTCCTCCAGCATTCTTCTTCCTAAGCACATCGCAGCCCAGACTCAGTCAGTTTGGAGTGGATGGGGAACACACTGCACGGCCGTCTGCGGGAGGTAAACTGCATGCCAGGTTAGGATCAGGAGGCTCCTGACAGATGTGATGTGTCCCCTAGTCTGCCTGATGTAAGTAACTAATGTAAGGTGTGTAATCAGCACCATCGGGCTTATCTCTGCCCTTGGACTTCAGCAGGGATCCTGGCATGGGGAAGTGCCAGGAATCTGAGGAGAGTGCAGGACAAATGTAATAAATGATAGAAGGTTAATGTAAGTGTATTGCATGTTTGTGTAGAAATGTGTGTGTGTAAATGTGTCTGGCTGGGTTCATACAGTGCATCCCATTGTTTTCAATGGTAATATGTGTTGCCGTTAATACAAATTTTCCAACCTTCCCGAATTATGCGGGAGACCCTCTGTAAATGGAAGACACCTCCCAGAACTGGTTGTGAACCTCCCGCAATCAGTTGGCTGCAGGAGGTTCTTTAAATGCAGGTGGCATCAAGCAGCGTCATGAGACATTGCCTGAGACCACTAATTGCTGGGGGGAGGATGGCAGCTGGGTGATGTTTAAATATATAATTTTAGGGTTTTTTTACATTCCCCCCCCCACAGCCACAGCCTCTGCCCATCTTATAGGGATCATATAGGGCAGCGACAGCACAGCTGGAGGGGACCTGTGACAGCTCCTGTCATTGGTGGCAGTGGCTGTAGCTGTTCCATTATTAATGGCAGTGGCTGCAGCTGCTTCCATTATTGGTGGTAGGGGCTGCAGAGATCTGCAGCGGTAGACAAGGAAAGAGGATATCCGGTGACGTGTAACAAACAACGCCGCTGAGGAATCCAAGGTCCGTATAATAAAACTGAAACTTTATTACTCAAAAGTAAAACAAAGTCCACAATAGCACAAGGCAGCAAGGCAACAGACCCCTAGTGGTGAAGAACAGACGCGTTTCGAGTCAGACGACTCTTGCTCACTGTCATGTCTATGTGGGTTACCAATACTCTTTAAAAACCCAGCTAAAACCAATCACCATAAAGGGAGAGCATCACATGATATTAAGTGGAAAAATAGTAGTAGTAAACGGAACACCGGAGTATATACAATTGAAAAGTACCTACAGCTATATAACATATAGATACATAAACAATACATGCCTAAACCTATATATATAAGACCTAACATCTATCAAATGCACATGAAATATTACTGTTGTTTTGTCACAAAAACAAAATTAAAATAAAAATATATATAAATATGCACTGTAGTGATTATAGATGTTATTATAAACCCCAAACAACTGTTTACGCCTTAACCTAATATATATACAGCATGTCGGTTCTATAGTTAAGACCTTCCGGTCTTCTAGTTCCCAACTTAAATATCCACTCTGCCTCCCTTTGTCTAAGCTTTTTTGTCCAATTCCCCCCTCTGTAAGGACATAATACCTTGTCTATGACACAGAATTTGAAACCTGATGCATCCCCTTGATGGATTTCCACAAAATGTTTAGCTACCCCTAACATTTGGGGTTGTTGTTTTTTAATACTATTTATGTGTTCCATTATTCGTGTTTTCGTTTTTCTGATCGTACTTCCTATGTATTTCTTGTCACATAGAATACATTCTATGGCATAAATGCAATGGTGGCTATCGCAGTTCACAAAATGATTGATCTTATGTTTATGTTGTTTTGTGGCGTCTGTAAATTCTACTTTTTTCTCTGCCATCTTACAGGCTCCACAGCGGGATCCCCCACATTTATAGCACCCCTTTTGGGACAACCAAACCTTCCCAGTTTTGGTATGATGACTAATGTATACACTGGGTGCGATAATATTACCCAAAGTCTGTCCCCTTCTCGGTGTAATGCGAACACCCCTTTCCAAAATTTTAGAGAGGGTCTCATCTTGTCTCAGAATGCTTAAATTTCTTTTAAAGATGTTTTTGATCTGATTGTAATTGCTACTGTACTTAGTAGTAAAGGCAATTTTATTTATTTCTTGTTTTTTCGTTTTTGTATGCTTCATCTCTAGTAGTTCTTCCTGTGTTTTACCTTCAATTTTATTTCTAGCTCTATTTATGTCCCTTTTCTTGTACCCTCTCTGGATTAATCTCTGACTTATTTTTTCTTCCGCTATTTTGAAGTCTTCTTCCTCTGTACATATACGTCTAGCTCTAATCATTTCGCCATAGGGGATGGCTTTAATGGTACTCATTACATGACAACTGTCAGCTCTAAGAATAGTATTGCCCGAATTGGGCTTACGATATATATTGGAAGTGATGGTGCCATTATCTCTATTTCCAATGAGGAGCACATCAAGGAACGGGACACTTTGTGTATTCCAAGTACATGTAAATACCAAATTAAATTGGTTATGATTAATGTAATCCAAAAAGTGTGGTATGAGCGCCACATCCCGACCCCAGACAAGCAACAGGTCATCTATGTAGGGCCCATACCACACTATGCTATCCAAGAAAGGATTTTTCTCATTGGATCTGGCGTGGTGTTCCCCGCCATAGTAATGTTCGCCAGGGATGGTGAGAAAGTGGCCCCCATGGGGGCCCCTTCTAATTGTAAGTAAAAGGTATTCTCAAATTTAAAATAATTATGTTTTAGGAGGTATTCTACCCCCATGAGAATAAATTCCTGTCAATTGGTGTCATAGTCACTGTGTTGTTTTAAGAAAAATGTGAGAGCTGTTAAGGCGACATCGTGGGGTATACAGGAGTACAGCCCCACGACATCACAAGTAACCCACGTATAATGGTCCCTCCAACCCTTATTAGATAGAGTTCTGAGGAGGGATTGTGTGTCCTTGATATATCCCGGTAGGTTATGGACTATGGACTGCAAGTACTTATCTACCCAAATGCTTAATTTCTCATTAAGGGAATTGTTGCCTGAGATAATGGGGCGAAGGTCTGGTGGAAAATTATTTTTGTGGACCTTGGGCACTCCGTAAAAAACTGGTACACAGGGTGATCTTCCAGAATGTACTTTTTTTGTCTTTCATTCAGTACCCCTAGACCCATACCCTCTTGTAAAAGATGTTCTAATTTGGTATGAAAATTTTGTGTGGGATTTTCAGTCAATTTTCGATCTAATAATTGTTTCAATGCCACTTGTTCTCTAAAATGCAAACATTCATATTCATTAGATGTTACACTCTCCCTATTTTCTTCTCTTACATCCTCTAAATCACTATTGAAAAAATACTTTTTCACAGTAAGGAGCCTTACAAATTTATTTATGTCCATAATGGTATGAAAAAAATCAAAATCAGAACTGGGTACAAAATTTAAGCCCTGGTTCAAAACCTCCAGTTGGTCTTGTGTCAGAATAGTGGGAGTAAGGACAATCACTTGTAGCTCATCACACTTTACTTGTACACCCGTCTGCGCTGTGCGAATGTCCTTGTTGATTTCCGTATGATTGTGGTATCTCCTTTTGCTTGGCTTTTTCCGTTTTTTGCCACATCTTGTGTTAAAGGTAAATGGGGAATATTTTCCTGTGCTTGTTCCTCATTGTCAGTGCTTCCACTTTCCATACTGTCAATGTCCGAGAAGCTAACTGATCTACTTCCCTTTTTTCTCCATTTTCTTCTCAGTATGGATTTAGGTGTATATTGTGAATTATCTTTAAACCACGTATATATTCTATTGCTGTTATAGTCCTCTAAGTCCCTAGTATATTTTTTCTTTTTGTTCTCCATAATTGATTTTTCCACAATGTCTAGGGTTTCTTTTAATTGATCTTGTGCTGCATTAAATTCCACTATACCTTTAAATTCTTCTATTTGGGTTTCCAGTTCTTTAATTTGTTTATCCACCTCTTGTATTTTGTTGGTTTCAAATTCTACAATGAGGTTCATAAGAGTCAAGGAACATTCAGACAGCGTTGTGTTCCATTTAGTCATAAATTCTTCCGTTGTATCAAATGGGTGGGAAAAACTTTTGGCGTAACCTTGGAATGATCTTTTTACTATTTTTAAATATTTAATGTTGGTTTTTTCCCCCCCAAAAATTTTATTTTCCCTTTTTTTTTGCTTTTTTTTTTAATTTTTAAAAAAATTGTTTCCCGGTTTTGGTGCAAAATTTATTAAATTTGGTATTTTCATTCACTGCCCGTTTTCCAAAAAAACCCGGGGGCCAAATTTTTGGGCCCCGGCGTTCGGGCGGGCATAAAAAAAGAGGGAAAAGGGTTTTTGGATTTTGAAAAACTCTTTCAGGGGCTTGCCCCCCGCCTGTGCGTGTGGCCAAAATGGGGGTGTGTTTTTAACAGGGTGGGGTCCCAAATCACGCTTGTAATGGGGGAAACCTTAAAAGGGGGAAAAAAATTTCACAGAGCCGTTTCGTGGCCCCCCCGGGGAAAAAAAAAAACCGGGAAAAAAAAAGAGTTACCCCGGAAAAAGGCAAATTTTATCCTGAAGTGGCGTGGATCCGGGCCCGCTGTTTTTGTCTTTGTTTACGGACCCAAAACCCGACGGTCCCCCGTCATCCCAAAAGGGCAAAAGGGAAAAAGGATATTTCCCGGGGGAGTGTAAAAAAACAACCCGCTGAGGGAATCCAAAAGGTTTCCCTATAAAAAAACTGGAAAAATTTATTAATCAAAAGTAAAAAAAGTCCCCCCAATACACAAGGGAGCAAAGGCAAAACCCCCCGTGGGGGAAGAACAAAACCGCGGTTTTTGAGTCCGACGATCTTTTTCACTGTCATGTTTTATGTGGGTTTCCCGTAAAATCTTTAAAAAAACCCCCTAAAACCCAAACACCATAAAGGGGGGGGGCATCACATGATAATTTTAAGGGGAAAAAAAGTAATAGTTAAAAAAAGGGGAAAACCCGGGGGGTATAAAACAATTTAAAAATACCTACACTATTTTAACAGGGGGTAAACAGAATGGCGGGGCTGCACTCAAACTCAAGTTTAACCCCTTCCCTTCGGTTTTTTTCTACGTTTATTAAATTTATTTAGAGCGTGGAGCGCAATTTCCCTGCCTTTTCCCCCAAAGCTTGGGGCCCCTTCCCCAAACAGTGCAACCCATCAAACCCCAAAAATCCCCCCATAAACACCCATGGGGGAGTTTGTCCAGAGGTGAGCACAGATAGGAAAAAAAAAGAAAAAGTAAGAAAAGGTTTTTTGTGGTTTAAAATTTTGCCCGGGTGAGTTGTGGCCGGGGGGAATCGTCCCCATGGCAATGGTCCCGGATACAGAAAAAAAGTGAAAAAAGTTTTTAAATTTAGGATAATAATTTATCCCTAATGTAACTGCAAATGCAAATTCACGAAAACCAGCCTGTGCACATTTGGGTTTTTAAAACCCCTATAGGCCTTTTTTGAATTTAAAATACATTCTGCAAAACCCAAGTACAAAATTTATCTAATGCTAAAAAGGGCACCCGTATTTAAAAGGGGAAATTTTTAGTTTTGTAGTGTAATGGTTTAGGTTTAGGGCAAAGTTTTGGGGGAAACCCTTTCCCTGCGAATAGGTTATTCCCAAAAAAACCCGGAAAAAAGGGTGATTCCAAAAACCCCCCAATTTTGGTTTCTTTCCCAAGGGTTTACATACTTGGGGATAAAATGAAGGGGACCTTTTGTGAAAAAGGGTGTGACTTGATATAAAGAGGCTTGGGTTATGCAATATTTCTGGGCTTTCAAAAACTCCTTTATTTTGGGCCCCTTTCAAAAATTTCAAGTATGATTTTAAAAAGGTTTTTTCATCAAAGGGTTTCACAGACTTTAAACTTTTCTCTGCTCTTCAGCTTCAAATCCAGGGCCCCCTGTCCCTTTCCCTTTCCAGTAGGTGTGTCTTCCCTCCCCAAGACTAAAAAAAAACATCCCTAAAAACTGTGTGGGGCAGTTGAAGGGGGGAAAGGGTGTCACAGATCTGCCGGGGGTCCCGCAAGGTCATTTTCATGCCTTTAAAGAGGGGTCATTTTCTTCCACAAGCTCCCTTTTAAAACCCGAAAAACACCCCCATTCTTGGGAAACGTTTAAAAACTTTCATCCTTTAAATGAAGGAACAAAAAAGGGGAATGCAAACTGCTCTTCATCTGATTTAGGCAGTAGGGAAGGGGGGAGCAGAGGGCCCTAAGGGGGTGTTATATGGGGGTTGTGTGAGAGAATAATCCCAACAAATATTAATCAGTAATTGCCCCGATCCTTCCCCATAAAAAAATGCAAAACCCAAATTGGGGAAAAAATGCTTATTTTTTCTGTCCTCAAACATTATAATATGGGTCTTTGTAGCAAAAAAAAAAACCCTTTAAAAAATTTGCCCCTTTTGGGGGTTTTTCATTGGGGTTCCCAAAAAAAAAAAATTTCCCCTGTCAATTAAATTTAACACATTCCTTTTTCAATATTCAGCTTTAAAAAAAAGTAAAAAATGGTTTAGGATCACATTTTGTCCTTCATATAGTCTGCATTCTTAAATATACAAGTAGTAAAA
The DNA here is from genome assembly GCA_025379985.1 of Phyllomedusa bahiana. Classification (NCBI taxonomy): domain Eukaryota; kingdom Metazoa; phylum Chordata; class Amphibia; order Anura; family Hylidae; genus Phyllomedusa; species Phyllomedusa bahiana. The sequence goes on from JAODAL010002347.1 coordinate 79,928, forward strand.
TCCCGGGGGAGAAAAAAGGTAAAAACAAGGGAGGGGGAAAAATTTAAAAGTTTTCCCCCCGGTTTTTTGCCCCTATATTACATAATATATTTCATTGGCCCCCCAAAATGATTTTTGGGGAAATTACAAAACCCCCCCTTTAAAAAAGGGATTTCTTAGGGAAAAAGGGCAAAAACCCTTTTTTTTTTAAACCCCTTTTGGGTTTTTATTACAATTTCACTAAATTTTATCTGGCAAAGAAAGCGGGGGACCCTTTAGAAAAAAGAGTAAATGTAAACGTAGTCTAAAAGTGACTATGTTTGCTCTTTTGTTCCCTATGGATCTGTTGGAATAACTTTTTCCCGGTTTCTCAAAGTATAAAAACCCCCCAACTCCCGGGGTCCCGAAGAGGATCAAACTCAGTGTGACCCAGCCCCTTTCTGGTTAAGGGTTTTTGGCAATTTACATTTTTATTTATTTTCTTGTCGTCCTCCAAGACCGACAACTGTTTTTATTTTTTTCCCTTCTATAAAAAATTTTTTTTTTGCTGGGCAAGGGTGAATTTTTAAAAAAACCGTATTTTCCTTTTAATGGTTTCCCCAAAAAATATATAATATTTTTTGGGGGGCAAAAAAATTTTTTTTTTTGTTTTAGGTAGGGTTTGGAAAATACAAAAATTGAACCCCTTGTTTTCTTGGTTACATTTTTATCAGGTTTACCATGCTGTATAAATGATTTATTAACTTTATTCAATAGGTCAGTATGATTATGGCGACACCCAAAATTTTTTATAGCTTTTTTATGTTTTTTGTTTTAAAGAATGATTTAAAAAGGGAAAAGAAAAAATGTTTTTTTATTGTTATTTTATTCAAACTACAACTTTTTATTTTTCCATTGAAAGAACTAAAAAATGGGGGGCCTTGTGTTTTAAAAAAAAAAAAAAAAAAAAATTTTTTTGTAATTTAGAATTGTTTTTTTTAATGGGGGTTTACGGGTTCGGGTTAAATTATGTTTTAATTGGAAAAATACCCTATGGGTTGGTTTTTGAAAGGGGCAGATTTACTTTTTAAAGGTTTTTTTGGGGAACAAAACATAATTTAAAAATAAAGGCCGTTAAAACCCCTCAAAATATTTCTTTGGTGGGGTTGGAAACACGAAAAAAAACAAGGCCCCTTTTTTTATTCCCTTTTTTGGCCGCCTGCCCTTTAAAATTATTGGACCCCCCCAAAATTTAAAAAGTGGCCCGGGCAATTTGATTTTTTGGGAAACCCCAATGTTTTAAGGAAATGTTTTTGTTCCCAAAAAAAAAACCTTTTTAAACAAATTTGTGCCCCAAAAAAGTTTTCTTCCCCCCAATTTTTAGTTGGGAACCCGGAAAAAGGGTTTTTTTTTGTTGTAACAAAAAATTAGGTTTTTTTGGAAAATTTAAAAAAGGGAAAAAAAATTTAAAATTTTTGTTTTACTTTTTTTAAACTTATGTTGGGAAATAGCCCCAAAATTCAATGAAATTATTTTCCCCCCCTTTAAAAAAAAGGGCCGGAAAAAAAATTTTTTTTAATTTAAGGAAAGGGCTTTTTGGGTGCCGGGAAAATATAAAAAAAATTTTGGTGAACCCCCCATTTTTTTTAAAAGTGAAGGAAAAGAAAGGGGTTTTAACCAATTTTAGTTTTTATTTCTGTTGACCATTGTTTCCCCCAAAATACCCCCAAAACTATGGGCCCCCCCTCCCCCTTTTTAAAATCCGCCAAAAAATCTTTTTCCCAACAAACCCTTTTATTTTAATTTCATTTTACCAAAAAAGGGGGAAAAAATACCCCGGCCATTAATTGGGGGAAAAGCCCAACCTTTGGCCCCTCATTATTCCCAAAGGAAAATTTAAAAAAAGGAAAAAATTATTGGGCCAGCAACCCCCAAAAGGGCAAAATTTAATTTGGGGCCTCCCTTTTTTCTTATAAAAGTTAAAAAAACCCCCCGTAAAATTTAAAATTGACCATTTAAATATTGGTTAAAAAGCTTATATGTGTTTAAATGGTTTTCCTTTTTCACATTTTTTTTATTTTAAAAAGTCCTGGGAAAAAATTTCCTTTACCTTTTTTCCCTTTTTGAAAAAGTTCCCCAACCATTAATAAAGGGAAGGAGAAAAAAACAAGGAAAACATATTTTTAAATCAAAAAAATTTTTAAAAATAAAAACAATTTTTTAAAATTGGGGAAAATTTGGGGTAAATTCTTTGTTTTTTTTTTTTTTCATTTTTTTAAAAAATTTTTCAAAAAGGGGGGAAAGCTTTTTAAATAAACTTCAAAAACCTTTTGGAAATGTGCCTTCATTCCCTACCCCCAAATTTTTTAAAGCACCTTTTAAAACCAACAATTTTAAAAAAAAATGTGTGTCTAAAATGTTTTGAAACGTTGGAGAAGTTTCTAATGTCATTGCATGTCACCCCATATATATGTTCTCGCACTTTGTCCTTGATTCTTTGTGTCGGGACTCACAGTTCAAAAAACCTTGTACAGTATGTGATAAATACTGTCATACATTAACCCTTCTACTTTCTTAGTTTGGAAAGCCAGTTTTCAGCAAGTACCGCAGCTTATGTCACATAAAAAAGCCTGCTATTTAGCTGTGTATGCTGTCTATCTTGTGCACGACTAGGAGAAAGCATATTTCGTAATGTTGGTGCTTTTCTAGCAACAAAACGGTATCCCGTTGACAACACCTGATGTAAGGAAAAATTCTGCAACAGGAGTGAATACAGTATACTTGTCAATAATAGACCTCATTTTATTACTCTGTTTGCTAAATGTAAGATTTTCACGAGAGCAATTCCTTTTTGCTCAAATGATCTAGAAAGCTCTTAATAGTGTGGACTGGGTGGCAGGATTTAGTGTGTAAAATATTATTACTCGCAGTTTGTTTGCGATACATAGAGGGACAAATGGAGTTAGTCTGAATATCTGCCTGAAGAAATCCAAAAATGGCACCTGTGACATTTTACTGTGAAAAGTAAAAAATATACCAAATGCATCATGGTTAATATATGAAATGAAACCTGGCATATTGGCTATTTCTGAAGTCCAAATCACTATAATATCATCAATATATCTAGCATACCAATATAGTGCTGCAGAAAGTCAGATTAACTTCAGTGAAAATGTAACATTCTTCAAACCAGGTAAAAAACAAGGTAGCAAGGACGGGTAAAGTTTGGTTCCCATAACCACCCAAGTGCCTTATTCTGTCCAGGATCATATTAACTCTTTGAGTATTGTTTATAGCACAATGCAAATTAATAAGATCTTCTTGTACTAACTCCTAAAAAGGGGCGCATTCCCCTACTCCATCGGGTGATCGTGACTCCCAGTGATCCGATGGAGTCCGGGGAACATCTGTACAGTCAGCATTGGGGACCTAAAGTAGCCAGGCTGTCTGTATAACAAGCCTGCAGTCAGGGCACACTGTGTGCTGCCCTTACTGCTACCTGTGTCATACTGACACAGAAAGTAAAGTATTAGCACATATGGATATACTAATACATTATTAAGTGTAAAGTGTTAAGTGTTAAAAAAATTGTAGATTGTAAGCCCTCACGGGCAGGGCCCCATCTCCCTTTGTACCAGTTGTTAGTCACTTATTGTCACTTTTTAATTGTTTGACCAATTTATGTACCCGCCTTAAATGTACAGCGCCCTAGAATCAAGGGAGCTCTAAAATAAATGATAATTAAATAATAAATAATAATAAAATAGTTATCCCTTCATGGGATTAGAAAAAAAATTAAATAAACAAAAAAATATTAATAAATATTTAATAAAAAATAATTGTGCATACATTACACAAAAAAACCTACATACATTAGGTATCCACACGACCGTAATAACCTGTAGAATTAATATAACAGGTTATTTAGTGTGAAGTTTGTTTTTTTATTTTATTTAAAAAATGAAAAAAAAAATGAAAAAAATTCTGCAGTAAGTTATATGTAAACTCAAACTATGCTCCAAAAAGTACAACTTCTCTCATAAAACAAGGTCTCATACAACCACGTCATTTTAAAAAATAAAAAAGTTACGACTGTTGAAACTCAAGGAGGCAAAAACTAAAAAATATGCTGGTCATTAAGACCTTTTCAGGCCTGGGGCTTAAGGGGTTAAACTTTGGAGTGCCAATGGTATAGAGAAAACCAAAAAGACACCATAACGATTGTTTTTTTTCTAAAGGCTTTAATCGTTACAAGAAAGCTTGGTGGGATTACCCTGATTTGGAATCAACAACAAGACCAATTCCACGTGGCAATGAAGTTCCCGTACCAGTGTTTACCGGACTACCAAACCAACCAAATCGAAGACCCAGTTTCTGATCCAAGAAGGTAAGTATAAAAAATCCACAAAACTTTATTGTAGCATTTAAAAAAATCCATACGTCGCCTTGGACGGAGTTTTAGAAAAAATGCAAGCTAGATGCATGCTGACGTGTTTCGGATCAGGTGATCCTTACTCATAGCATACTGGGTCACGACCCAGAGATGCATATGCAGGGCGACATGTATGATTTATGGTGCTTCGACACCAATTTTAAAGCGCATAAGAATAGTGTAGAATGCACCTGATTTATGAACCCGGTCTACTGTGAGTCATAAATCAGGCGCATTCTTGTACAGAAACGACAATTCTAGCTCAGGTAAACCATTTTGAAAGTGCCCTACCTGTTCCAGCAGTAATGTGCCTATAATTACTGTTCTGAAGCTATAAATCTATAGCTTCATACGGTTCAAGTACGCCCCGCCTCCCCCAAATCAGGCGCATTACAAAGTGCTGCAGGTGCTCTGTAATGCATCTGATATTGGCGTGCGGGTGAATTAAAACTATAGTGAATAGGGTTACGCTAGAAGTCAGGCTGAAAAGACGCCAGACTTCTGGCGCAGCCCCATTCATACATGTCGCCATAGTGCCTCACAGGGTCATGGATCAAAGGTCAAATGCAAACTTTTAAATACAAAATATACATAAAAAACAACCAAATATATGTAAAAAAAAAAAAAAAACACTGCCAAAGCTGAATCTATTAATACACGATTAGTACGGATGTGTAATATCCTGCCTTATATTTAGAACCTATGGTGTCCGTGTTCCTAGATTGAAAATCCACCATGTTTCTCAAGTTAATAATTTCTTCTGAAGGTAATCCCCCCATTGGTATTATTGTTCGATACCAATAACTGATAAAGAAGACAGAATCCCTGAATACTGAACATTAGTGCAACTAAGTTAGATAACAAATTTAGTGTTACAGTTAATGTAGGATTTAATTTAAAAGCTTTTGTGCCATGGCTGTAGCTCGTAAAGGTATCTGACCTCTGTACATATTCACACACCAAACAAATTTTTTGTCCGCATTTGTTGAAGCCTTTAAATGGTAACCAGATTTCTCCTATTGTTGACTTGCTAGATTAGAAGACACTATAGATCCTATGCCGGGGGCCTTTCTAGGGATAAACCTTATCTCATTTTGCAATATCTGTTTAATCTCTTTATTAATGTAACGTAGTGCCCTTGCCCACCATCTTAGACAATACCATGCCTATTCTATAAAAAAATACATTTTTATAGTAGGTTGTAGAATATCTATTGATTCACACCTACTTTATGTTTGACCAGCTTTGGGTGGAGAGATACCTGTTTGGTGTGGATTGTCCTTTCTCTCACCATGTCAGATGGTACTGTCGTTTTAATGATGATTTGCTTCTGATTTGGGAGTCAATATGACATCTGCTAGTTACATCAATATTAATAGTATGAATTTAATATTCACCTATCATTATGATATTCATTCTATCAATTATTTAGATGTCACTCTCATAGGCCAACCGGGAAGGATAGTTGAAACTGTCCCTTATAGAAAATCGACAGCCTTCAATTCTATCCTTCTTGCCAGTTTCTGTCACCCCAAACACATTATCAATAATATACCTATAGGGTAATTGTTCTAGGACAAATATAACGATTTCGAAACAGCTAGCTGTAATTGTTTAAAACAACAGGGCTTCTCGGATAGTGTTTTAAATAATGCCAAACAGAAAGTATCACAAATTAACAGAAGTGACTTAATGCAGTGCTCCAAAAGAAATATGAGGATTGGTAAGAATGCCATCTCAGTGTCAGGACTTCAACTCCAGGACTCCTGCATCCCAGGCCACAGTTCTTCTCACTGAGCTATGTGGTCTTCTGGACAGCTCCTGTGCTGGACCTTGAAAAGTTCCCTGTTTTCCCAGCTTTGTTCTTTGACCTCATGTTTACTCTACCCATGTTTAATTGGGCTTCCTATTTAAGCCCCAGCCTTGTAATTCCTCCTTGTGAGATTATTGTGCTCTGGTGGTAATCAAGCTGCCTGTCCAGTTTTTGCTGCCTATTCTGATTTCTACTGTGCATCGACTATGACTCCTGCCTGCTCCCTAAACTGATGCTGCTCGAACTGTGCATCGACCTTGGCTTCCTTACTGACCACGATTCCTGCCTACTCCTCAAGTACTGAAACCATCCGCACGTGTACCGACATCTGGCTCTGCTGACCACGCTTCCTACAAGTAGGTACCCATTAGTTACAACATAAGACTTCAAACCAGCTCCTGATTGTAAAACTCAGTTCATAGGCAGCATCTGCGGGTTCGGAGACAAAGGCTTTCTCTGTGGATATCTTTTTGTGATATTTACATCTGGACCTTCTTACCCATTTTTTTTGTCATTCCATAATGATATTTATTTATGGGATTGGTTGCCATTAGCAGCTCTTGCATTTCCCATATTATCATAATCTGAACACGATGAAGAGTCACCTGACATTTCTCAGTGTCTCCTTTGAATGGAAATAAGCTCTACCTCGTTGATTCTTTTTCAGGATTGACCTAGGAGGATGCGTTTATGTTCTACTCCAATCAGTTCCTGTTTCGTAGTCCATAGTAACCTTTTCATTTTAATGATTTGTGTTTCCAAAGCTATATTTTGTTCAATTTTACTATCCAGGGTATAGTATATATCTATATTATCCGAATGTTGTAATTTCTTCTGTACAGTTTTAATATCATTATGAACATGATTTAAAGCTTCCTCCAAGTTGTACAATCCTTACAAGTTGTACAATTAGAAATGTTTCTTAAGATGTGTATACCTGACATAATATTGTCGCTATTCATGTCTGTAAGACAAAATTATGTGGCAGAGTGACCTCAGGTAGTCGCTTTCCTCTGCCACTGAGTGATTTGCGGGGAGACCTGCAAGAAATGTGCCACCGAGGGCCTGGACTCGGTGGGGAAAAACCAGCTATATTAGGTCACTGACCTAATAAATTGCTAACACTTCTTTGTGTTAGAATAGCTGCTATGTGGCTTTGTATGGGCTGGCTTTTCCAGAGCGGCTATAGCGTTGGGTGGGTGGCCATTCCCACATTCCAGTATGGCTTTTGGCAGGTCTCTAGAGTCTTTAAAAGCCTCTAACTCGGGGGGGTGTGGATTGTTACCTGAAGTTGGGAGCAACGTCTGAGCTGAGGAGGAGGATCTAACCCCTAAGTCTTAAGAGAAACCTGTACGATATTGCATAGTGTAAGAAAGTGTTTTGTGAGGCTGAACAATAGGTCCAGATTACTGGTAGACAGGTTCTTTGTGTTAAGTTAGCGGCCAGACTGCAGAGAACTTACGTTTATGGTTTTGTTTATGTGATGTGGATTGTTGTAACCTGTGCCTGAATAAAACTGGCTGAGGCCAGTGTGAATCTGTAGCCCTGTGTCCTAGTGCCATTCCACTTACCAAAGCAGTGATACATGAGCTAAGAGACCTCCGGGACTGTCCAAGACTGCTTCCTAGCACAAGTGAGTTCTTACAATTGGTGGAGGATGTGGGCATCTATTGGCACAAACTGGGCACAAAACTTAGCGCCTCTGCAGCTATGTATGGACTGGCTTTTCCAGAGCGGCTATAGCAATGGGTGGTTGTTCCCACATTCCGAGCCAATTTTTGGGAGGTCTCTAGGGGCATTAAAAGCCTTTCTCTGGATACCGGGTGGGTGTGGAGGGGTGGTTTACTACCTGAGGTTAGGAGCAACATCTGAGCTGAGGAGGAGGCTCTAACCCCTAAGGCTTAAGAGGAGCCTGTACAATATCGCACGGTGTAAGAAGGTGTTTTGGGAGGCTGGACGATAGGTCCTGACTACTGGCAAATAGGGTATTTATGTGTTAGCTGCCAGATGACCAAGAACTTACGTTTATGGTTTTATTCATGTGATGTGAATTGTTGTAACCTGTGCCTGAATAAAGCTGGTTAAGTCCAGTGTGAACCCACAGCCCTGTGTCTACTGTAAGTGCTATTCTGTTTACCAAATCGGGATCCATGAATGAGTCTGTCCGAGATGGCATCCTAGCGCAAGTGAGTGCTTACAGTTATTAAAAAAAAAATAATTTCTAAAAATTATAGCACCTGTTTCTATCTGTAATAAACAGTCGACATATGCTTTGTGTGGACTGGGTTCAGCACATGGGCCCGCCCCATACACTGTTCATGTTATATGGACATACGAGTAGGAGGTTAAAGGACCTGACTGACCCGACATAATATTGTCTCTATCCATGTCTGTAAGACAACAACATTACAATTTTTTTTCTAAAACTCGTAAAACTCGTAATTATAGTGCCAGTTGCCGACTGTAATCAACAGCCGACATCTGCTGTTTATGGAGTGGGTCCAGTGCATGAGCCCGCTCCATACACCTTTCACACTATTTGGACCTAAGGCATGAAGGGGTAAAGCGACTTGTTTCTTTTTAATGGGGCAGTGTTCAAAAAAATCGTGATTCGTCATGAACAGAACACAACCAAATGACTGGCGCAATCTGCAACAAATTTGGCACATAGATAAATCAATTAATAAAAAATAAATATTATTGACAATGTCTAAACATGTAACATACTTAACCCAGAGTCTGGATATTTGAATTGGCAATCGATTGGGACTGTGCTGACCCAACGCTTGTTTCGTCTGCTTTTTTTTTTCAAAGCGGAGGCAAAACGTCCCGATTGTTTTCCAATTCTAACTTCCAGTTTCTGGGTTAAGTATATATCTTGTTTAGTCATTATCACTAATATTTTTTTATGAATTGTTCATGAAATTATGTTTTTTATACATGTATCTTACACTTACCAATAATTGGTAATCATATGGTGTAGTTTTGTTTTTTAATATTTGGGTGAAGGATTTTTACATCACTAAGTTCATATTATTGTTTGTATTTTTAACTAGTTTAAAAAATAAAATAGACATATTTTTAATTGAGCTGAGCTATTCACAAAGAAAATAAAAAAAAGTTTAATTCAAAGTGTCGACCCCCCCAACACTGTAGGTCCCCCCTGGGAAAGGTGGTTCCCCCGATTACCAGGGGATAAAAATTTCGGGCCCCCCCCCCAGTTTTGGCCCCCTGCAAAACCCCCTGGCCCCCCATAAACCCCCCCCCCGTTTTTCCCCCCCCCGTTTTAACCCCCCCCCAACACCTCGCACCCCCCAAAATCACCCCACAAACCCGCCAACCAACTCCGAAAAAAAAATTCAATGTACCCTTGTTTTGGGTTTAGTTTCATTAAAGAGTACGTTTAAAAAGGGCCCCGAAAAAACATGCATATCAAGTGTGTCACCACTTGTTACGACAAAACCCGTATACCCCTTTCCAAAAAAACCAAGAATAAAAAAGACCGAATTACCGCCCAAAATCACACATATGGGTAAATCACAGATGTTATGACCAAACCCGATATAAGCCCAATTACCAATATAACCACAATATACCAAAACCCAAAAAATACCGCCACACATCCCAATAACCCAAAAGATGCAGAATAAAGCACATACGTTACTGAAAATTTAAACCATCACAATACCAATGTTTCCACCTTCAAGACCTATAGAGGACAGTATGAAAACAGTCTTGGTGTAAGACTTTTTTTGTGCCTAGCAAAACCCAAACAGGCGCCCCCTTACATTTTTTCAGAGCAAATAAAGGGGGGCCCGATTGGTTTTCAGAGTAACAAAGAAAGTCTTTTAAACCCAACAGTTTTTTTACATAATGGTTGTACAATGCACACAGTACAGTTTCATTTAGTGACTCACAGTCTGTCTTAAAGTCTTCACTTTCCCTTTTTCTCTTCGGTTGGACCCTTTAGGAATTCCCCAGACACCACCTGTCCCTGCAAATCCCCAATTTAGGGGCTTTTGGGGGCCCCACAACCTTTAGAGGGCTTAAGGGGGCCCACAACCTTCAGAGGGGGCTTAGGGAGCCCCACAACCTTCAGGAGGGCTTATGGGGGCCCCACAACCTTCAGGAGGCTTATGGAGGCCCCACAACCTTCAGAGTCTTATGGGGCCACACAACCTTCATGAGGCATATTGAGGACCCTACAACCTTCAAGGGCTTATTGGGTGTCAACACACCTTCAGTGGGGCGTATGGGTGCCCTCACACCCTTCAGAGATTTTATGGGGTCCCCCACATACCTTCAGAGGGTTTTATGGGGGGGAAAAAAACCCCCCCCCCCAAAAACAAAAACCTTCAGGGGGATTATGGGTCCCCACAAGCTTCAAGGGGCTTATGGGGGCCCCACAACATTTAGGGGGGCTTATGGGGGCCACACAACCTACAGGGGCCTTATGGGAGTTCCACAAACTACAGGGCCAACGGGGGCCCCACAAACCTACAGGGCCTTATGGGGGCCCCACAAACTACATGGCCTTATGTGGGGGCCCCAAAACTAGCAGGGTCCTTAATGGGGGCCCCATAAACTACAATTTGCCTTATGGAGCCCCACAACTACAGGGGCCTTAAGTGTTGCCCCCCCCCACACCCATAACACCACAATATATCAGGGGCCCGTGTGCGGACTCGGGCCAGCTTCCCAATCCTTTGTTGGCCCCCATAAGGCGCCCTGTAATTTTGTGGGGCCCCCCTAATAAGTCCCCCAGTATATAAGTTGGGGCCGCCCATAAGTGCCCCTGTAGTTTTTGGGGGCCTCATTCACATTCAGGGGCCTTGAACGGGGCCTCCCACAACCTTCAGTGGGCCCCAAAAATTTTGGCCTTGAATGGGGAACCCACACCTTCAGGGGGTCCACAAAACATTTAAGGGCCTTAGTGGACCCCCCACAAACACAGTGGCCTAGAATAGGCGCCGCGGACAAACTGACAGGGGCCTTGATGGGGTCCCCCACAAACAACAGGCGCTTATGAGGGCCCACACAAACTACAAGGGTCCTAATGGGGGCCCCACAAACTACAGGGGCCTTATGGGGGCCCCCACAGGAAAGGGTACGTGGCCCCGGTCGTTGCAGATGGTGGAAGGAGTGACCAGCGCTAATTGAGGGGGAGAGGGCCCCGGTGCTTAGATGTCACGCTGCCACTTGTGTGTTTCCCCATTGTGATCTCTTGTCATTAGCTGTGACATAACTACTGTCTTCAGAGCGCTGCCAGCCTGGGGCGGACCCCTCCTCCTGTCCTCCGGCCCGTGGGATGATCTGCGATCCATTGAATCAGTGATGCCCGCGCCGCACGGCCTAGGAAGAAGGAAGGGGCAGCCGTCTGCGGGCTCTGAAGAAGTTTTACGTCACAGTTAATGACAAGAGATCACAATGGTTCGCAGCGTGACCGCAGCGCCGTGCCTTCCCCCTCATATCGCTTGACCCCACCTCACCACCTTAGTTGCCCGGGCCCTGCACTCCCCCTCTGAGGCGCTGGGGCGCAATGGGGGGATAAATCAGGTAGGGAGAATAGGCCTGCGGCTCTTCTCTCTCCATTATAATGATGCAGAGTGGCGGTACCTGCCGTCTGCGTGGGCCCCCCCTTGCTTCACATTCTTGGCCGGCCCCTGTAACGGAGTACTGTTGGTACCCCTATCGGCGGCCCTGAATACATATGCAGGGCACACTTTCAGTTTTTTTATTTGCAACTATTTTGGAAAAGCAGGTAATTTCTTTACACTACAAATACTTTCTATTTTGTGTTGCTCTATTAAATTTAATAGCAATAACATGCATTTAAGTTTGTGGCTGTAACTAGAGATGGGCGAATTTCCCGATATTCGTTTCGTTCACTTCGCCGAATTTCTCGTGAAAAAATAACTTTGTTCCGAATTACTTCGGACCGAATCACGTTAAAAAACAGCTATTTCCAGCTGCACAGAGCCTCAGGTGGCTGGTAGAAACGTTGTGCCTGCTTAAAGTATGCAGAGGAGCTTGGTTTTGTCTCAGTACGAATGTTTTGTTTTTAGTATGGACCGCACATGACTGCAGCCGCTCTTAGAATCGGCTTCAACTATAAAATTCCCTGGGCATTTAAGATTGCAAAACTGGACCAATAAAACTGAAACGTTAATGTTGCCTGATAAAGTCATGCCAGAGAAGCTGAAAAAAGAAGCTGAGAGCTAGGTGGCAACATTAGTGACAGAGCCGTGGAGGAAGGCGCATGCCACAGCAGCATGAGGTCAACAAGTGGCACAATGACATTCTAGGAGGTGGGCAACAAACATGAATCGGCCACAGAGTGGAACAATGACACAGTTTGGAGGTCACAGCAGCAGCAGCATGAGGTCAGACAGTGGCACAGATGACAGAGTGTGAAGGTCACAGCAGCAGCCACAGCAGCAGCATGAGGTCAGACAGTGGCACAATGACACAGTGTGTAGGTCACTGGCAGCAGCCACAGCAGTAGCATGAGGTCAACAGTGGCACAAACAGCATACATGAGGTGGCAAAAACAGGAGTCGGCCACAGAGTGGGACAATGACACAGTGTGTAGGTTCCACGCAGGCACCAAGCAGCAGCATGAGGACAGACAAGTGGCCACAATGAACATTTTTGGAGGTGAGCAAAAACTGGAGTAGGCCAAGTAGGGGACAATGACACAGTGTGGATGGTTCACGGCAGCAGCCACAGCAGCATCATGAGGTCAGGCAGTGCACAATCACATTCTGGAGGGTGTCAAAAACATTAATAGCCACAGAGTGGGACAATGACACAGTGTGAGTCACGGCAGCAGCCAAGCAGTCAGCAATTAGGTCAGGCAGTGGCACAATGACTATCTTGGAGTGGCAAAAACAGAGTAGGCCACAGATGGGTCATGACACCAGTGTGTAGGTCACGCAACATCCACACAGCAGCATGAGGTCAGACAGTGGCAACAATGAAGAGTGTGTAGGGTCACGGCAGCAGCCACAGCAGCAGCAATTATCAGACAGTGGCACAATGACACAGTGTGGTAGGTCACGTCAGCAGCCACAGCCAGCAGCATGAGGTCAGACAGTGGGCACAATCACATTCTGGTAGTGGCAAAAACGAGTAGGCCAACAGAGTGGGACAAGACAACATTGTGGAGGTCACGGCAGCAGCCACGCAGCAGCATTGGGGTCAGGCAGTGCAAATACATTCTGGAGGTGGCAAAAACAGAGTAGGCACAGAGTGGGACAATGACACCCTTGTGTAGTCACGGCAGCAGCCACAGCCGCAGCATGAGTCAGACAGTGGCACAGAATGACAGAGTGTGTAGGTCAAGCAGCAGCCACAGCAGCGCATGAGGTCAGACATTGGCAACAATCACATTTCCTGGAGGTGGCAAAAACAGGGAGTAGGCCATAGAGTGGGCACAATGTAATCACAGTGTTGAGGTACACGGCAGCAGCCACATCAGCAGCATGAAGGTCAGACATGTGGCACAATGACAAGAGTGTGGAGGTGGTGGTCATACCAGTCCCCTGGTAAAGATGGTTGGTGGGGTGCAGATGTAGAAACTGCGCAGATGTGTGGCATCAGGCGGGATGGCGGCAATCCAGTAATAGTGGCGTGATGCAGGTAGTTTGAACCCAGACTCATTTCATCACCGTTTGGTGAGGTGGTCATGGATTGATGTAAGTCCTGGACTCCTGAAGGCCTTGTGTAGTGGAAATCCTGGCCGATCCCCGCCTGATTCACTTGATAAAGGTCAGTCGTTTCCACATTTGTCCCTTGGACAATCGAGGTTCTCCATATTCGAAAGCGTTGGCCCCCGCCGCACTGAACACCCGCTTTTATGCCACACTATGGCCGGCAGGACCAGCTATCTCCACTTGCCAACGTCGGCACGTTGCGCGCACACATCCTATTTTGGCTGCCCAGTAGTCCAGCGGATCTTCTAACTGTGTGCAGAGTGCTGTCCAAGTAGGCCACCCACCTTGTTGTGTGTTACAGTGTCTCTCCAGGTCCCTGCTGCTGCTGCGGGCGACTGCCCTCCTCACTAGGCGTTGAAGGAAGCGTGCTCATCAGTGACTCCATCTTAGGTTGCTGCTGATGGAGCAGGTACTGGCACTGACCCCCCACCATCCCCTGCAGCCGCTGGCAGTAGTACGTGAGCGGCTGAAGAACCCCCGGTCATACCTGTCAGAGCGGGACGATGCCGTCACATAGGCAGCTGCGCAACAGACTCACGGAGGATTTCCCTATAGTATTAGAGTTGTCCTCCCTCTCAATATCTGGAAAAAATGCTCCCATTTTGTTTTTGGACCTGGGGGTAAGCGAGGGTCCAATAGGGTGGAGACGCCAGAAGTCATGCCCTCTGCCCGGATGCTGACTATTCGGCCTGTCACTAGCCAGGCAATCAGCAATGCTGCGTGCCATCTGCACAAGTGACTCCGAGGGGCTCTCTGCCTCCTTCTCCACTGTATACTGCACAGTGGCTTGCTGGTCATCTGCTCTCTTCCTCATCTCCATCTACCTCCTCCAGCTGCTCCCTGGCAACTCCTCTCTTGTCAACTGGGTATAAAATCCACTCAGTTTCACAAGACAATGCTTCCTGCTCCAATGTCCTCCCACCTTCCTCCTGCCAGTTTCAGTCCCCATCGGACTCATGTTGCCGTGATATGTAGTCGGCCACATCTCCAGTTCCTGCCCTGACAGATTTTTCCAGCATCTGTTCCAGGACATGAAGCATGGAAATGACGTTATTCAATCCCGGAAGTCCTGGTTGACTGTCAAATAATGTGGCCTCCTGCGAATGGCTCAAAAATGCATGTGTCACGCATGGAGCTGCCACTAGCTGAACATCAAAGTTACACAGGGAGTACTCCTATCCCGCCTGGAATCGATCAAAAAATCGTTAATGGCCTTTCTCTGTTCATACAGTCGGTCCAAAAACCTGTGCGATGCTGGAATTCCAAATGGTGGAACATTGCAATATCAGAGTGTGTGTGGGGGAGCCGTCTGCCCTCTGCAACTCGAGGAGTGTGTTCCTGGCTTTGTAGGATGGATGAAGTGAATGCACAGTTTTCTCTGGCCATTTTCAGATCTTCTGAAGATTGTTGAAGATCTGACAGGGAACCTTTCACAACCCAGATGTGAAACGTACGGCCAGCAGGGCGCTTGTGACCATCCCTCCTCGTTGCAGCGCGGGACACCAGTCCCCCATTGTCCGTCCACCATGGGTTCCGATTTGCAGTTGGCGCGGAGAAAGCCCACACACGATTTCTTGCTGCATGACGGCGGAGCAGTTCCTCCCTGTGTAACTTCGCTCGCCGAGGCCAGCCAGGTGTAGAACTGCTGACACCGCTGTGCCAACACATGTGTAATGATGTGAGGCTGGTGTGGTGGAGGGAGAAGGAGGCGGACATTGGCGCAGTAACCGCAGTTTGACAACGAGGAGGAGAAAGTGGTGTCTCTGTCCAAGTTTTTTTGTGTGCATTGGGCGGAAGCACATTCACCCAGTGGGGCCCGTAGAATACATGTACTGGCCCGTGACAGTAGTTACAGCTCCAGACGTCCGCGCTTGCCGTGCACCATTGAACAAACCATAAGCTCAAGGATTGGCCCCACCTTCTGTTCTACCTATTTATGAGTGCTGTGTACTGCCTTTTTTATGAAAGAAATGTACGGCTTGGAACTCCTCCATCTCGGCTCGGGCACAAGACCATTAGTTCTTTGAACTGTGCAGAGTCACCATTTGGAAAGGGAGGGACTGCAGCACCAACAACTTGGACAGGGGTACGTCAGCTCTGCACTAGATGGGTTGACGCATACTGTTGTCTCCTTTTGCAATCGCCTCGCTGAACGACTGCTGGCGCCAGTGAGTAGCGAGGACAGAAGCATCGGACCGGGGGGAAGAGAAAAAAAAGGATGTCAAAGATAACACAGCTCCCTTCTGCAGAGGTGGTGAGATCCTTGACTGGCTTGCATGGCATGCTGCCACTGGGCGCTGCTGGGCTGGGCTGCTGCTGCGGCGTCAGGATGGGACCCCACATCTGAGCCCACGTTCCTCCCAGTCCAACCGATGGTGATTCTGCTTGTGTTTGACGCAGGCCGTGGTCCAACGTTAGCCCCTGGCCACGCTTCACTTTTCTGCTTACATATTTCTACATATACCCAATTCGGGCTCCTCCGGTTCTTAGCAAAGAACTGCCACACCGCCGAGAATCGGAGTAACTACTGCCACCGGGGCTGCCTCGCTGACCCATGAGCCGCTACTTCTTTGGACCTGCGAAGCGGGTTTTTTTACCCCGTGGCCGCTTGGCTCCCAGACCTCACACTGCTGCTATCCTGCTGACTCACGGCCACACGACCCACTTGCTGGAAGCGCCGCAGCCTGACTCGCAAGCTGAACGCCCTCTTTCCCTAACGATGATGAAGCCCTTGCCTCACCGGCTCCCAAGTGCGTCGGCTACATCATCTCTCTTTGTGTTTCATCGTCCATGCTTTCCTCATCACCGTCTTGGTATGCAGAGGCTGACCCCTCACGAACATGACCTCCCAAGTCCATCTCTCCACATCTAAACATTGCCGCCTACGGCAAGAAGCAGGGGATATTGGCCCCATTTCTTCGCTGCCAAGGGGTTTTTCCACCACGCCCCCGCTCTGACTGCCCACCACAAAATGTTCATCCTCGCTATATAGTGGCGCTGAGCCCAGACCACATAGTAAGATCTCTGGCTGAGGGAAACTGGATGGGGTAACAGAGGCGGGTTGAGGACAGGTGAGGGCCGCTGACCCGCTCCCGTGCACATGCCAACTAAGGGTTGTGTCTGACGTTCCCACCGACGATCTTTGCTGGTGTTGTCATGATGTTCATTTGGGAGGAAGTGTATGACCTAGTCCACCCAATCAAGAACCATTGGTTGCTATCAGCACACGGCGCTAGATGACAGCTGCAGTTGTGGCCTCACCGATGACCCCTGCAGTCGACGTCCGCCGAAGCTAGTGCTGCGCCCTGGGCTTGCTCCAGGAATATTTGTGCCTCTGACACTTGCAGGTGAAGAGCCTGCCACCATCTCTGTCTTACATAACTGTTTTTAGTTCTAAAATTTACAGACACTCTTTGAATAATGTATATCTGTATATGATAAATAAACACCCTGTATTTGACGTCCAGATGAACCACTAAGAAGCTTGGGTAACCCTGGATATAAATTGTGCTCCCAAAGTGGCCAGAGGCAACAATTTGTACGTTGTATGTGCAGTTTAAAAACTCTTGTATTTACATAATGTAAAAGGCTTAATAACCTTCGTGATATGAAATTAATCAACAGAATTTTCATTCTGTGGCGGTGAAAAAGAAAGTTTCTTTTACTGATGCAACTGCAGAAAAATACTTAGGTTAACCCTTGTATTTAAATTGCGCCAAAGAATTGGCCCACCACAAACACCACTTGTAGCGTGTTTACTATGCTGTGGTTTTTTACGCCGACACAAACAAGAGATAAAATTGTATTTAACCTTTGCTTGTTGAATTAGGCTACAGGAAAAATGTATATATTTTTGGCGGTGAATGACGGTCTTCTGGAGTACCACATCTGATAAGAAACAAGGCGCTTAATTAACCCCTGGTGTAAAATTGCTGCGCCAAAAATTGAGCCCACCACAAACTCTACTAAGCTTTGTAGCGTGTTACAACAATGCGTGTTTTTTACGCCACACAACAAGAGATAAAAGTTGTAATGAACCTTTGCTGTGAATTAGGCTACAGGAAAAATGTATATATTTTGGCGTTGAAGAACAAAGACGGTTTCGTTGGAGTCAACACCACAGCTGAATAACAATGCTTAATTAACCACTGAACTGTAAATTGCGCCAAAGACTGAGCCTCACCAAAAATGAAGTGGTAAATTTGTATTGTAAAAACTGTTCTTTTAAATGATTACAACAGGAACTAGGTGCTTAGATCCCCTTGGATAATTCAAATGTGCTGTGAGCAAGATAGGATTATGTGTAAAATTGTATATGCAGCTGCAGTGGACGCAACACTGGATTTTCAGATCCAATAACCCAAAAAAATCAGTAATAAGAACGTTACGGAAGCCGTCCGAGACAAGCTGAGGACACCCCACAAAAATCCCTGTATAAAAATCAGTGCTTCAGTAACCATCAGCCGCGGGCAGCACCTTCCCAGACTCATACAGTGAGACTGTATGACTCCCATCGTCGTTCCCGGCACTTATGATAGTGCGGTGAGTCACAGAATCCCGCCGGGCGCTCTGATTGGCTTCATCTCTGCACATGTCATGCAGGCTATTCCCTTCTTCCTCCCAGAGTTCTTTGCCCCCTGTAACGCAATGGGCTCGCAGCCATTTTATCATTTAAAAGCATACTTCGTACCCCAAACTTCGACTTCCTTTAGAACCGAAGTTTTCCTGAAATTCTAAACGAATTCCACTTCGTTAGAATCAATTTGCCCATCCCTAGCTGTAACTTTTAAAAATGAGGAACAAGGAGTGGAACACATTTTCAGCCCAATGTTTCTCACTTGCACAATGGTAAATAGGCGGGGCCGTGGCCTGCTTAGACAGAGTGAAGATGCACCTCGAGCGAGCTCCTATAGTATTCTGAACAAATCTTGGCCATCTGTGTTGGAATTCTCCCTTTTTACAGCTGGCTGTGAAGTGGAAGAGCTGCTAGAGACCCCTGGAGAGCCACTGCATCAAAACAGTGCTGTTTGAGAGACATTCAGCAGGCTCTTACACATTGGCGTGCAGCCTGAAGTACCTGGCAGGAAGGCCGGCCATCTTCTTTCTTCCCCGCTTTGCTGTAAGTGGCGGGAGGCCAAGGCAGAGCAGGCGCTGTAGGGTCGGAGAGACACGGCGCAGAGACAAGCACAGCACCCGACTACTCACCAGACTCGGATCTCTGATGCGGCGGCTGGAGTGCGGACTTGGCGGAGAGCAGCGTCGGACCTACTGTGGATGTGCGGGACCGGGAACTGCTGGACACCTCGGTCCCCAGTGGTATCAGACCCCAGCAATCTCCCTTGGATGGGTGTAGGGTGGGGGACGACTGGCCTGGCTCTCAGCTAGAGACTATACCTCAGAGCAACCTGTGAGTGGTGGAGGAATGAAGCAATACTGAGTGGGGAACATGTTTGGGATCCCTGCTAGTTAAATCTCATATCACATCTTTGAAGCACAAAACATCAGAGGTTTAGACTGGGGTTTTCCCCCCTAGTTTTTCCCATCTCTTTTTGTCTGTCTCCTGAAGGTTAAACAACCCCTGCCTTTGGCTGCCTCAGGTCACTATCCCAGGTCTGTGTCCAACAGTTTTTCTTCCTGCCTTTTCTGAGGTGTTGGCTGCAGCCATTTATGGGACACAATACTGGAAGAGAATCAACCTCTGCTACACATAAGGGCAAGGTGGATGTGATGAGTCAAACAGATGAGGACTTGGGTGTTGGAGCGGCCTCTAGTGGCCCCTGTGGCACCAGGCCCCTGCCACCGGGGTCCTCCACTGGGTTTTTCATTATCAAAGTCCTGAATTTCCGTGACCGGGATGCTATCCTGGCAGCCGCCAGAAAGAAAGGGGAAGTCAAGTATGAAAAGACAAGACTGTCGTTCTACCGAGATTTTACAACAGAGGTTCAGAAGAAGAGGAGGCAGTTTGCGTCGGTTCACGGTCACCTCAGTGATCTTCGTCTGCGCTACACAATGTTTTATCCCACCCAATTACGGGTACAAGACCAGGACAAGTCGTTCTTCTTCACCACGCTTGAGGAGGTCAATGACTGGCTAGACAGGCATCAGAGGAATGGACACTGACCACTCTTTAGAGCTGTCTGGGCAGACTTGTGGCCAGTGCCATGGGTTCTCAGTGACACCCAACAGTGCATGCGCATGTCTCCATTGCTAACCTGGAGATTGCAAGAGGTTAGCTTTGTCATTAATGTGCTCGGGACTATGTGTTGATAACTTGTTCTTTAACAATGTTGATCTGGGGTTGGCGCGGCTTGTTTGTGGAGGTGATCTGTGGTGTTTGGGGTTTAATGTTCCCTTGCTCTCAACAACGCTGTACTACCTTTTGTATCTGTTATATTATTGAGTGGGTATATGCCTACAGTTATAACGTTATTACTGTTAGGAATTGTTGGATACTCCTGATGTATCTATGTAGGGTTTCTGTGGGTTGCTTCTGAATATTTGTAGATTAATGTTAGATCGGAAACATGTTATTACTACCTGTTTGATTTAAGTTTTCCGAGACGCCTAATTACTCATTAGGGGTGTCACTGACGCTATCATTGATGTCTGAGGTGCCTGTGGCCTGTCTGAAGGCATCAAGCTGCTTCTGCCTCCTACGTTTTGTTAGGGCGTAGGCAGCTAAGGGGATTGGCCTTTGCCGAGGGTCCTCGACAGTCGCTGGCGGAATAATAGGAAGACATTCTAGCCTTCCAATCAGGTGGACTTTTATCCTGCTAAACAGGAGCTTGGGGGGAGAGTTCAGTTGGGATTTTTCTTGCATCTTGTTCTCCCGTCTTCTTTTTTCTTTTTTGTGTTTTGCTGGTGAGGTTTCTTTTTCCCCTCAGCGCTGGTGTGCAGTGGGTGAGAATAGGGCTCATTTCCTTTATGGAGTAGCTATTGGGTTCTTTTCACTATCTTCGGTTTGCAAATGTAGGCTCAGCCTATTTGGGGGTAATTGGGCAGGGAGGTATCCCTGGGGTTCGAGTGTTGGTTTTGTGTGTGTGGGCCAGATGGAATGATGCGTGGTGGTGATTGGGTGAGATTTCGCTCTGATGTCCGAGTCCTGACAGGCGGGAGAGGTATGATACACCCAAATTAGTCATTGCAGCCTTTAATGTTCTGTCCTGGAACATCAGGGGCTAAATTGCAAGATTAAGAGGTCTTTAGTTTTTAATTATCTTAGGTCACATAATCCTGACATTGTGATACTACAACAGACTCATCTCCAGGTGCAAAAGGTGTTGACTATGAAGAGACCTTGGATTGGTCTAACCTATCACTCAGTCTTCTCTAACTATGCGAGAGGGGTTTCAGTACTAGTGACGAAGAGTCTCCAGTTTCAGTTACTGCATCTACACATTTGTCCTTCAGGAAGATTTCTGATTTTACACGCTCTGGAACGTAGTCAAGAATTTATTATTGGGGGAGTGTATGTCTCTCCTCCCTTCACTCTGATGGTCTTAGATGAGATAATGGCATGCATCTCTCTGTATCCAGTAGGGTCGGTTTTGCTAGTGGGAGATTTTAACTCAGTTTTAAATCAAAATATGGATAGAATATATGTGGGTCATAGCTTTACTTTACATAACTGGGTGGAGGCTCATGGTCTAACAGAGGTATGGAGATGGAAACATTCTAGTGACAAACCGTTTTCATGCCCTTTTGTCCACGACAGTCTCGTTGTCTCGCATAAGCTTTTGCCAATAGGGAACTCTTGTCTGAAGTCTCAACGGTGGAGTACTTACCCAGGGGGATCTCGGATCATGCCTCTTTACTGGTATGGGTTACCCAGCCAATAGTTGAAACTATGAAGATGTGGAGATTAAATTCTAACTGGTTAAAGGTGGTGGGAGTAACCAGCCAATGTGCAACTGCAATTGAGAATTACTGGACACTGAATGAGGGATCCTCAGATCCACTGGTGGGAGGCCTTTAAGGTGGTTATGAGGGGGAACTTTAATTGGTGCCATTGCTTCGCATAGGGCGGTTTTTAAAGAGACTAGAATTGAACTGGCATGTAAACTGGCTGAGGCTGAGTCGGTATATGTTTCCCACCCTGATTCTGAACATTGAGATACATTAGACAAAATGCAGAGAGATTATTCACTGCTTACACTAAAAAAAAAAATACTGTCGCAGAGGCAGAGGATTTTTGCAGAAGGTGATAAAAATGAGAGGGCGCTGGCTTTTTTGGCTAAAATAGAGACACCTCAAACACTGGTAGCAGGGATCTGGAATGTGTCAGGTATTCTGTTGATGAATCCAGCGAGTATCTTGAGCCAGTTTGTGGAGTATTATGCCCAGTTGTATTAGTCATGGCTTTCTTGCACCAACGCTGATATCTTCAGGTTTCTTGGATCCATTTCCCTGCCGAGGATCTCGGTTGAGGCAAGCAAGGTCCTTTAGGGCCCTGTGAGGAGGGAAGAGATTCAGAGGGCTGTGAACAGCATAGCAACTTGTAAGGCACCAGGTTCCGATGGACTCCCAGCTGAATGGTATAAGTTTTATAGTGAAGAATGTAGTCTCCTTCTTGAACGTTTATTTCAACATGTCTTTGATTCAGGGGTACTGCCGCCTACCCTTTATGAGGCTGTCATAGTGGTGATCCATAAACCAGGTAGACCAGCAGACATCTGTAGTTCTTATAGACCTATTTACCTTATTAATTTAGATGTCAAGATTCTGGAAAAAGTTCTGGCGATGCGCCTTAGTTTAATTATTTTGTCAGTTGTAGGGGTAGACCAATCAGGGTTTATGCCAGGTAAGACTACAGACATAAACTTGAGAAGATTGTACACAAATCTACAGCTTAAACATGACAATGCCGGATCCAGAGTGATGGCTTCGTTAGATAACGAAAAAGCATTTGATTCGGAGAAATGGTGCTTTATATGGGCTGTTTTAGATCTTATGGGCTTCCCTGTGGATTTCCTCCGGTGGTTGAAGATTTTATATTTGAAGTCAGTTTCCAGAATCTGTGTCAATGGGTATCTTTCCCTTCAATTTGCCCTGGGTAGGGGTATGAGACAGGGATGACCTCTGTGCCCCCCACTTGTTCCCATTAGTGATGGAGCCGTTGGCAATATTGATAAATGGTCAGTCTGCAATTGAGGGTAGGGATATCATGGGGGTGACGGAGAAGGTCTTCCTATATGCGGATGACCTCCTGGTATATCTCGCAAACCCTCGGGAATCCTTGGTTAACTTTGAAAGCTCTATATGAGGGTGGGGGTTTGGCTCTTCCGGACTTATAGATATACTATGTGGCGGTTCAGTTTTCTTACGCAGCGTGGTGGATAAGGGCGGACTGTAACAATCCGGCAGTGGTGCTAGACAGGGGAAGTTCCCAATGCAGTACTACACATCCACTATGGCAGCCACAGTTGCAGTTTGGAGAAGATTTGTGGTGTTTACGGGGGAGATTTGGGCGGCCACTCCTGGTCTCCCTGTATTCCGCTATGGAGGAATCTGAAATTGACTGAGTTAGTGTCATTGCCAGATTTTGAATTCTGGCCTAGAAAAGGTCTTAAATACCTGGGCCAACTGCATGTGATGGGCCGTATTCGAGATTTTCCTGACTTAATGAATGAGTTTGATATCCCAAGAGTTCGGGAGGGGAGACATTGTATTGGATTGTGGCATACTTGAGCATGTTTTCTTCGGAACAAGTTTTATAGTTGTATTCTAGAACTTCAACCTTCTCCTTTGAAGAAGGCTTTTGAGTGTTTACAGTCAGATATTCCGGCCTTAGAATCTCACCATGTGGAGAAACTGGAGTCCTCATGGAGGCTAACTGTAATCAGTGCCAGAGATAGTTTGATCCAGGTTAAGTGGCTGCACAGAATATACTTTACCCCAGTGCGCCTGGTGTAGATGGGCCAGTTGACCAGTGAGTTTTGTACTAGATGTGATGGTGCCCAGGGAACGTGGATACACAGGGTGTGGGACTGTCCAATAATTCGAGCCTTTTGGACTGCGGTTTATGATTTCTTGGATGACCAGTTGGGTCATCTAAGGTGTGTGCGCCAGAGAATAGTCTATTGGGACTGGTTGAAGAATTAGTGCCAACTAGGAATGAACGTGCCTTATATAGATTGTTGATGTTTTATGCCAGGAAGACCCTGTTGTTGAATTGGAAGCCTCCGAAGACACCATCGCTATCTTACTGAATACAGCTTGTAAATGCAGATTTGCCTCTCTATAAGCTCACTTATGAGTCTAGGCGAATACTGGACAGGTTTTTGGACATATGGAGCTTGTGGCTAGGGGCTCGTATAGGGCTGCAATAGATCCTGCTGTTAGGGAGACTTGGGCAAAGGAGGACTGTGTGCGCATGATTGGTGTGTTTCATATGGGAATGCAAGGGGAGCTACATCCCAGCCTAATACCATGCTCTTGGGCATACATGTTGAGATATACACTCACCGGCCACTTTATTAGGTACACCATGCTAGTAACGGGTTGGACCCCCTTTTGCCTTCAGAACTGCCTCAATTCTTCGTGGCATAGATTCAACAAGGTGTTGCAACGATGCTCAATTGGTACCAAGGGGCTCAAAGAGTGCCAAGAAAATATTCCCCACACCATGACACCACCACCACCAGCCTGAACCGTTGATACAAGGCAGGATGGATCCATGCTTTCATGTTGTTGATGCCAAATTCTGACCCTACCATCCGAATGTCGCAGCAGAAATCGAGACTCATCAGACCAGGCAACGTTTTTCCAATCTTCTACTGTCCAATTTCGATGAGCTTGGGCAAATTGGAGCCTCAGTTTCCTGTTCTTAGCTGAATGGAGTGGCACCCGGTGTGGTCTTCTGCTGCTGTAGCCCATCTGCCTCAAAGTTCGCCGTACTGTGCGTTCAGAGATGCTCTTCTGCCTACCTTGGTTGTAACGGGTGGCTATTTGAGTCACTGTTGCCTTTCTATCAGCTCGAACCAGTCTGCCCATTCTCCTTTGACCTCTGGCATCAACAAGGCATTTCCGCCCACAGGACTGCCTCTCACTGGATGTTTTTTCTTTTTCGGACCATTCTCTGTAAACCCTAGAGATGGTTGTGCGTGAAAATCCCAGGAGATCAGCAGTTTCTGAAATACTCAGACCAGCCCTTCTGGCACCAACAACCATGCCACGTTCAAAGGCACTCAAATCACCTTTCTTCCCCATACTGATGCTCGGTTTGAACTGCCGCCATGTGATTGGCTGATTAGAAATTAAGTGTTAACGAGCAGTTGGACAGGTGTACCTAATAAAGTGGCCGGTGAGTGTATGTAAGACCTTCCCATGTGTGAAGCATAATTTTGATACAAGTTTCTACATCACTGAGGTCGATGCTGTATGATTTGTAATCTGTTTTCAAGGGATGTTACTCTTTGTATGCTTGAAGGTGTTGTATACTTTTTTGCTTTTTTGCATTTTGTAAAACTTTTCAAAAATAAGATTCAAAATGGTGCCGCGGCGCAATTTTCAAAAGTAGAAAATTTTGGGAATTTTGTTACGCCACCAAAACATAACAAAAAACCCTACATGTTTGGCAATGATGGATGCATATCAACCTGTAGAATACAGATAACACATCACTTTTACCGAAGATTAAATGACGCAAAAACAAAACTCCCACAAACATGGCGCAACTAAATTTTTTTCACATTTTGCCCCACTTAGAATTTTATTGCAGTGTCCCAGTATATTCTATGGTATGACAAATGTCACTGTTAGAAAGTACAACTTGTCCCGCAAAGTAAAAGCCCTCATATGTCTATGTAGGTGGAAAAATAAAAAACGTTATGGCTTTTGGAAGGCGAGTAGGAGAAAAATGAAGAGTAATATTTTTTTTCTTTGAGGGACTAAAGGGTTAAATAAATAAAATAAAATAAAAAAACTTCTCTGGGACATGCAGGTGTGTGATGCCTGGAGAATTACCCACCAAATATCCGTGACTATACCTACTTTTCCCCCCTGCACCAGATGTATAGCTGCATCAATGTATATATTTATACAACATTCAATTCTCCCCAATATGAAGTCCCTTTCCATCGATAATATCCTCCTATCTGACCATGCGCCATCTGATTTGAGGCCGGTAACCCAGACTCGTCACAAATAGGCAGATCTGCTCAAGCCCGTATTATGAGTGGAGTAACAAGCCAGGTCGCCTCTTAGCCAGAGCACTCAGGGATAAATGGGCCACACTGTTTATTCCCTCAATTAAGGATCGAACAGGCAAATTGGCTTATACTACTCCAGAAATAATCAACAGTTTTAAATCATATCATCATGGCCTGTATAATCTCCCGCAGTCCTCTACTGCCTCCAGGTCGAAGACCCTGGACAAATTTCTCTCTAGAACTGCTCTTCCTAAATTTCCTGTAGATAGATTAGAGACCTTTGAGAATCCCTTTACGTCGGAAGAGCTAAAGCAAGCGATCTCAGCCCTCCCAGCTGGGAAGAGTCCATGGCTGGATGGCTACACAGCCAAATTCTTTAAGGTTCTAGGGTCGGAGTTGGTGTCTCCAATACTTAAATCGTTCAACACAGTCTCAGAGAGGTGCCCTTTCCCATCCTCTTTTCTACAGGCATTTATATCAATAGTCCCTAAAGAAGGAACGGATCCTTCCTTATATTCTAGTTATAGACCCATTTCCCTGATGATAAATACAGATGCAAAGTTTTTCGCCAAGCTACTAGCTCTGCACCTAAATAGCATTTTGGGTGATCTGATTTGTCCTGACGCGTGAAGCTAAGGACAACACCCTTAAGATGTTTAGTAAAATACACTTGGCCCAGGCGAAGAACACACAATGCATGTTCCTTTCAATAGATGCTGAATAGGCATTTGATAGGGTGGACTGGACCTTTTTACGTGGGGTGCTCAGATCAGTTAGCCTAGAGCCCGTCATGATGCAAAGGATCATGGCCCTTTATCATAATCCATGTGCTCAACTCAGAGTTAATGGCATGCTATCTTCACCTATCAAAATACGAAATGGCATCAGGCAGGGTTGCCCACTGT
Source organism: Phyllomedusa bahiana (assembly GCA_025379985.1). NCBI lineage: Eukaryota > Metazoa > Chordata > Amphibia > Anura > Hylidae > Phyllomedusa > Phyllomedusa bahiana. The sequence continues at coordinate 106,900 of JAODAL010002347.1, forward strand.
TGCAAATTTTATATTTTTTGACTATGGAACACCTTCTACAAACTATTAGAGCCAGCCCTGACATCAAGGGGTTCCCGCTTAAAGATTAGCAGTTTAAATGTGCATTTACGGATGATCTGCCGTTATATATTACCCAACCCCTTACCTCCTTGCCGTCACTGATGTCAGTGCTGGCTCATTTTGGATTGGTTAGTAACTTCAAAGCTGATTTGTCCAAATGTGTTGCGCTTATTGTGGGCCTTGACAATGACTTGGTGGCTCTTATGAAACAGGATTTCCCCTTTACGTGGGCCACTAAGTCGTTTAAATACCTAGGTGTACATTAGAGATGGGCGAATTGATTCTAACGAAGTGGAATTCGTTTAGAATTTCGGGAAAACTTCGGTTCTGAACGAAGTCAAAGTTTGGGGTACTTCGGGTGAACGAAGTGTGCTTTTGATTGATAAAATGGCTGCGAGCACATGGCGCTACATGGGGCAAAGCACTCTGGGAGGAAGAAGGGCATAGCCTGCATGACATGTGCAGAGATGAAGCCAATCAGAGACCGGCAGGATTCTGTGATGTCACCGCACTATATAAGTCCGGGCGCGACGCTGGGAGCTCACACTCCTCTCACTGTACTGATTAGGGAAGGTGCTGCTGCGGCTGCTTGTAATAGCTCTTACTGAAGAACTGATTTTTATACAGCGATTTTTGTGGGGTGTCTCAGCTTGTCTCAGAGACTGCTTCTCTTAATGTTCTATTTCTGATTTTTTGGGGTATTGGATCTGAAGTCCAGTGTGCGTCCACTGCAGCTGCATATACATTTTAATGCTATCTGCTCACAGCACATTGAATATCCAAGGGGCATCTAAGCCAGTTCCTGTTGTATTCATTTAAAGAAACAGCGTTTTTACAATACAAATACCACTTCATTTTTGGCTGCTCAATTCTTTTGCGCAATTTACATCCAGGGGTTAATTAAGTGTTGTTTTTCTGCTGTGGTGACTCCAAGAAACCGTCTTTTTCACCGCCAAAAAATAAAATTTTCCTGTAGCATAATTCACAAGCGAAGGTTAATTACAATTTTTTCTCTTGTTGTGTAGCGTAAAAAATACGCCATTGTAAAACGCTACAAAGCTAGTAGTTTGTGGCTGCTCAATTCTTTTGCGCAATTTACATCCAGGGGTTAATTAAGCGTTGTTTTTCTGCTGTGGTGACTCCAAGAAACCGTCTTTTTCACCGCCAAAAATACAATTTTCCTGTAGCATAATTCACAAGCGAAGGTTAATTACAATTTTTTCTCTGGTTGTGTAGCGTAGAAAACGTTGTTCTGCAGTTGTACTCAGTAAAAGAAACTTTGTTTTTCACCGCCACAGAAGAAATTCTGTAGCATAATTCATATCTGAAGGTTAATTAAGCCTGTTTGTGCTTTTATATTCAGTAAAATACACAGAGTTTTTAAACGGCACATACAAGTCAATTTTTCCTGCCCATTTGTGGAGCGTAATTTATATCCAAGGGTTACCCAAGCTTCTTAGTGGGTTCATTTGGAGTCAAATACAGGGTGTGTATTTATCATATACAGATATCTTCATCAAACAGTGTCTGTACATTTTAGAAAAAACAGTATGTCAGACAGAGAGGTGGCAGGCTCTTCACCTGCGAGTGGCAGAGGCACAAACATTCCAGGCCCAGGTCGCAGCACAGCAAGGGGACGTCGCAGCAGGGGTCACTCGGTGAGGCCACAACTGCCGCTGTCATCTAGCAGCCGTGTGCTGACTAGCAACCCAATGGTTCTTGATTGGTTGACTAGGTCATCCACTTCCTCCCAGATGTCATCTGGCAACCCCAGCCAAGAGTCGGTGGGAACGTCAGACACAACCCTTAGTTGGCATGGCCTGGGAGCGGGTCAGCGGCCCTCAACCGTCCTCAACCCGCCTCTGTCCCATCCGGTTCCCTCAGCCAGAGATCTACTATGTGGTCTGGGCTCAGCGCCACTATATAGCGAGGATGAACAATTTGAGGTGGGCAGTCAGCAGCTACTTGGCAGTGAAGAAATGTAGCCAATATCCCCTGCTTCTTGCAGCAGGCGGCAAAGTATAGATGTGGAGAGTGGCATGGGAGGTCATGTTGTGAGGGGTCAGCCTCTGCATACCAAGACCGGTGATGAGGACAGCATTGACGATGAAACACAAATAGATGATGATGTAGCCGACCGCACTTGGGAGCTGGGTGAGGCAAGGGCTTCATTATCGTCAGGAGTAGAGGGCATCAGCTTGCGCGTCAGGCAGCAGCGCAGCCAGCAAGTGGGTTGTGTGGCCGTGAGTCAGCAGGGTAGCAGCAGGGTGAGGTCGGGAGCCAAGCGGCCACAGGGTAAAAAAACCCGCTTCGCAGGTCCAAAAAAGTAGCAGCACAGGGGCTCAGCGAGGCAGCGGCGGTAGTAGTCACTCAGTGCGGAGTGTTGGCGGTAAAATCCGATACTCGGCAGTGTGGTAGTTCTTTGCTAAGACACCGGAGGAGCCGAAGATGGGTATATGTAGAATCTGTGGACAGAAAGTGAAGCGTGGCCAGGGAGCTAATGTTGGCACCACGGCCCTGCGTCAACACATGCAGCGTCACCATCCGGTGGCCTGGGAGAAACGTGGTTCAGCTGTGGTGGTCCATCCTGGTGCCGCAGCAACAGCAGCAGCGCCCAGTGGCACGCATGCCATTGCAGCCAGTCAAGGCTCCACCACCTCTGCAGAAGGGAGCTGTTTCTCTTTGACATCATTCCCGTCCAGATGCTCCTGCTCCTCGCTACTCATGGCGCCAGTAGTCATTCAGCGAGGCGATTGCAAAGAGACAACAGTATGCGTCCAACCATCCTAAGGTGCAGCAGCTGACCGTGCTCCTGTCCAAGATGTTGGTACTGCAGTCCCTCCCTTTCCAAATGGTGGACTCTGCACCGTTCAGAGAACTAATGGCTTGTGCCGAGCCGAGATGGAGAGTTCCAAGCCGTAATTTCTTTTCCAAAAAGGCAGTACCAGCACTTCATAAATATGTAGAACAGAAGGTGGGCCAGTCCTTGAGCTTATCGGTTTGTTCCAAGGTGCACGGCTGCGTGGACGTCTGGAGCTGTAACTACGGTCAGGGCCAGTACCTGTCCTTTACGGCCCACAGGGTGAATATGCTTCCTGCCCAGGCACACCAACAACTTGGACAGGAGACGCCGCTTTCTCCTCCACATTGTCAAACTGCGGCTCCTGCACCAATGTCCCCCAGTCACCGGCTGGGTTTAATGAACCCAGCCGGTGACTGGGTTTAATGAACCCTGAACATCTAAATGGTGTGAATGTTGTATAAAGCAGATTCACACGCTGAGCCCACTGTATACACACCGGGCAGCAGCTGTTCCTTACAGCCAGCAACCGCCACTAACAAAGGGCTTGTGCCCTGAATGTTTTAGGACCCTAGCAATGCCCTTGGTACTAGGTATATTTGTCAGCAACCTAGTGTTGCTGACAGACAACTACTGGCTTCCCCCACCGAGCCCAGGCCCTCGGTGGCACGTTTCTAGCAGGTCTCCTGACATACGCCACTTAGTGGCAGCACCATGTGACCACCTAAGGTCGCTCTGCCACATATTCCCCCCCCCCTCCTTTGATAAAGGCCGTAGGACTTTTTGACCCTGCACAACACTTCCTCTGGGATCAAAGCTCCTACTTTGGGGCAACATCTTCCCTATATCCTCAGGGGCAGCAACATCATTTTTCACGTACAGCTCAGCTGTGGGCTCATCCCATACACTCACCCTACAATGGGCAACAGACCGGTCATAGCCACTTTCTACAGGTGGCACAACCCATGCACTAATTGCAACAATGATATCACCACCTTCAGCTCGCATGCTGACATTCACAGGGTTACTACTGACAACCCTAATACCAGTGTTATTATACCTAGTAGCCTTCTTCCACACACAGACCACCTTGACCTTGTGCCCACTGGGCTGGGTCTTCACTATTGTGTGTCTCACAGAAGCAAAAGACCCCTGGTTGGAACCAGCAATCACACTAGTGTTACCAGAAGCTGTATGACATCATACCTCCCAGGGTCGCTATCCACCATGGCCCCTAGAGGCGCACCTAAGCCCCAACCTGCTACCTCATTATCTGCAGGTTTATGATGAGACCCAAACCTCTCTTTATCACAAGGCCTCTGGTCCTCACTGACGACCTCACTGGCGTCACACAGGATACATTCCCCTGTTCACACCTCTGCTTACTGGCTCTGTCCAGCAGCAGACCTTCTGCTGCAACATGTGAAGATATTTCCCTCACATCCCCTATAATCATCTCTAAGTGAGAACTCTCAACCTCTATCAGGGACCCTCCTATGTCTCGCTCACCATCAAGTTCACATTGTGTGCTGGAGTCAATGGCCACTACATTTACAAAAGGGACATCAGTCATATCAGCCTGGCCATCTTTATGGTTCTCCCACTCATGCACAAAACTGGCTGTGTTCATATTAGGCAACTAAGTCCCCTTTTTACCAGACATCTGGCTGTAAATGGCACCCACCTGTAGATCGCCACAAACCACAGGACACTTCACCTCTGTGGTACTGTGAATATTTTCCTCACTCATCTATAGGCCGTGTTCACACGGCTTATTCCCGACGGATTTGTGCGCCGTATTGAGCGCACAAATCCGCCGTGAATAAGGGGCGGGACGGGGGCGGGGCCGGAGCGCGCGGGGGCGCGCTCCCGGCCCCATAGACAATGCATTGTTTAGGCGGGGCCCGCGCCGTAAATAATGTGCATGTCACTTTTCCCCCCCCCCCCCCCCCCCGCGGCAGATTTCCCAGGCGGGGAGGAGCGACGGAATCCACTGTTCTCTATGAGGCAGTGGATTACCGTAATGACTCCGACGGATTGGGCGCCGTATTGAAGCGCAAACTGCGCGGAATACGGCGCAATCGTGGCAAAAAAAGCCGTGTAAAACAGGGCCATAAGGAAAATGTATCAGCTGCCTCAGAACCAGGCACTTCTTTACCATCTGATGAGGCAAACATGCTCACCTGCCCTTTAGTAGCACCCAGGCCCGGACAGCCAATAGGGCAAACCGGGCATTTGCCCGGCGGGCCGCTGGGGTCCGGGCCGCAGGGCCGGATCGGAACGCCCGCCGAGGGGGCCTGTGTTTCCCCCCCTGCGGGCCCCGAGTGCCGGCGCACGCACAGGGGCCGCAATGGTCGCATCTGCGACCGGACCCCTGTGCCAGGGGGCCGACAGGACCCCCTCGCTGCCCGGCCGGGTCACCGACCCAGCCAAGCAGTCAAAACTGCCGCCGCCTGCACCGCGCGGTGCAAGCAGCAGCCGAAGCTGAACATCTGGGATCTACTGATCCTGTCTGTTCGGCTCCCAGGCGGCCGCGGGGCAGGCGCGCGATGTGATGACATCGCGGCCCGTACCCGGGAGTGAGCGACTGCACCGGAGGAGGGAAGAGGAGAAGACGAGGCAGAAACTTCAGGTGAGTATTGGTTTTATTACTTTTTTTAAACTACCTACTGGCCCTGCCTGCATACCTATATACTGCCCCATACTGCCCTGCATACCTATATACTGCCCCATACTGCCCTGCCTGGCTATATACTGCCCTGCATACCTATATGCTGCCCCATACTGCCCTGCATACCTATATACTGCCCCATACTGCCCTGCATACCTATATACTGCCCCATACTGCCCTGCATACCTATATACTGCCCCATACTGCCCTGCCTGGCTATATACTGCCCCATACTGCCCTGCCTGGCTATATACTGCCCTGCATACCTATATACTGCCCCTACTGCCCGCCTGGTATTATACTGCCCCTTTACTGCCCTGCCTGGCTATTATACTGCCTGCATACCTATATACTGCCCCATACTGCCCTGCATACCTATATACTGCCCCATACTGTCCTGCCTGGCTATATACTGCCCCCTACTACCCTGCGTGGCTATATACTGCCCCTTACTGCCCTGCCTGGCTATATACTGCCCCATACTGCCCTGCCTGGCTATATACTGTCCTGCTTGCATACCTATATACTGCCCCATACTGCTCTGCCTGCATACCTATATACTGCCCCTACCTGTATATAAGCCCGGGCCTGCTACCTATATACTGCCCTGCTACCTATATATCAGCCCTGCCTGCCCAGATAATGGCCCTTGCTGGCTAGATACTGCCCTGCCTGACTATATACTGCCCTGCCTACCTATAAGTGGCCCTGTCTGCCTATATACTGGCCCTGCTTGCTTATATACTGGCCCTGCCTGCCTATATACTGGCCCTGCCTACCTATAAGTGGCCCTTCCTACCTATAAGTGGCCCTGCCTGCTTATATACTGGCCCTGCCTGGCTACAAAATGGTCCTGCCTGCCTATATTCTTGTCCTGCCTGGCTACATACTGGCCCTGCTTGCCTACATAATGACCCAGCCTGGCTAATTACTGGCCCTACCTGGCTAATTACTGAGGGCAGCCCTAGCTAACTTGCTAATTACTGGGGGCAGCCCTAAATAACTGGCTAATTACTGGGGGCAGCCCTAGCTAACTGACTAATTACTGGGGGCAGCCCTAGCTAACTGGCTAATTGCTGGGGGCAGCCCCAGCTACCTGGCTAGTTACAAGGTTAGGCCCTGTCTACCTACCAAATTAATGGAGGAAAGGCCTGTTTACCTACCAAATGGGGGTTTACCTATTTACTTCCATTATCTGACATTTTTTAATTTCTATATTTAGGGTCTAACTTTCGCTGTTTGGGGAATTGATAGGAAAGTGTGGAAAGAGAGGAGTCTAAGATGTATTTGTGGTAAATTCTACAGGGACGAGTAGGTGACCATTAGAAGAGGACACTGCATGCTGTACTGGACAAGAAAGAAAATGGAAGGAAACGACTCATCAGGGAGACATCATGGAGGTTTGGCCAGAAGGAGAAGAAAAGGAGAAGAGAACAACTCCCATCAGAGATGACGTCCCTGCTGTGAGTCCCTGCTGTCAGGGGTAAGTTTACTTCTGTGTTGAATCAGTGCTGTATTCATGTGATGGTGACCTGACTACTGGGGGTGTGATTGGTGGGGTTGTAGGTTATGTTGGCGCTTATGTAGTGTCAGTGTGGGCTTGTCCCTGATTGTAAAGCAAGTGCACACCTGACTCTGTGATGAGGGGTTTCTCTGCACCACTGTTTCTTTCTTGCTTGTATGTAGGGAGCTCTCACTCGGAGCGGTTTTGGTGCATTTTTGATGCAGTTTTTTGTGCAGAAATGTTCAGCATTAACTGCTCTGCCTTTCTGCACAAAAATGCATCATAAACATAAAAAAATGCACCAAAAAATGCTCCGTGTGAAAGCACCCTTATGGTGAAGTTTATTTTAGAAAGTGGCGAGGTGCGAGAACAAGGGGAATTTTGTAAGCGGGTATTGTATGTGGGCTGCTGGGGGCTTAGTTCCAGGGCTGATTTTTATTCCCAGTCCGGCCCTGGTAGCACCTGAGCATATCCTCTTTTCTGGGACTAGCAGCTCACTCTTCCCATCACTACTGTCACTGCAGTCTTTGTGACCATTGCAGTAAAAGCTACTGGAAATACATCAACCATTGAAGCACGTGACCTCAGGTGGACTACAGGTCCCAGAACAGCATTTCCCTTCGTTCCCTGTAGTGGCACAATCCAGATCTCCATCACAGAGCCCCCTCTCTGGAATACACTGTGCAGGGCTGCACACAAAATCTGCCTCAGCACATGTTTTCTTTACATAAGTATTTCCTCACTCCCATCTGAACATAACTGGTGGTTATCCACCACAGGACATACATCAGTTTCTGCAACACCCTTGGCACTGCTAACCAAGACCTCTAGGGATGCATTTGAGCTTGTCTGCTCTACAGCTGGGGCTGTCATTTCATCAGAAGCTAATTCACACCCTGCATTAACGTTACACATAGTCCTGACAGCCATGACCTCCAGGGGTAGACCTTAGCTGCTCTCTACTACTGCAATAGCTGCAGCCAGGGCTGCCATCAGTCATCTGTTAACCGTTTTAGACCCCATACAGCCAAGTCAAATGGGGCGCCCACCCATTACTAGTTCCTATTTTTTAACATATCAGTGAGCTCCTTTTTGATTAGGGTCCCTGACAGGAGTACAGCCCGTACTGCCCTATTGGCACCCCTGGCTACAGCACCTCTAGCTGCTTTTTCACACTTAGCAGTAACTGGAGCTAACTTTGTGATACTGCTAACCTCGTACTGCTCAGGCTGTGTGACATAGCTATTGGTTACATTTATATTTAACTCATTAGAAGCATTTGCAATAGGCACAGTATTTATAACACTGAAAATAACAGTGGGGTTACTATCTCCCACAGGCAACATAGCTGGTAATACACTGAGTCCATCAGAGTAAAAGCTACTGGAAATACATCAACCATTGGAGCACGTGACCTCAGGTGGACTACAGGTCCCAGAACAGCATTTCCCTTCGTTCCCTGTAGTGGCACAATCCAGATCTCCATCACAGAGCCCCCTCTCTGGAATACACTGTGCAGGGCTGCACACAAAATCTGCCTCAGCACATGTTTTCTTTACATAAGTATTTCCTCACTCCCATCTGAACATAACTGGTGGTTATCCACCACAGGACTTACATCCGTTTTCTGCAACACCCTTGGCACTGCTAACCAAGACCTCTAGGGATGCATTTGAGCTTGTCTGCTCTACAGCTGGGGCTGTCATTTCATCAGAAACTAATTCACACCCTCATTAACGTTACACATAGTCCTGACAGCCATGACCTCCGGGGGTAGACCTTAGCTGCTCTCTACAAACTGCAATAGCTGCAGCCAGGGCTGCCATCGTCATATTTTTAAAACCATTTTAGACCCCATACAGCCAAGTCAATGGGGCGCCACCCATTACTAGTTCCTATTTTTTAACATATCAGTGAGCTCCTTTTTGATTAGGGTCCTGACAGGAGTACGCCCGTACTGCCCTATTGGCACCCTGGCTACAGCACCTCTAGCTGCTTTTTCACACTTAGCAGTAACTGGAGCTAACTTTGTGATACTGCTAACCTCGTACTGCCAGGCTGTGTGACATAGCTATTGGTTACATTTAATTTAACTCATTAGAAGCATTTGCAATAGGCACAGTATTTATAACACTGAAAATAACAGTGGGGTTACTATCTCCCACAGGCAACATAGCTGGTAATACACTGAGTCCATCAGAATTTACAAGTCCACCTTTTCCAGTCTCACCACCCTCAGGACTCTTCCTCAGGCCTGAAAGTGTTTCTGGGGCTCCATTTTGTACATCCTGGATTAGACTGAAAGTCTCAAAACAGGTGTCATAAAAAACTGGAGCAGTCTTACCAGATATGATGTTTGGGTGCCCTTTGGACCTTGCTCTTGCTGACTGTCCATGTTAGCCATGGACGGGGCTCCACCCACCTGGAATTCCATGGCTTGCAGCTGTGACTTCTCCGGCCTCCAAGTGAGAGGGCAGTCAGGAGCACATTCTGCTGCTCTATGGCACCTTCAACACGGCTCCCTCTGCTGGACAGTGATAGCAGGCCCCTGCTGATGAAGTGGGTTGCCCCTGGTAACGGAGGCATCCATCTTGCTCTGTAGCTCTACCTGTTCCAAAGTTAACCCCTGCTGGTAAGGAATACATGGCCTTTTAGAAGCTGGACCTTTCCTCCTGTAGTAGTCAGAATGGTTATCCTTGGCCCCGGACTCCCCCACTTCTGGTTCTGCATCATTCTGTGCCCAAACCATCTCCATTAATCCCAGACGTGCCAGAATCTCTGCCTTTAGGGAGTAGTCTATGGTTTCCTGCAAGGGCACATTGCAGTAGAACGTCTGCATTTTTCCAGTAAGACATGGCCCCAGGACGTCTGCCCAGTACTCGGCTGGCAGTTTTTCATGGACAGCAAGGAACACCACTACATCTTCCCCTGTAGCCATCTTCCTCATAGCCTTTCTCACTGACATCCAGGCTCTCAGGTCATCCTCAGAAAAGCAAAGAAGTGGACAATCTTTGGCCACATAATACACTGATGACTACGTCATTGTAAACAAAGCCCTGCATAACTGGATGATGAATACCCCACAACTCCAGGCACATTTAAGAGAGCTGAGAGGCACCCAAGTGTCACTTCAGACCATTTGTAACCATTTACATCAGTGTGATCTGCGTGCTAGACGACCTGACTACACCATCAGGCATCATTGTCTTGCATGGACCAGAGAGCATCTGTGCTGGATGGGGGATCAGTGGTCTTTGTTCAGTTGTCTCCCTGATTTTTAGTGTTTTCCCATATCTCAAGTCCACAGCTGACTACTACTAATAAGAGTATAGTATTTGATTCCCTTTCTATATGCTTTATTGTGCATCCCTTACTCCTGCCCACTTGGATCATCAAAACTACCTGTCGACACAGCCAAGATATCAAGAAGAGAACGAACTCTGGACATGCACAAGTCTAGTTCATCCTTGAGTGCAATTTACCAGACACCTAAAGATGCATTGTTCATCTGTACAAACAGTTATACACAAGTACAAATAAGATGGGAATTTCCAGATAACATACTGCTCAGGAAGGAGACGGGTTCTGTGTCTCATGAATGTGCTTTGATCCGACATGTGCATATCAACCAAAGAACAAATGCAAAAGACCTTGTGAAGATGCTGGCAGAAGCTGGTAAGATTGTGTCATTATCCAGAGTGCAACAAGTACTGTATCAACATGGACTGAAAGGCCACTCTGCCAAGAAGAAGCCATTACTCCAAAAGAAACATATAAAAGCCACAATAATGTTTGCAAATGCACACAGGAGCAAAGACCTACATTTCTGGAGACATGTCCTGTGGTCTGATGAAACTAAAACTGAATGGTTTGGCCCTAATGACCATTGTTACGTTTGGAGGAAAAAGGGAGAAGCTTGGAAGCCTAAGAACACCATCCCAACTGTGAAACACGGGGGTGGCAGCATCATATTGTCAGGTTGTTTTGCTGTAGGAACAGTTCACAAAATAAAAAGCATCATGAGGAAAGAACATTATGGGGCAATACTGAAGCAACATCTCAAGACATCAGCCAAGAAGTGAAAGCTTGGGTGGAAACGGGTCTTCCAAATGGACAATGACCTGAAGCATACTGCCAAACTGGTTACAAAGAGGCTTAAGGATAACCAAGTCAATATTTTGGAGTGGTTATCACAAAGCCCTGATGTAAATCCTATTGAAAATGTATGGGCAAAGCTGAAAAGGCCATCACCTGCCGGTCCATATTACCTGAAACTCAGTGAAATATTTAGGAATTTATATCGGTAAATCACCAGAATCTTTATACTACCTTAATTACCCCCCTCTACTTACAAAAAATACACTCAGAATTAAACAGATGGAATCATCTCCCCATTTCCCTTATGGTTCGATGTCAACTCTTAAAAATGATGAGCTTCCCTAAACTACTTTACCCCATGCAGATTATCCCTCTTTTAATCAAACATAACGATATCTCCTCCTTATTCTCTGCCTTTTCTTCCATTTTATGGAAACACAAAATGCCTAGAATTGCAATCAAGGAACTTATGCTTTCTAAAGCAAACGGGGGACTAAACCTACCGGATATCAGGAAGTACAATTTAGGATGTCTTTTGAGACACGGCTTGGATTGGGTTAAAGGAAATTTACAAAACCTCTCTGGAAACTGAGTTGGTGTCACCCTGGTCACTACCTGCTCTATGTCATAAAAAAATTTTGGGCTCCCCTCTGAAGGGACCTAGGTAGGGGACCCCAACTGGGTCCCCGGGCAAGCTTTGGTTTAAAAACCACACCAGGGAGCGGAGTCAAGTTTTTTCCCCTTTTTACCAAGCCCGCCGCAAAGGGGAAGGGACTTGCTGCGGGGGGGAATTAAACCCAGGTCGCTACCCTTGATCCGGACCTGCTTGGGGTGGCACCCGGGGGTTTCAACAAAGTCCCCAAACCCCAAAGGAAAAAACTTGTATGGGGGACGGGCCGAGAGGTCAGGGAGGCAGCAGGGGTTTTCGTGGTCAGGAGACAAAAGACAAAAGGAACTGGTAACGGATCGGGAAACCAAAACCCGTTAAGCGGCTTCCTCTAAAAGGTAGGGCACTATTGGATTCGGCGGGGGCCAGGAAGAGGTGGCCCCCTTTAAAATTTGGTTTTCAGCGAGGGGAACCCCAATTTCCGGCCACTGCCCCCTTTTAAATTCGGAAAAAGCCGGCGGGCGCCCCCCTAGGACCCCGAGGGGACGTGCGCCCCGGCCCGGCAGACAGAAGAAAACCCATCAGGAACATGGTCGGGTGTGCCCCGTGCCCCTTTGGGGACCCGGAGCACGCCCCCCCGCCCGGGGGCCCCGCAACTTCCCGGCGCGACAGGGATGGGGCAAAGGGAAAGAGTGCGCCGCAGCCCCCGGGCCCCGGGCTGCGGCGGCACCCCGTGACAAAACCCCACTAAAAAATTAAAATTTAGCCTTTTTCTAAGGACACAAAACTTTCCTGGGAAAACATCAAGGTTTTTATTTCAATTACCTTATTAAACTAGCAAGAAATCTCCCACTATAGGTCACTCTGAGTTTGTTGCGGCCTCGAAAAAATCTCATTTTGGGTTGGGTTGGAAAGAAAAGGGAATTAATCAAATCTCCCCATCCCAAAACATCAACAGGACAAGAGATTTCCTCATTTTAGGGGAAATTCTTTTCTTAAAATTTTATATTCCCTCTTCTCCCTTTCTTGGCCCACCGACAAATTATCAGTTTCTGTAAATCCAGAATTAGCAACTTGCACTTTCCTAAAACCCCTAGCAATTTTTTATCCTTTTTTTAACGCCCAACCCTTTCTTTACCCCTGCGCTATTTATTCGGAAAAGGGGACCCTTCCCCAGACAAACCTTCTAATTTTTTATTCTCCAAGTGGGAGTCCATATTTCCAGGAATTGACATCAACCAAATTTTACTAGAGGGATATTTAAAAAATTCAAAAAAGCATCTAAATAAAACCTGGAAAGATACTTAAATTCAGACTTGGCATAGCGCTATTTTGGTTTTAAAATATTCCTCCGTACCCATTGGCCTTTTGCTCACCTCATGCCGAAAAGAAAATTTATTTATTTGACTTAAACCCCATGGTATGTGGATCTTTTTCTCACTTTTTCTAAAAAGGGATTAATCCATTTAATTTCTTTCTAAGTTTAAGATTAAACTACTTTTATTATTTTATTTATCTATTTTTGGCCCCCCTTGGGTACCAGGGTGCTGTACATTCGGGGGTTTCGTACTAACATAGGTCAAACAAGTACAAAGGGGACTTTAAAAAAACTAACAACGGTACAGAAGGAAAAGGCCCTGCCCGTGAGGCTTAAACCCTAAAAAAAGGGGGGAAGAGACGAAGGGAGGGGCGATTGGTTGTGGAGGTGTATGACACAAGGTTATTGTTGGTTATAGGCAATCCTGAAAAATGGGTTTTCAGGTTGCTTTTGGGTGGGGGAGAGTGGGGAGGTCTGAGGTGTTGGGGCAGTGAGTTCCAAGTATGGGGAAACACGGGGAAATCTTGGAGACGGTTTTTGTGAGGATTGACACGGGGAGACAGAAAAGAAGGTCCTGTGAGGAGCAGAGATTGCGGGGAGGGAGATATCTGGAATTAAGGCAGATATGTAGGGGGGGGAAGGGGTTTATGGAGAGCCTTTGTAGGTAAAGGGTTAAAACTTAAAACTGGATTTGCTGGGAAGGGAAGCCAGTAAAGGGGATTGAAAGGGGGGGAGAGGCAGAGGAGTATCGAGGAGAGAGGGAATCAGACGGGCTGCCAGAATTAAGGAGGATTGGGGGGGAGCGAGGATGCTAGCTGGGAGGCCACAGAAAAGGAGTTGAATAGTCTTCGTGAGTGACGGGGCATGGACCACTTTTTTGCGCTTTCAAATTTAAAGGAATAGTGGAAAGGGGAGATTTTTTTAGGGGGAGGGGCAGGCAGGGGGTGGGGGTTTTGGGATATTTTGGGTTTGAAGGAAGATTGGAGTAAAAGGTTCCCCGGGGGCAGGGGAAACTGGGGAGCTGGTGAAGAGTGTACCATTGACTGTGATAGAGAGACAGGGGGAGGATAGAGGGGGCCCGGGGGAAGATAATAATTCAGTTTTCTCCACTTTAGCTTCGGAGACGTGGGGAGATGGGGATAGGGAAAAACGGGATCCGGGAGAGTAGAGAGGTAATATCTGGCCGGAGATTAGAGTTGGGGGTTCATCACATACGGGGTTTTGAAAGCCATGCGATCTATTATTGCCCCAGCCCAAAAGATGTAGATAAAAAAAGTTTAGGGGGCCCAGGACAGCCCCCCTGGGGGACACCAACAGAGAGCGGGCAAGAGAGGGGGTAGTGCGTGAGTGAAAAACCTGAAGTCGATATTGAGGTCGGGGATATCCGGGAAAAGGGCCAAGCCCGGATGCCGAGGGAGAGGTATTTGTATGGGATGAGTGGTGGGCGTGTCAAAGGGGGGAGGACGGTTTAAGGGGGAGAAGCACAAGTAGTGCTGAGGTTTGGCATTGCTAGGTCGTTGGGTTTTTGGGTTTTAAGGGGCTTTTTCTGAAAGGGTGGTGGGGTCGGAAGCCGATTGCAGTGGGTAAAGAGGAGTTGGGGGTAGTGAGGGGAAATTTTGAAGATGACAGCGTTCAGGAGTTTGGAGGCAAAGGGAAAACAGTGGTTGGAGGGGGACAGGAGGGTCAAAATGGTTTTTTTAAGGATGGGTTGAGGGCCCCCCGCTGTTTATAGGGGAAAGGGAAAGAGCCAGAGGTTAATGATAGGTTGAAAAAATGGGCGGGGTGGGGTAAACAGCACTAGGTCAGGGAAAGAAGTGAGATGGCAGGGGTCAAGAATACAGGAGTGATTGGATTTGGACAGTTTGAGTGGGGAGTTTTTCATGAGTGACGTAGAGAAGGAAGTTTAAGGGGGGAATATGATGAGCAGGTGTAGAGGGTGGATGCGGGACAAGCAGAAATAGAGAAAACGGAGGGGACTGCAGGTAAAGCTTTGTCGATAAAAGGGGCTTATTTAGGGAAGGAGTGGCGAAGTCATCTGCTGAGGGAGAGATGGTGGGGGGGTGTGGTGGACGGAGGGAGCGTTGAAGGTTTTTTAAAGTTGTCTGGGCTGTGAGACAGGGAGGATATGAGGCTGGGGAAGTAATCCTGTTTTTGGGTATGCGGGGTGCAATTTAAATGTAGCTAAAATTTTTTGTATAAGTGAAGTCAGGTGGGGCGTGTTTTCTTCGTGGCTTGACAGCTCTGGAAAAACCCCCAGCTGTTTGGTGGAGCTATGTGCCAGGGTTTGTCTGTTGATTTTGCTGTTTTTGTTGGTAGAAGGGGGGACCACGTCAAAGTGGAAGTGTTTTGTTTTGAGAAAATGATGGGAGAGAGGGGGGAAAAAAAGATTTTATAGGAGGCGAGGGTTAAGGTATTGTAGGTTTCTACGGGGGGTTAGTAGATTTGGGCAGGGGGGGGTGAATTGTGGAGAAGGGACAGATTTGTGGTCAGAGATGGGGTTTTAAAAGGGGAAAATGAGGTGTTAGATAGAGGGCAGAGGCGGGGGAAGACGGGGTCCAGTGTGTGTCCACTTTATGAGTGGCCCCAGGGGTTTCCAGTGGGGTGAGGCCAAAGGAAGAGGAGAGTGACAGGAGTTTGTTAGTAGTGGAGTGGATGTATCGTTTGGGGATGTTGAAAATCCCCATGATAATGTGGGGATGTAGTGGAAAGAAAGTGGAGGAGCCAGGAAGCGAAGTTGGTCGAGGAAGGCAGTGGCAGGGCCGGGGGGACGATAAAAACAACAGCCACTTGAGGTTGGAAGGGGAGTAGATGCGGACGGATTTGCACCTCGAAGGAGGGGAAAGGGTGGGGGAAGGTAGTGGTGGAATGGGGACAAAAGAGCAGGGTATCTGACAGAAGAAGGGCCGACACCTCCGCCATGGTTTACTTCCAGGGCGGGGGTGTGGGGAAAAACTGAAGCCCACCGTAATAGAGTGCGGCAGGTGAAGTTGTGTCAGAGGGTGTCAGCCAGGTTTCTGTTTTTCCAAGGAAGGATAGGTTGCGGGAGATGAAAAGGTCATGGATGAAGGAAGCTTGTTGCCCACAGAAAAGTGTATTCCAAGAAAAGCTTCAGACATGACGGGACCAGGGATGACGGGGTGAGGGAATTGTGCTTTAGGTTTAAGGGGTATGGGAGTTTGTGCTTCTTGGCCTGTAAGGAGCAGGTTTAAATAAAAGTGGGGATGCGCTGAGGGACCCGGGGTTGGGAGATATGTACCCCCAGCGGGAGAAGCAGGGAGAGTGTGAGAAAAGGGGTGTGTGGGATAGAGCAAAAGGGGGTTGTGTAGGTTTTTGTGAGAGAGGTTTTTAATGCTGTGAAAGAGGGTGGGGGAGTAGAGGTCAGGTGTGAGGGTAGGATAGACGGGGAGATATGGAAGTCGTTGCCCAGTGTGGGTATGTGAGGGTAGACAAGGAGTTTGAGGAATATGGAGGTAGTGATGATAATGGTGTAGAAGTGCATTGTGGGGGTTGGTATGGCTATAAAGCAGACTAACTTAGTGTTTACCTTAAGGTCATTCCTGGTTAATTTCTGGCTTCAATTCTGGTATATTTCTGAAGTCACACTACTTGAACCCCACTGGCTTATCTTTCTTACCTACTCTAGAAAACGTATCTTCCCGGGAATACTTTCTTACCACCTAGAGGGAATAAACCTCTATGTTCTTGTTTTTCTTATGTGACAGGACGTTGTAAACGTTGTAAATGTTATTGTTGATGTCAATATTACCTTGTCACGGTAACGACCCTTGTGGGTCCTATTCTATATATACTTATATACTATGATTCTAAGTCTACAATCATTGATGTAAAATGCTTAACATTTTGATTTACCTTTCTATTGTCAGGACTCTTACTGCATTTTACTTTATATTGTTTTGTTAAAATTAAGAAAAGTCAATAAAATGTATTTTTTTTTAAAAAAAAAGCTAAAAAAAGGCAGGTGTGAGCAACTCAACCTACAAACATGGCTCAGTTATACTAGTAATATAGCGGGTTCATAAATCAGACGCTATGCCTTTTTTGTTCGCATGAAATTTGGTGTGTAAATGACAAATTTCATGCGTGTTGCCCTAAATGACCAAAAAAACACAATTTTGGTGTTTAGAATTTTTTCTACAGTGTTCAGCGTATGGGATAAATGATGTTACATTTTAATAGATTGGACTTTTATGGATTCTACAAAACCAAGTATGTGCGACTTTTTATTTTTTTACCTTAATACTTGGTCCCTCTAAGGTACTTGACCACTAGGGGGAAATCTTCCTTGTCCTATATATAGCAGTACTATTGTATTGCTGTACATAGGGTTTTCATTCATTACCTGTACACCTGCATGAGGCTTCCGGCTGCAATGGCAACTGATTCCCTCCCCTACAATTATATTGTGGGAGGTGGTTATCGGAGGGAGGAGCAGTGCCTGTACTGAGTGCCCGCCACCTGCATTGAGCTATCTTGGGCTGGCAGGAGGTTAAAGTGCCGCGATGCTGCATAAACCCCGCCACCAACTTCCCGTAGCATCGCTCCTATCCAGCCTCCTGCCGGCCTGAGATAGTATATCCGGACTATAAGATGCACCCCTGTTTTCCCCTCAAATTTGGTGGGGAAAAAAGTGCGTCTTATAGTCCAAAAAAATATGGTATATATATTTATTCATGTCTTAGAAGTGCCAATTTATTTGTCTGTGAATGAAAAGTGACACAATAAAACTTATTTCTTTGCACTTTTGCTGTGTGTGTATTCTTATGTATATAAGTTTTATTGTGTCACTTTTCATTCACAGACAAATAAAACTTATTTCTGTGCATTTTTGCTGTGTACACACACATATATATATACACACAGCAAAACTGCACAGAAATAAGTTTTATTTGTCTGTGAATGAAAAGTGACACAATAAAACTTATTTCTGTGCATATATATATATATACATATATATATATATATGTATATATATATATATATACACACAGCAAAAGTGCAAAGAAAAAGTTTTATTGTGTCACTTTTCATTCACAGATGAATAAATTGGAACTTCTCAGAAATGAATAAATATATATATATATATATATATATATATTATATATATATTTATATTTATATCTACATACAGTGGGGGGAGTATTTAGTTAGTCAACAATTGTGCAAGTTCTCCCACTTAAAAGGATGAGAGAGGCCTGTAATTGACATCATGGGTAGACCTCAACTATGACAGACAAAATGAGAAAACAAACCCAGAAAATCACATTGTCTGATTTGGAAAGAATTTATTTTCAAATTATGGTGGAAATAAGTATTTATTCAATAACAAAAGTTCATCTCAATATTTTGTTATATATCCTTTGTTGGCAATGACAGAGGTCAAACGTTTTCTGTAAGTCTTCACAAGGGTGGCACAGACTGTAATATATAATATAGATATATATATATATATAATATATATATAATATATATATATATATATAATATATATATATATATATATATATAAAAAAACAGCAAATATTTGGGGTTTAATTTAGACTTTATGGAGCACCAGTGTCTGGACTGGATAACTCCTCTGACTTCTAAGGGCCAATAATATATATTTTAAGTATTGAGACATTATCTTCTACTCCTTTTTGTCATGTCAATGTGGTCAAAAAAAACAAAAAAAAACAGATCAAACAAAACATGAAACACAAATAAAAGACAAAATGTACATTGCATTTATATTGTTGTTGTTTTTATGATCACATTACATGACATCATTCGGCTGTATAGAATAATCTAAAATCAAAACGATAAAATTCAGTAATATACTGGATAAGGATACAATCATAATAACTGGTAACTGAGATAAATGTAGATCATTCTACAGTACTTTATTAATTTAGCAATATTGTTAAAAAGAAATTGTATTGTAAATTTAGTAACTTTACAATGATTGATCTGTTAGAAGTCTTTATATGTTGTACAAGATGAAACAACATTTAAGAATAAAACATGATTTAAAACCATAAAGAAATCCATGTTGTACAATTAAATTATTTAATATAAATAAATATAAGTATACATTTATCAATAAATTACAACAGAGTACTAATGTAGAGTCTATGTTATTTTTTGGTATATGCAATAGCCTTTCTGCTGTTTCTGTCTGTGGCCACTGTAGTGTCAAACCATATAAGCTTAAGCAAGTTCTTAAACCATCGGCCTCATTTATCAAAACCATCTAAAAGTAAGACAGTCTATGTTGCCCACAGGTACCAAATACAGCTCAGCTTTCAATTTTTCCAGAAGAGTGTAAAAAAGCTGATCTCTGATTGTTTGATATGGGCAACGAAGAAAGTTTTACTATTAGACAGTTTTGATACATAAGGCCCAGTGTCTATCATCTAAAACTGTACAGCATGAAAGAAACACAATAATTACAATATAAATGTACTGTTTTTGTTTATTAAATGATAAATAAATTAGACAAGAAGTTAAGCAATAAATATGTATAAATATTAATAAAATATACAACACATTTTGTTAAATAATACTAAATTTCTCCGGAGAATATAACATAACATATCAAAGTGTAGATCTAAAGTTTTGTTTTTTGAAGTAGTGAGAAAGAGAGGTTAGGAACGAAAATATGTCTTCTTGTCTATCAATCACAACGCATTCCACCTGTCAATGAATTAAGAAAAAAATCAGTATCAGCGACAATATAGAATTCTACCATTTTAAAAAAGAAATACAGTACATGTTTAGTAAGATTAATACATTAGTAAATAAACCTCCTGTTTGTGTAAAATATGCCCTTGCATGCTTTGAGAATGCTCAAAATGATTTAGGGGTAGGATAAAGACATGGGTTGGTAAGATCTTTGCACTGGAAGTCCAAGAGGGCAAACTATTATATTTTTTGACAACTTTATCTTATTAATAACGATATTTTTTTACAATGATTGAGTGGGATAATAACTAAATAATAAAACTATGGGAACTAAAAATAATAACTAAAATAAGTACAGTATCTCACAAATGTGAGTACATCCCTCACATTTTTGTAAAAATTGTATTATATTTTTTTATGGGACAACACTGAAGATATGACACTTTGATACAATGTAAAGTAGTCAGTGTACAGCTTGTGTAACAGTGTAAATTTGATATGCCCTAAAAATAACTCAACACACAGCCATCAATGTCTAAACCGCTGGCAACAAAAGTGAGTACATTCCTAAGTGAAAATGGACAAATTATACCCAATTCGCCATTTTTCCTCTATATTGTCATGTGACTCATTATTGTTACAAGATCTCAGTTGTGAATGGGAAATATGGCCCTTCATGGCAAAGAGCTCTCTGAGGATCTGAAAAAAGGATTGTTGCTCTACATAAAGATGGTCTACGCTGTAAGAAGATTGACATCACCCTGAAATTGAGCTGCAGCACAGTGGTCAAGATAATACAGCGGTTTAACAACTTAGGTTGCACTCAGAACTCAGTCGCCATGGTCAACCACAGAAGTTCAGTGCATGTGCTCAGCATCATATCCAGAGACTGTCTTTTAATAAAAAAAAGATGTATGTGTGCTTCCAGTAATGCTGCAGAGGTTAAAGAGGTGGGAGGTCAGCCTGTCAGTGCTTAGACCATATACCGCATAATGAATCAAATTGTTCTGCATGGCTGTTGTCCCAGAAGGAAACCTGTTATATAGATGATGCACAAAAAATCCACAGTTTGCTGAGGACAAGCAGACTAAGGAAATGGTTTGATGGAACCATGTCCTGTGTTCTGTGTTCAACTGTTGACGCTACAACACAGATGTCTCCTCATGTGTTTGTACGTGTATTATGGAATAAAGATACGTGAATTTTACCTGCTGGATCTTTCACCATGCTTGCACAAGTACAACGTTGCATATGATGGTGAGAGTGTCATGGTTTGGGCTGCATGAGTACTGCTGGCTGTGGGGAGCTGCAGTTCATTGAGGAAACCATGAATGCCAACATGTACTGTGATATACTGAAGCTGAGCATGAAGCCCCTCCCCTATGGTAACTGGTCAGCAGGGCAGTCCAACATAATAACAACACCAAAACACCTCCAAGATGACCACTGCCTTGCTAAAGAAAATGAAGATAAAAGTGCTGGACTAGCCAAGCATGTCTCCAGACCTAAACCAAACAGAAGGTGGAGGAGTGCAAGGTTCTTAAAATCCACCAGCTCTATGATGTTGTCATGGAGTCGTCGAAGAGGATTCCAGTGGCTGCAACCTGTGAAGCTCTATTGAACTCCATGCCCAAGAGAGGTAAGGCAGTGCTGGAAATTAATAGTGGCCACACAAAATATTCGCACTTTGGGCACAAATTGTCCATTTTCCCTTTACTGTTATACAAGCTACACTGACTACTTTACATTGTAAAGTGTTATATCTTCAGTGTTGTCCCATGAAAAGATATAATACAATATTCACTTTTGTGAGTTACTGTAAATATTGTAAATGTTGCAAATGACAACGTTACCTGATTAATAAGGATGGTTTACTCCAATGATTGAGTTGGATAATACCTAAAACTATTAATACTAAAACTAATAATAACTAAACACACTTAAAGCTAAAATGGTTGCCAGTTTTTCAGACTATCTTATGCACAAAGTGCTTCAATAGTCTCAGGCACTCCCCCCTAATTCTTGGATCAACCAAAGTTGATGATCAGCAGCAGCATTCCCACAGCAGGAAGGACATTGTTCAGACTACTTAAACACCTGTGCAAATGGTAACCTGTCTAGCCGGAGACCACTGCAATTGAATGCAAAAGGCACCTAACATTAGCAGATCTGTGGCAGAAGGAATAAAGACTAGAACAAAGGTCATCAATAACTTCAACTATAAAGCTACTATTTTAGAACCAAAGAAGCACTTTACAGTTTGACACGTGCTGTTACTTTAAATTCTGCATACTTTTCTACATTTTAGAGAGTCATACTTACCTTATTCTGATATTTTTCCAAATATTTTTTTTAGTATGATTAGGCTCTTGTTTGTAATATTACAGTCTTTTTGCAGTGATTCTAGAGCTCTGCAGGAAACCTCATCAACTGAAGAATTCTGAAAGAAGTGTAATTGATAAGGTTAAGTATCAGTTCCTATATAGAGGAAATGTGGGTACATAAAAGGCTTCAGATGCGTACAAAAGACTGATACCCAAAACAACTATTCGGAGCTGTCTGTAGAATATGAGTATGTTAAATTCATGGGTCATATGCAAGATGTAATCAATAATGCATATTAACGATACAAAATATTGATGGGCTTTCTTCTAGGGGACAACACGAATAATATAGAAAGACTTTTGGAATATCCAAGCAAAAAGTCTGCAATGATGACATTCGTGCAACTGCATTCAATTGCAGTGCATGCAATGTGTTTCTATGGGTTACATGTCATTTAATGTGAACAAGTGACCCCAACTGTTAAAAACTAAACAGCTAAAACAAAATGCTAAAAAGTCAGCAATGTCAATTGTAATAGAGTTTTCTCCCATAGAAAGTGCTAAGTACAGCAATAGTAGAAATCACTCTTGCTTGAGAGGCACTGAAGGCCTCCTCTACATAAGAAGACACCATTAATGTAAATTAATTATTGTAGATGAGGGTCCCGTCAAATATTGAGCATTGGGGTGCAGGAGTTTCAAATATAAAATAGCATGCAAAAAACAGTATGGAGATTTACCCTTCTCTGAATTTTTTTAAAAATATCTACCTTTTTGACATTTACAATGTACACAAGGTCATAGTGATCCATCTGAATGTTAGGTATAGTTTACCAAACTTCAAACACAAGTAAAAAACCCAAAAGAGTTAATTATAATATATTAGAATACACAGGGCAAATGTAAGTAAATACAGATTCACTATTCAAAAAAAAAAAAAAAAAAACATGCGCGAAAATAAAATATTTAGATGTGGTTTCTAATGAAACATGAGATAAAATTAAAAGGATTGGCTGCTGCTGACTTATGATTGATGCCTAAATATAACATAGCAAAACAAGCTAATTTCCCATATATTTTAATTACATTAGATTCCCTATTTTATAGCCAGCAATTAATACCAGTTGTTAGTTCATAACTCATAAATGTGCATTCCTGAGTGCTCATGTGATGCCCTCAAGCAACGCTCCACTTGTGACCGAGCTGGTACATCTTAGAATGGATAAACTTATGAAGTGCTAATTGAGCGTCCCCTGACCTGTTATCTTACGTTACCTTTAAGCAGCGATCCTAAGTCCGTAGTGGCCAACCCCTTTAAACATGTAGGATAACAAACTTTTTAATGTATTACCTTTATATTGCCAAGTGAAGGTACAAATTCACATTGGACCTGTAAAATAAAAGATGTGATTTAGTTACATAAATGAATACATTTAACCTTAATATGTAGGTTATAAAGCCCTATTGTATACAATAATGTTGTTGCAAGACAACTACTGTTTCTACAATTACTAAAATAAATAATACAATGGCAATACAGGAGCCATAAATACACTTGTTTTATTCTTTTCTATTTTACTTTTGATACTTATTAATCATGAGATAAAAATTATAGCTAAGGTTGTATTTAAAGAGTAAGCAGATTGTTATAATAAATACTAAAATGTTAATTGATATGCAAATATGTTGCTAAATATGGTACAATAAAATTGTATATGCAGAATTACAGCAATAATTTCTATGCTAATGTAAAAAGTTAATTTACCTAAAACTATACATCTTAAATTACTATAAAAACCAAGATCATCAAAATAGTGCAGCTGGTACAGCACAAAGGCAACTCATTTAAAAAAGTAGGACCACTGTGAACCAGGAGGAAAACTACTACAAGGTTAGACCAAATGGATGGCACAGGCTTCAAAGGGTGCACAAAAATCATACTGTCCTTATCTGTATTTAACTTTTCTCCTTTAAGGAGAGGGAATACATGATCCATGAATAGTTTGTCAAATGTACAGTACTGGCACACCAAGCAATTGACCCAAAGGACAGTGCTTCCCTCAACTCCTAAAACATTAGGAATGCTGTTAGTAATCCAAAAAAAAGTCCTTGTGAAATTTTTAAAGGGGAATAAATTTTGGGGGAAAAAAAAGCAAAAAATTCCTAGATTAGGAAATTTTTGATTATTTTAGCATGAATCCTAAAAGAAAAGAAGCCCATAAAACAATGACCTCAGGATAATAAAAGGGTGCAAGGGTTCTCTAAGAATGTTGTTTTATGGGGGCCAGAATGTATGATGTAAGACATCTTACCGTATTATTGTGCAATATCTTTCGAAGGTTTCTTACTTCATCTAGAAGTGGGCTGAATTGTCCTTTTGAGGATGCTGCACTAAAATAAAATAGACTAAGTAGAATACAGAGATTCTTCAGCAAGTTATTCATTGTTGGCTTGTAAATGCTTAGATTAGAGAACCGTTCTTGACCTTATGCTATGTTCATCAATGACAGTGGTTTATATACAGATTTCAGACCTCAAAAGGAAATGACATATACCATAACCATTCGTATAGTTGCTGAATTTTAAAGGCAGCATATCAGATTTCTGATCATATCTGAAATGTGAAAAAAAATACGATGAATCCCCTTACTTAAAAAAAAAAGAAAAAATATTGTTAAAATGAGTTCTAGGACTGAGGATAATTGTGTGAATGAAGCACTGGCAATCTACATTTACCCGTGACATCATGGTTATATTAGGGGGATTACACAAAAAAACAAAAACACACACACCACACACACACACACACACGTGTGTGTTATTATTAAAATATAAATAATAATTTTATAAAAATATATAAAAATATATATATATAGATAAATATTAAAATATTAATATATATATAAAAAATATATACAATATATATTATATATATAATATTATAAATATATATTATATATAAAAATATATATATTTTTAATATTATTTATATAACCTATTAACCTTTAAAAAACCAGCAACTAGTGCAGGGAATAGCTTTTTATTTTTTTGACAAAGGCACCTGTAAAGGGGGGTGGCGTAATTTAGCAGCAAAAGTTCCATTAGAGATGGGTGAAGTTCTAAAAAAATTCGATTGGGACTTTGCCGAATTTCCCGACAAATTTGTTTGGCCCCCCCCGAAATTACTTCGGGACAAATGATTTTTTAAAAAAAACAGCTATTTCCAGGCTCCCACAGCGCCTGCAGGGTACTTTTGAACATTGTGCCATCTTAAATATGCAGAGGGAGCTTGGGTTTTGGTTTTCTACAATGTTGTTTTTTTAGTATGCACGCTTTGACCCCGCCGCTCTTAAATTCGCTTCACTATAAAATTCCCGGGGCCACTTAAGGGGGAAAAACCGCCCAAAAAAACTCAAGCGGGAATGTAGCCGATAAAGCAGGCAGCGGGAAAAAAAAAGGGAGGGGGCTCAGGGGGCAACTTTATGACAGGTGTGGAGGTGACGCAACAGCCACAGCAGCATATGGGGTCGGGCAGTGGAACAAGACATTCTGGAAGGGCAAAAAACAGGAGTAGGCCACAGAGTGGCACAATGACACAGTGTGGGGTCACGGCAGCAACCACAGCACCAGGGGGTCAGACAGGGGCACATGACAAGTGGGAGGTAGGGCAGCAGCGACAGCAGAGCATGGGAAGGCGTGGCACAATGAAATTCTGGAGGTGGCAAAACATATTGGCCACAAGGGGACAATGACAAAAGGGGAGGGTCACGGAACAGCATAGGCAGAGAGTGGCACAATGCACAGTGTGGAGGTCACGCAGCAGCCACAGCAGCAGCGAGGTCAGACAGTGGCAAAAGACATTCTGGGGGTGGCAAAACAGAAGTAGGCCACAGAGTGGCATAAAGAAGAGAGTGGGGGCAGGAAAAAAGCAGCAGAGGTCAGAGGGGCATAAGACACAGGTGTGAAGGCCCGGCAGCAAAAAACAGCGCAGCAGAGGTAGACAGGGGCAAAATGACTTTTGGATGGGCAAAAAAAGTAGTAGGCCACAAGTGGCAAAGACAGAGATGGAGGTGATACGGGAAGCATAGGTCAGAGAGTGGCCAATACAGAGTGGGGAGGTCACGGCAAAAAGGGCCCACAGTAGCAGCAGAGGTCGGGCAGTGGCACAATAACAAGTTTGTGGCAGGGCAAACCCACAGCAGCAGAAAAATGAGTTAAGACAGTGGCACAATGACTTTCTGGAGGTGGAAAAAACCGTGTTGGCCACTAGGGGCACAATGAAGAGAGGGGAGGCACGGCGCAGATGAGGTCAGAGGTGGCACAATGACAGGTGTGGAGGCACGGCACAGCCAAAGGAAATGAGGTCAGACAGGGGCAAAAATGACTTCTGGAGGGGGAAAAACATAGTGGGCCACAGGGGGCAAAATACGAGAGTGAGGTGCGGGCGGGCAGCACATGATCAGAGCGTGGCAAAAATGACACGTTAAAGGGGCACGGCACAGCCAAACAGCAGACATGAGGTCAGACGTGGCAAATGAATTTGGGGTGGTAAAACAGTAGTGGGCCACAGGGGGCAAATGACAAGAGTAGGTGACGGAGCAGGCATGAGGTAGCAGGGCACAATGACGAGTGTGGAGGTCCGGGCAGCAGCCACAGTAGCAGCGAGGTCAACAGTGCAAAATGCAGGTTTGTAGGTCACGGCAACAGCCACAGCAGCAGCATGGGGTAACAGTGGCACAATGACAGGAGGGGAGGGTCACGGCACAGCCACAGCGCAGCAGGGGGTCAGGTAGTGGAACAATGGACATTCGGGATTTGGCAAAACGTAGTAGGCCACAAGTGGCAAAATGACAGAGAGTGGAGGTCACGGCACGCATGAGGTCAGAGAGTGGCAAAATGAAAATTTGGAGGTGGAAAAAAAACAGGAGTAGGCCCACAGTGGACAATGACTCAGTTGGAGGTCAGGGCAGCACCCCACAGCGCGCATAGGTCAACAGGCACAATGACAAATTCTGGAGGGGCAAAACAGTAGAGGCCACAGAGGGACAATGACAGAGAGGGGGGTTTGACGGCCCAGCAACCTGGGGGTCAGAGAGTGGCAAAAATGACACAGTGTGGAGTCACGGTACCGCAAAGCAGCAGCATGAGGTATGAGTGGCACAATGACAGAGGTGGATGGGGGAATCCCAGTCCCTGGTAAGTGTGGTTAGGGCACATGTAAAAAAAAGTCAACAGTTTGTGTGGCATCAGGCGGGTGGGCCCGGATCAGAATATAGCTGGGCAGGTATTTTTGAACCCAGACTCATTTCTCAAAGTTTGGGGGGGGGCGTAATGGCGATTAACTGACCCTAAGGCTTTGGGGTTTTTTGGGGAAAATCCTGGCCGATCCACGCCTGATTCATCTTGAAAAGGTAGTCGTTCCACATTTCCCGTGGACAAGCAGGTTCTCCTTGGGGTAATGAGGGCCCCCCCGCCAAATGGAACACCCCGTTCGATGCCACACTACGGGCCCGGGGGCGGGACAGTTCCCTGCAAATGGGCAATTTTGCGGCCACTCATCCATTTTGGGGCCCCCGTAGTCCAGCGGATCTTTAACTGGGGTGGGAGTGCTGTCCAAGTGGGCCACCAGCTTTTGGGTTCAGGGTCCACCCCCGGCCCCTGCGCTCTGGCGACTGCCCCCTCATTTAAAGGCGGGCGAAGGAAGCTCCCCTCCGGGAAAACCCCGATTGGGTTTGCTGCTGAGGAGCTGGTACTGTCCTACCCCCCCCCCCTTCCCCCAGCAGCCGCAGCGTAGTACTTTGGCGCTGAAAAAACCCCCCCCCGGTCAGACCTGAAAGGGGAAAGTACGATGCCGCATTTTAGGCAGCGGCCAACTCATACGGGGGATTTCCTATAGTATTTGATTTTTGTCCTCCCCTCGCAGCGGGAAAAAAAGGTCCCTTTTTGGCTGGTAGCGGGGGTCCAATAGGGTGGAGAGCCAGAAGTCATCCCTCTGCTGGATGGGTGATATTGGCTGACACCCCAGGAAAATCAGAATGCTGCGGCCTTTTGCAAAAGTGACTCCAGGGGCCCCCTGCCCCCCATCTCACTGTTACTGCCACTGTGCTTGGGGGTCACTGCCTCGTCTTCCTATCTCCATCTACCCCCCTCCAGCTGCTCCTGCCCTCCCTTTTTTCACCGGGTAGAAAATCCACTTTTTCACCAGACAATGCTTCGCTCCAATTTCCTCCCCTCCTCCAGTTCATCCCCACGGACCATGTGGGCCGCAGATGTAGTCGCCACTCTCCCCCCCTCCCCAGGAAATTTTTTGCAGCTTTGTTCCGGGACATAAGCGGGTGGAATGATGTTTTTTCATCCCGTAGTCCGGCGACTGACAATAACGTCCCTCCTCAAATGGCCTCAACAACGGAGGGTGTCACGCATGAGCTGCCACTGCTGACATAAAAAGTTACACAGGGGAGTACTCCCAACCCCCTGGATCTCAAAAAAAACGTTAAAGGCCTTTCTTGTTCATACAGTCGGTTTCCAACATGTGCAGGGTGGAATTCCCAAAGGATGGAAAATCGCATATCAGGTTGTGTAGGGGAGGGGCCGTTCTGCTCTGCAACTCGAGGGGGGTTTTTACCTTTTGAGGAAGGATGAAATGAGCCCTTTTTCCGGCCCTTTTTTCAGAATCTTTGAAGATCGGTGGAAGATTCAGAACCTTTTCACAACCCAAATTTAACAATGCGCCATTCAGGGCCAGGACCCCTCCCTCCTCGGTTTCAGGGGGGACACCAGTTACTCCCCATTTTCCGTCACCATGGTTCCCTTTGCAGTTGGCAGGGGAAAGCCCAAAAATCGATTTTTTGTGCAGAGCAGGGGCAGTTCCCCCTCGTGTGACTTGTTCGCCTAGGCAAGCCAGGGTAGAAAAATGGTACCGCTGTGCCCTACACTGTGGGATGATGGGGCAGTACTTTTGGAGGCTGAATGAGTGGTGGGGAGGAGGAGGGGGCGGACATTGGGCGGAGCCGCAGTTTGACAATGGGAAAAAAACGGGCGTTTCTCCCGTCCAAATTATTGGGTGCCTGGGCACAAAGCACATTCACCCCGTGAGCCGTAAAAGGACATTACTGGGCCCCGACCATAGTTACAGCTCCAGAGTCCGTGCTGCCGGGGCACCTTTTGGAACAAACGATAAGCTCAAGGATGGCCCCCCCTTCTGTTTCATATTTATGAAGTGCTTGGGGATGCCTTTTTTTGGGAAAAAAAATTACGGCTTGGAATCTCCATCTCAGCTCGGGACAACCATTAGTTCTCTAACGGTGCAGAGTCCCCAATTTGGAAAGGGACTTAGTACCAAAAATTGGACAGGGCACGGTCCTTCTGCCCTTAGGGTGGTTTGGGGCAATGTTGTTCTTTGAAACGCCTTCGCTGAACGACTGCTGGGGGCCATGAGTGGCGGGGGGAGCAATTTTGGGCCGGGGGTGATGGGAAAGGAAAAAGCTCCCCCTGCAGAGGGGTGGTGGAGCTTTACTGGGTTCAATGGCATCTGTGCCATGGGGGTGCTGCTGCTGCTGTTGCTGCGGCGGCGGATGGGCCACCCCAAACGAGCCACGTTTTCCCCCGGCCACCGGATGGGGCCTTGCATGTGTTGAGCAGGGGCCCTGGTGCCACGTTAGCTCCCTGGGGCCCCGCTTATTTCTTTCCACAGATTCACAAAAACCCCTATTTGGTCTCCGCTGTTAAGCAAAGAACTGCCACACCGCCGAGCAGGATTTTCCGCCAACGCTCCGCATATGACTACTACCACCGCTGCCCTCGTGAGACCCCCGTGCCTACTTTTTTGGACCCGCGAAGCGGGTTTTGTACCCCCGGGCCCCTTTGATCCCGACCTCACACTGCTGCTACCCTGTGATCACGTCCACACAACCCCCTTGCTTGGGCTGCGCCCCTCCCGAAGCGCAAGCTGAGCCCTCTTTCCTGACATGTGAAGCCCCTTGCCTCCCCGGCTCCCCAAGGCGGGCGGCACTCATCATCGATTTGTGTTTCATCGTCATGCGTCCTCATCACCGGTCTTGGATGCAGAGGCTGACCCCCCACACATACCTCCCCTGCCACTCTCCACATCTTCTTTGCCGCCTACTGCAAGAAAAAGGGGATATTGGCCCCATTTTTTTCGGGTGCCAATTTGCTGCTGACTGCCTCCTCAAATTGTTCATCCTCGCTAATATGGCGCGAGCCCAGTCACTAGTAATCTCTGACTGAGGAATGGATGGGCGAGGGGGTTGAGGAAAAGGGGAGGGCGTGACCCCCTCCCCGGGCCATGCAACTAAGGGTTGTTTTGAGATTCCCAAAGACCCTTGGCTGGGGGTTTTCAGAAGTCATCTGGGAGGAAATGGGATGACCCAGTTAAACCCAAACAAAAACCTTTTGGGTTGCTTGGGCAAAACACGGGCCGCTAGATACAGCGGCATTGTGGCCTCCCGAGTGACCCCTGCGCAGCCCCTTGCGGGGGCTCGACCTGGGCCGCCCGGAATGTTTGTGCCACTGCCACCCAAGTGAAAAGCCCGCCACCTCTCTGTCTGACATACTGTTTGTTCTAAAAAAGTACAGACACTGTTTTATGACATAAATTTTATATGTAAATACACCCCGATTTGACTCCAAATAACCCAGTAAAAAAGCTTGGGTAACCTTGGGTATAAATTTCGGCTCCCAAATGACCAGGAAAAATTTTTCTGTATGTGCCATTAAAAACCTGTGTAATTTTTTCTGAATAAAAAAGCATAAACGGCTTTTAAATTTAAACCTTTGGTTATGAATTTGCTACAGGGGAAAATTGCTTCTTTGGGAGTAAAAAAAGAACGTTTTTTTTTTAGTGACCACAACAGCCCCAACAACGCTTAAATTTAACCCCCGGATGTAAATTGGCCAAAAAAAAAATGAGCAACCAAAAATTACCCGCTTTGTAAACCCCTGTTAAAATTGCGTGTATTTTCCCGGGAAAACAACAAAAAAAAACTTTTAATTTTAAACCCTTTGGTTTTTAAATTTTTGCTACAGGGAAATTTGCTTCTTTGGTATTTTAAAAAGAAATTTTTTTAGTGCCCACAACGCAAACAAGCTTTAAATTTCCCCCTGGATGTAAATTGCCAAAAGAAAATGACAACCAAAAAATTTTCAATTTGTAGCGTGTTAAAAAGGGAGTATTTTACGGTACACAAAAACAGAAAAACTTGTTATTTAACCTTCGGTTATGAATTATGCACAGCCAAAATTTTTTTTTTTGGGGCGGTGAAAAAGAAAGTTTCTTTTACTAACTCAACTGCAGAAAAAAAGTTAGTTAACCCTTGGATTAAATTCGCAAAAAAAGTGCTGCCAAAAATTACCGCTTGTAGCAGTTAAAAGAAAGGGATTTTACGGAACACAAAAACAAAAAACTTGCAATTTTAACCTTCGGTTAGAAATTTTGCACAGCAAACTTGCTTCTTTTCGGGGAAAAAGAACTTTTTTTTGTGACCACAACAGCAGAAAAAACGCTTAATTAAACCCCTGGGCTAAATTTGCGAAAAGAAATTAGCAACCAAAAATGAAGGGTATTTGGGGTTGAAAAAACGCTGTTTTTTTAAATAATACAAAAGAACAGGGGTTGAAAACCCTTGGGTACAATGTGCTTTGTGAGCGAAGCATTAAAATGTATATGCAGCGCATTGGACGCCACTGGGCTTCAGATCCCAATACCCACAAATAAAATGAACATTAAGAGAACAGCAAGAGACAAGCGGAGACACCCCCCCAAAAAAGCTGTATAAAAATGAGTTTTTTTTAGTATCACTATCATAAAACAGCCATGGGGAGCACCTTCCCCTAATCATCAGTAGAGGATTGAGCTGCCACGTCGCCCCCCCGGACTTATGTGCAGTGAGTCCAGAACCCACCGGTCTCTGATTGGCTTCACCCCTTTCACATGCTGCAGCATCTTTTTCCTTCAAAGTTCTTTGCCCCATGTAACGCCAAGTGATCGCAGCCATTTTATCAATCAAAGCACGCTTCGTTCCCGGGGAAGTACCCAAAGTTTTGACTTGTTCAGAACCGAAGTTTTCCTGAAATTGTAAACAAAATCCACTTCGTTAGAATCAATTCGCCCATCTCTAGTTACCATTACGGTAAGTTCTCGAGAATAGAACTATTAAAAAGACAGGCAAGACAACATAAGTAAGAATAGCGTTGACAAACGTAGCATGAATGCATACTAAAGTAAAAAGGAAGCAAGAAAGGTACAGAAAAACAGCACACACCAAACAGAAAAGTAGATACAAAATGGACAAATATTTAAAGGGTCAAAAAAGTGCTTGACAGAAAAAAATTAAAACTAGCCCAAAAAAGGCTACAAAAAAAGTGATCATGAACCTTCCAAAAATAAACAGCGAGGATCCTAATACAGATGCACAAAATATAACATGCATAAAGATAATGGAGTAACTCTATGACCACAAAGTAAAATGTACACAACAAGATATCACACAAAATGATGGTACCTACCGAAAGTGGTGTAAGGAAAGACAATACTATTAGTGCTGATGTAAAGGGTCCTGCTGATAATGATGAAAGAATGGAACTGATAATGGGTGTGGAGCTCAGATGCTTCAGCTATTTGGGGCCCTGAAAACCTTGATAGCAGCACTGGATGGCAAGACCATGGGATCCCAAGGTACACTGATGCAAGTGGGAAGCAAAAGGTTATCCCTTTAGTCTGTTTCTACAGAAGAGCTACCATACTGCAAATTGCTAAAAAAGTCGATGATGGCTATAAAAAAGGTACCACACACTGGTGTCATACAGATGAACAGACTTCATTGCTGATGGCTGCAGATGGGGCTACACAGTGCCCATGCTCTCCCCTGTCCACCATCATGCCTTCAAAGAGAATGTGAGCATTAAACTTGGACCATGTGGTAATAGAAAAAGGTGGCATGATGACAGTTTTGTTTTACACCATGAGGACAGTCAGGTGCTTGCACGTCACGCACCAGGGTCAAAGATGGCACTGGAATACACTAAGGAGGGAAGGCAAGCTGCAATTGCAATGTAAGGGCAATATAAAACTCTAAGCTACTGTATGTTCTGGTTAGAAACCTTTACTCATGGCATTCACTTGGAGATTACTTTGACTTTGTACCACCTACCAAAACATTGTTGTACACCAAATATATTATTGGTATTTCCAAAAAGTAGTGGCTTCTTTCAGAGGGATATAGTGTTTTGCATGCTAAAAGAAATCTTTCAGGAATGATTTGAGGAACATTATTATTATTATTATTATTTATTTTGAAGCGCCATTGATTCCAGGGCGCTGTACATTCGAGGGGGTTACATACATAACATAAGTCAAGCGAGTACAATGATAAGTGATTAATGACAATTGGCACGACAGAGGGAGAGAGGACCCTACCCATGTACTGAACATGTACTGACTTGGTCTTTAAAATCACCAGATTCCAATGTGTAAGATGGGCTGAAAATATATAACACATGGAGGTTCCCCTTTACAATTTTAGGATTTAAAAGATGTGCTACTCATCTTGATGTTTGATTTCACTGGACATCTGCAGAGGTCTTTGGCTATGTTCACACAGCGTCTTTTAGGATGTATTTCGGGGCTTAAGGCCATGTTCACACGGCTTAAAACTGGACATATTTCAGTCCGTAATTACGCGCCGGAGTGCGCAAATTACGGTCTGAAAACGTCCCAGTCATTACGGTAATCCACAGTTCTCATAGAGAACTATGGATTACGTCTCCTCTCCCTGCTCGGCGAATCCGCCGCGGGGGGAGATAAGTGACATGTGAATTATCAGCGGTGTATATTC
This sequence comes from Phyllomedusa bahiana, assembly GCA_025379985.1. Lineage (NCBI taxonomy): Eukaryota > Metazoa > Chordata > Amphibia > Anura > Hylidae > Phyllomedusa > Phyllomedusa bahiana. Next base: position 140,815 of record JAODAL010002347.1, read on the forward strand.
GCTGCTGGTAATGCAAGTCTATGGGTCGGCGAGGTACCGGCCCCCCGCAACCGCTCCCGCCCCGCCCCCGGCCACACGGCGTAATTGCGGGGCGTAATTACGCCCTGCAAATACACCTTGTGAACCTAGCCTAACTGCGCTGCAATGCGCCCTGAAATACGTCCTGTAATTACGGTAATCATAGCTCTCATAGAGAGCTATTACCTGCCGTCTTCCCTTCTGTGTATTGAATGCCAGTAGAAAGAAGTGACATGTCACTTTTTTCTAGCCTATACGTGGCCGGGACAATGAAAGTGACAGCAAGTTCATCTAAACACACGCCGTCTGTCAGTGTGCACAGGTGCACAAACCCTTTTGATGGTTCAGAACTGTTTTGGCAGTATTACTGGCACCAACACAATATAAACAAGGCTGTTTTACTGTTAATGACAAATCAGTATATTTCAAAAGGAAAAATATAGCATGAGAAATCCAAAATCAACGGGAGCATTAATATTTACTCATGCAATTAACCTTTTACGTCTCGAGGCAAAAAAGTTTCACCATCATCACAAACCGGGATTCTTTACTGTAAGATTGATGACTCTACGGAACTTGCTGCCATAAGAGGGGACGATGAGTCATTAGATGTCTTTCATGAAAAACATATTGTCACAGGTTCATACATTTTGGAGATAAGACGTTTATCCAAGGATTTTAGTGATTGCCCTATTTGAAGTTGGGAAGGAATTTTTCCTTCCTCTGGATCAACAATGTAGGGTTATAGATTGAACTTAATGGACCTGTGTCTTCTTCCAACCTTATCTACTATGTTACTATGTTTATCATTTTGAACTTGACCAAAAATTTATATTTTTTTAAATTCAGCTTTTTTTAAAAATAATTTTTAGTATGCAGTCTGTTAGTAATAGAATTTGAGATATTGTTGTTTTTTTGTTGTTTTTTTTAAGTTCCAATTAATTGAGTTTGCAATAATCAAATATTTCCAAACATTATTTATTAAATTGAATGCATAGAACTGTATGTCATCCTCTCAGTTTCCCCAAAACACAAGATGCAAGCTGCATTGAGAAATTTGATCAAAAATATATCAGGGTTGGACTGGGACTAAAATGCAGCCCCGCACAAAACCCCTACCAGTCTAGTGCACATGCAATATCTGCTTCTAAATTATGCATTGGTCTCATACCTCACCACTTTTTCAAATAAACACCATCACAAGCAAGAGAGTAAGTAGCATGTAAAATACAGCTCTGATCCAACACAGAAGCAAAATAAACACTAACATCTAGTAATTTACAGGAGATGTCTTTTCTGATTGGAATTGTTCTCTTTTTTTCTTTTCTGCATCCATCCGGTCCAAACCCCCATGATGACTTCTTCCAACCACAACTTGTCTCTGCAGTATTTACCACACAAACTTCCTCCCTTTTCCAGCACCTCCCTATGCTTACTCCCCTCTGAGCTGTGGAAAATGACAATAAAATTAGCTGCCTCAGATTGTTGTGATGACTGTGTCTGTATAATAAAGGCTGCCGAAGCTCCTCTATGCTCATCTAACAGCCTGTATGTATAACTGTTTACACCAATACAGGTGTTCTGGTTACAAAGAGCTTGTGAAGGGAGGTGACAGCTCTGCAGACATGAGAACTGACCACTGCAGGAGGGATGAAGAGCTGCGACATCCTCTCCCTTCCACTGCTCACACAGAATGATGATGTCACCACTTTTCAGTGAGGGAAGATTTACTAGATTTGAAGCTGTAAGAGACAGAAACAACTCAAGTCTGTGAAAGCTTGTGATGAGAAAACCCCTTTAACATCATCACAATGCCTGCACCAAAATACTACTCTTGGCATCTTGTAGTCTTGCAGCCTACAAGAGACAGTGACTCAGGCTGTATGATGATGATGTCCCTACTTCATTGCACCTGCAATGCTTACTTGTGTTTAGAGTGTTCAGCAGGGTAGGGTAGGGAGCTACTGGCTCCCTGCGCGGCCGTAATTTACAACTGTATGCACATCCCAAGGATCTACTGGATGACCACTGATCTAAGTCAAAGATTTAAAGGGATCTCAGTTAAATTAAAACACACATAAAATATGATTGCTTATTTATTTATTTATTTATCTATCTATCAAGCCATTATAGAAAGTATAGTGATAATTGAGTTGAGGTGTATGGATTAATATAACAATTAGAGAACACTTACACTTACTTCAGGATAGAGGTTAGTGGCACATTAGTAAATATGCCAACAACACTTGATTGATGGGGCTCCAGGTATTGTGGTGCCCTAGGGAAATAAGGCATATAGTGCCCCTCCAATGGAAACTTCAGCCCACTCCATACACCTTTATACCCCGTTTCCTGCCTGGGATAAAGTGTCATCCTAGGCGGTTGCCTATCTTCACCTACCCGTCATCCTGGTCCTTCGGGGCTCACACTCATAATGAAAGTGGCATGCCAGAAGGAAAGCATCTGCTAGTTCTGCTTGGCTTTCTTTAGTGACTGTCAGGATAGCCATCCAGTAAAGCAAAGAGAACCAGGAGACACAGGAGATAAAGTGGAACAGCACAAACGCTATCCTCAAACAATCTCTTCAACTCCATTAAAGGTGTTTTGTCATTCATGATAAAAAATTCCGGCATGTCGCTAGGATATGTGTAACGGTCAGTGGTAGTGGATCCTCTGGACCACCACAAGCGATGGTATAAGCCATGCCAGGGAGCGGAATTTAAGTAGGTCCAGTTTTCACCAGAGCCCGCCGCAAAGCGGGATGGACTTGCTGCGGCGGATTGCTACCAGGTCGCTACCCCTGACGTGACTTGCTCGCAATGGCGGCCGAGGTGCGGCATGGTACAAAATCGTGAAGCAGGCTTGTAGTCGGGGACAGGCGGTAAGGTCAGGACAAGCGGCAATGGTTCGTGGTCGAGGGATGGAGGCAGAAGGTACGGTACACAGAATAACGCAAGACACTTATGGAACGCTTCCTCTCAAGGTACAGGGCACTATCGATTCGGCAGGGTATCACAGAATGGGCAGGACTTAAATAGCGTCAGTGGCCGGTGCAACCAATCACGGGCGCGCTGTCCCTTTAAATTTAGCTGGAGTACTGCGAGCGCGCACACGGCCAGGAGCACGCGCCGGGACGGGAACAGGAGCGCGGCGAGGTAAGTAGAGATCAGAGCTGCGGGGAGCGCCCGCAGCCTTGGTGCCGGGTCGCGGCGCGCTCGCAGCTGCGGACGCTACGGAGGTGCGGGTGTGCCCGCGACACGATACGGGGGCCACGGGGACACCCGTAACAGTACCCCACCTAACGCCTCCCCCTCTTTCTGGCCCGCAAGAACCAAGACAAGAGACCCCGGTCTAGGATGTTATCCTCCGGCTCCCACGACCTTTCCTCAGGCCCAAACCCCTTCTAGTCGACCAAGAAAAAACGTCTCCTCCTAACCGTCTTCATGGCCAAAATTTCCTTGACGGTAAAAACATTGGCGGAGTTAGCTACGGGAGATGGGGGAACCACTGACCGAGAGAACCGGTTGTGTATGACCGGTTTCAGCAGGGAGATGTGGAAGGAGTTTGGGATCCGCATAGTAGGGAGGAGCTGGAGTTTGTAGGCCACAGGATTGATGCGCCTCAGGACTTCAAAGGGACCTAAAAAACGGGGTCCAAGCTTGTAGCTAGGGATTATAAAACGGACATAGAGGCAGAGGCAGACAGCCATACTCTGGCGCCAGGTACAAAGGATGGAGGGGGTCCTCACTTTTTGTCCCCTTGAACCTTTATGCGAGCAGAAGCCTGAAACAGAGATTGACACGTCTCCTTCCAAATGGCAGAAAGGTCGCGGACCATATTGTCCACAGCAGGAACATCAGAGGAGGCAGAGGGCAGCGGAAGGGGGGTCGGGGATGCCGACCAAAGACAAACAAAGAAGGGGGATGACCTGGCGGAATCAGATTCCAGAGAGTTGTACGAAAATTCCGCCCATGGTAACAGACCTGAACAATTATCTTGTCTAGCGGATACAAAATGGCGTAGATAGGTACCCAAGACCTGGTTCACTCTCTCCACTTGTCCATTAGATTGCGGGTGGTACGCGGAAGAGAAGTCCAGTTCTACTTGTAGTAGCGAGCTGAGGCCTCACCAAAATCTTGAGATGAATTGAACTCCCCGATCTGAAACAATATGTTGGGGAAGTCCATGCAGCTGGAAAATATGCTTAAAAAAGAGGTTGGCGAGTCGAGGAGCAGAGGGAAGACCAGGCAGGGGAATGAAGTGCGCCATTTTCGAAAAACGGTCAGTGACCACCCAGATAACCGTATTCCTGTCAGAGGGAGGTAGATTGGTGATGAAGTCGATGGCAATGTGGGCCCATGGACTGCTAGGAGCTGGAGTAACCCCGCAGGTCTGAGTCGAGGTGACGTTGCAGGCACAGGTGGTACAGGCTTCCATGAACTCCTTCACATCTTTAGCGAGATTAGGCCACCAGTAAAACCGGGAAATCAGGGAGCAAGACCTCCGAACCCCAGGGTGTCCAGCTGTGCGAGAGAAATTACCCCATTTCAGAACCCTCAACCGGAGTGCAGGGCGCACATATGTCTTGCCTGGGGGTACACATTGGAGGTTACTGGGGGCCGCGGATACCAGACGTTCTGGAGATATGATGTGCCGTGGAGCGACTTTTCCAGTTTGGCATAGAGATGGTTCTCGCGCAGGTGTTCCAGGACCGGGCACATTGTTGGGGGGGTCCCAGATCAGGTAAAAAAAATGGAAATTTCATCCAGGAAAACTTTACGCAGCCATACGGAGGTTTTGAAAATTCATTGACAAGTTCCTGGAAGATGATGGGCGTTGCAAAAGCCGAAGGGCATCAAAGATATCGAAGTGCCCATCCCAAGTTTGAAGACCGTCTTTCATCTCACCCCCCGGACCCGGAAAAATTTATAAGCCCCTGCAAATCCAATTGGTAAAGACTTTAGCCCCCGAAGAGGGTCAAAGAGTTCTGTGATAATGGTAAAGGATCCCGGTTTTTGATGGTGTTTTTGGGTTTGAATGCGGTAGTTATGCACGGTCGAAGGGACCCATCCTTTTTTTACTAAAAGAAACCCGGGCACCACCCCCGGGGAAGTAGATTGGGATTAAGCCTTTTTGTAAATTTTTTTTAAAGGCCGAATCGCCTGAGTCTCGGGTACGGAGAGCAGGTAGCCCCACCTAGGGTGACAGTACGGGGAGTAGGTCTATGGGAAATCGTAAGGAAAAATGAGGAGGAAGTTTTCCTGCTTGCTTCTCAGGGGAGCATCCTGAAAATTTGTTACGATTGTGGCAGACCAGATAGGGCTCTTTGATAGGAGATGACAGTGTGTGGTGGGACTGCAGAATTCAGGGCCGCAACCGGCGGGTGACTTTTTTGATAGGCGAGCAGACGGGACTGGCAAGCGACGGACCCCAACACAAAACTTCCCAACCATCTTCAGTTGAGCATAGGGGCATGACGCTCTGCCAAGGTAGCCCCAGGAGTACATACGAGGCATGAACTGGGTTGAAGGAACCAGAGTGGCGATTCCTACTATTCCTGTGCAAAGACTCCTGCTTGTAGGACCACCGGTTCAGTAAAGAAGAGGATGGTGTCACTCAATAGCTCACACTCTCGGACGGACGACGGATGACCACAGGGTTGGTCACTAAGTGGACCTCTGATAGTCCGATACGTGGCACCACAAGAAAGCAATTCTATTAAAGTTCCCGCAGTCCAGGAATCCAGGAACGGCAGCCTAATTGGAACGAGATCCTCGGTATTATTCTGTGATAAGAACAGGGGAAGCATAATGCCATGGAGAGTGACTTGTTCACACCCCCCTAGAGGGAGCCTCTCCACCGAAGCCTAGGTGCATGCAATTTCCCGCCGGACGTCTGCAGAAGAAGGACGTGGGACAACCCCTGCAGACATTTTCAGGACTGACCACAGTAAAGTGCACAGATTCCCTCAGGTCTATCGGGTAAGTTCTTGCGGAGGTCAGGTGGGCTCTTTCCACCTTGCATGGGGGGGCCTTTTCCATGGCGGGCTGCAGAGACGGAAAAACATGACCGAGGCAAAAAAATACACCACAGAGCAAGACGGCGGTAGGGACGAACGTATTTGGAATGGAACACGCCCTATGGTGGAAGGCTCCTCCCATGTCTCGAGAGACGGATGTCAATACGGGGTTGAAGTTGCAGATGGATGAGCTCAGCTTAATGAGACGGAGGGTCACTGGTGGAGAGGATGGACATCCTTATCTGGCTCGAGAGAGTGCCCCCTGATTTGAACGTCGGCGCACTATGCTGCATCGTTACATGCCAATCAGAACGCTAGTGTGCAGCATTTGGCACCGGCCGTAAGTCACCTACGGAGGAGTTCCCTTGACTGGCACGCTTCAGCAGGCACCTCACGCGCGGAGGCGGGGTTCGGCTGTCGTAAGCTCGGGCAGGCTCTTCGATCGACACTGCGGAAAATCACTGCAGGAATGTCGCAAGATCAGCTGGGTCACGGATTGCCTCAGTCCCAGAGTGGGACGTCGACCCAGGCCAGGGCTATCCTGCGAGATGAGACTGACCTCGAAGAGCCAACATGGGAAGATTTCATTTTCATAGAATAGTTTTAATCTGTTTAATGTAAGCAGCTAGCATGCCCATGAACTTGGTGTCATAGTAATTGATAGGTTTTCTCTAAGCCCAGCACATTTGCTTTTTCCTGTTGTGACAACGCTCCTTATGGGAGGTTGATTTACATTTTATGTACAGTCTATCTAGTCGCTTTATAAACAGATTAATCATTTCTTCCCCTAGATGTTTTCTCCTGTCAGAAATGCATTGGACATTTCTCTTTAGTAATAATCACTATGACTGTAATGAGTAACGTGTATCACTAGAGAACAAAAAAGTCCTCCAAAGGTGACATAGACAAGCATGCTCTCTGATTGTTGAGAGCGGTATGTTTAATACTGGAAAAACGTTTGTTACCCTTCCCTTTGGGGTCATCCACTGTTATACATAGGTTGTAGAAGGATTATAGATAACACATCCTCTTCTTGTCATTTAAACAAATCTATGCAGTTTCCACCTGCTCATTGGTTCTGGGTCTTTTTCAAAGCCAAGATTTTTTAGTTGTGTTCTAGCCTTTGTGTGAGCCTTAGGCCGGTTTTTCAGCCGTTCTCGGTTTTGAAAACCGGCTGCAAACCAGCTGAAAAACTTTTACACGGACCCTAATGGAAAATCTGTGCAGCATTCCCACTGCAAAACAACCTATCTCCTAAAGATACTTGGGCAGGAGATTACCCAAGGGATATAACTACACGGTATTGAAGAAAGACCAGAACAAAAAACTACAAAGGCCATTACCTCAGGGGCCAAAATACTATTATATAAAAGATAACTTTTTATTACAGATATATAAAAACACTAAAGCTTCTCCCTTATTTTGCCCTAAACAAATGCTCTAATACAAACAGCAGAGCAGCCCGCCACCCATAATAAATAGGACGACCCTGCGCCAGGACACCTATCTTGAAATACCCTTACACCGTCCCGGATCTAACTAAATAGGTCAAAATAAGCTCCAATTAAAAAACACAAACAGCAAAAAAGTGAAAAAGCCAAATAATATTACTAACTAATCTAGAAACAATAGCTTACCCTGTCCCGACGGTTTTTTTCTCCCACAGAATATCGTGGGTTCATCAGGGAACAAGTCATATACAAAATGTCACCAAAAAGATAGGACTGGTGTGGTAATTAGATAATAAAAATACAAAATACCACTATCCTAGAATGACGCGACTATAAGCGACAATTACAACGACAAGATGTCCAATATATAGTTATAGGTTCAGTGGTTACAATATCCATTATCACCCAGCAACGGGTATAACCCAAATTTAATGCATGATAAAGCAATGCCAAGGTAGCTTAATTCCCTTGCTATATGATTTGCAAGGAACTCTGATATGAAGCAACAGGTTCACCTACGTTGTGTGGGCTGGACCATGATGGAAGACGCACAAGCATTCCACTGAACGATTTTCTTGCACCGCCCGGCAATTCCGAAAACAAAAAAAAACAAGAAAACATAGAACATATAAATTTATCATTTTCCCTTGTCCTTTTGTGGGCGGCAGAAGAACTTTTCTATGTGAAGGGGGGAGGAAAAAGCCGCCCACAGCGGCTTTCCAATGACCGGGTATTTGTCCTGTGCCGTGTAAACGGCTCCTTAGTAACACAAAAGAAAGTGCTAGTGGGAGCTGCAGGTAGATGCAGCTCCCACTTAAACCTGCTCTGCTATCGCTTAATACAGCCAACCGATTATACCGATTGTTTTTAAGCTAAATTCCTATTATGGTACTTTGCCTTTTCATGAGCACCCACAAACTATTTAACGGCATCCCAGAATAATTCCTTCCTCGTTGAGGTAGCAACTGATTAACCTAGATAAAGAACTAACTTGAAATACAGAAGTTACACATTAAAGGGGTTTTTTTCACTACAAATATTAGATTTCACATTAAAAGGGACAGTTCCAAATGAAGTCATCTTTGTAAATAATTGGACATTGCTTTTTTACTTTGGTGGATTGAAAGCAGCGATAGTGAGAAATAGCTATTTAAATCCAAGATTAAGGTTATATAAGCATATACGGTGGGTAAAATAAATATAGTAATACACTGCCGATTTTGCAGATTTTCCCACCTACAAATATTGAAGAGGTCTGTAATTTTTATCATAGGTTCACTTCAAATACTGTCGGACGAGGGAGAGAGACTCTCGAAAAGATAAAATCCAGAAAACAGCGAAGAAAATCATACATATCTCCTAGTGGGAATTGCGTTCCCACAAATTACCCCACGAATTAACGTATATCCTCGGGGATCGTGCGGCGACTTACAACGTGAGCCCACCAACATGGATGCGTTATGGGACAGCGGTTATCATTACCAGTAGGGACTCATGCCGACCAACACACTCAGACAAGTGAGTCCAAGCGCGGTGTGTTTAACCCCCTTAAATAGCGCGATTCAACGGATCGTTTAGAGCCTCGTCGCGAGCTAAGCCGCAGACAGGAGGAGGGAGCCCCTTCTGCCTACTCCCAGCGTGCTGCCGCAATCCTGTGTACTAGTCTGCCTTGCAACAGCAATCTGAAGATTGCTGTTACAAATCCCCTATGAAAAAAGTAAAAAAAAAAAAGTGTAGAAAAGTTAAAAAAAGGGAATAAAAGTGAGACACAAACAAATCACATAATATTATAAAAAAACACGTATCAATATTGCCATTTTCACACTTTTATCAATCGGCAGGCGCCCCTAAATAGATATAAAATTAATAAGTCACCCCACAATATTTGATATCTCAAGCGTGCGTAACGAGAAGCACTAACTAAAGATGTTCATTTTAATTAACCTGCCTAGCCGGTGTTAAAAAAAAAAAATAAAAATAATCAAAGAATTGCGATTTTTTGTTCATCTCGCAGAAATAAAATGTGAATAAAAGCGATTAAAAAACCCATATAAAAACCAAAGTTGTACCAATTAAAATGTTAGTTCACTCCCGCAAAAAAAAGTCCTTCACAGATATGTATGTGGAAAAATAAAAAATAACACTTTTTTTGTAAGTGCTTCATTATAACATTAATATATAAAATTGAGTCATCGCGTAAATCGTCATCAAACCCTATCAGATTATAAAGCTAACTTGTTATGGATTCTTGCACTTCGAGAGCTCTGTTAAAAATAAAAATAAAAAAACGTATTCCTAGGAAATGCAGTATTTTCATTCACCCTTCCTTCCAAAAAACGGAATTTAAAAACTGCATACAACCTATCCCCAAATATATTATCGATACCAATAAAATATAGTATATCTCTTACCTGCAAATTAACAGCCCCTACAACAACTACAATACTGTGTATTAAAACAATAGTTAGGGCGGGTGTAAAGCTGTATATTTAAAACATATAAAAAATACAATTTTGGTATTGCCATGAAATCCGTATCGACCTGCCGCTGAGTTATAGCATTGCATGTAATTTATACCGCTACAGAGACGCTTTAATAATAATAAATATAATCTACTACCAGGAAATGCCTGTATTTTGTTCATAAATGCTCATTAAAACCTTACTTTTAAGTGATCAAAGGATCATCATCACTGCTACCACTCATAATGGGGTCTGTTTTATATACGTCATCTCAATCCCGCATTAAAAAAGCCTAACCTATAATCAGCTCCGTATTACAGAATAATGTAAAAAGAAGCTTATGGGCTGTCAGATTAGGACAACTTTAATAAAACACAATTTTCTTATAGACCTATGTATAATGGGTTAAAAGTCATATATAAACATAAAAAGTACTATATACATTAATATAATTTGCAATCTGTAGCGGACCCCAATAGTAAACTTATCCCTGTCATTTATCCCATACGGTGAAAAACTCCGTAAAAATAAAGCCCAAAAAACCAATGGCAGGAACTGCATTTTTTCCAACCAATTTTCATAGCCCTATATACTTAAAAACAAATTTGGTACACCCTGTGCAACCAAATTGCACCATGTATACCCCTAGATGTGATACACTGAGGGTGTGTTGGTAATCCAAAATGGGGCGACTTCTGGAAGGTTTCACCTATTCTGGAACTTTGCGGGCTTTGCAAATGCGACATGGCCCCACCAAAATCTGCGTTCCAAGAGCCAAAAAACCCTCCCTTCCTTGTACGCTCTGACTTGTGCCCAAACAGCAGTTTACACCCACATGTAGGGTATTGCCAAACTTGGAAGAAATTGCGTAACAAAATTTGGGTGCTTTTTTTTCCAGAATCCCTTGTACAAATTCAACATTTTCAGCTAAAATTGCAGATTGTTTGAAAAAAATTTTTTTATTTTCCCAGCCTAATGCTAAAAAGATTTGTGAAACACGTATTGGGTTGATATACTCACTACACCCCTGGATTTATTCCTTAAGGGGTGTAGTTTCCAATATCGGGTCTTTTTAGAGGTGTTTATTAAGTTTTAGCACCTTCGGCTGTCCGCAAACCTGAAATGGCGCCTAAATAAAATTGTAATGAAAATGAGTCCCCAGAATCCCGTAAGTGCTCCTCCTATTCTGCGGCTTGTGGTTGAGCCAAATAGCGCACTAGGGCCATATATGGGATATCTCTGAAAACAGCAGAATCTGGGGAATCAATATTAAGTTGATCACATCTACCATGTTTTTGTGAATAATGGATAAAAATTGAAAATCTGCAAAAAAAAAAAGTTTGAAATTTCACCTCCACTTTGCTTTAATTTCTGTGAAACACCTAATGGGTTAATAACTCCCTAAATGCTGTTTTGAATACTTTAAGGGATTTAGTTTCTTAGATGAAGTCATTTATGGGGGTATCTTGCATACAGGCCAATCAAAATCATGTTAGAACTGGACTGGTCCCTAAAAAATGTATATTGCAAATTTTCTTGAAAATGTAAAAATTACTACTTCTCATTTTTTAAGCTCCCTAATGTCGTAAAAAAATGATGCCAACCTACAGTAGACATATGGTAGATGTTAGCTATAAGCTATTTTGAGTGGAATGACTATCTGTCTTACATGCAGAAATTTTTGAAAATGGTAAATTTTTCAAATTTTTCACGATACTTTGATATTTTTCACAAATAAACAAGCACTTTTTGGACCAAAATTTCTTACTATTTAAAGCACAATGTCTCTGAATCACATGGATAGGTTAAAGTGTCAAAAAGTTATTCTTACAGAAAGTGATAGATGCCAGATTTCAAAAATGGGGCTCTGTCAGAGAGGCCAAAACTGGATCCGGCGGTAAGGGGGTTAAAGAAAAACTAAAAAGTCTATGAGAGCCAGAATTCTTGCTGGCTGGTAGGTGATCAAATACTTATTTCATGCAATAAAATGCAAAGTAATTCATTTATTTATTTGCTTGATTTTGTTTCTCACAGTTGAAGTGTACCTACGAAAAAAATTATGGTCCTCTCCATTCTTTGTAGGTAAAAACTTGCAAAATCATTAGTGTATCAAATATTTATTTATTTTCCACACTGTATATAATAAAACAAGAGAAATCCATGTCCTAGCAAGGACATGGGCGAATAAAAACATGATTTTTTTCATCATTGGAAGGAGTGCTGTGAATTTATCCTGTTATCTCTTTCTCTCTCTCACGCTCTCTCTGTCTCTCTCTCTTTATATATATATATATATATATTTATATTATATATATATATATATATATAAAATAAATATATATAATTATAATATAATATAAATTAAATATAAATAAATAAATAAATATATATATATAAATATATATATATAACATATATAATATATATATATATATATCTCAAGAGAAATTCACAGCACTCCTTCCTATATATAGAGGGAGATTTGCTTAGAAAATGGTAGGCACAAATGGGTTTTTGGATGCAAAAACAATAGGGTGTTTATTTACATGGCAAAAATGAACAAAAGTATAGCAAACAGGAACAAAACAGTCTCCAGCGGGAGTTAGCACATCATCTTGCTACAGTCCATACATAGCACAAGCAGGTAGCTTAGGTTCAGTCAAATAAATGGATGTCAGCATAGGAACGTGTTGTGTGGTTTGAGTCCACGTTCAGGGTAGCAGGACCGCATCCTGGAGCTCCTTTTCAAGCTTCCAACTGCAGCACACTCTGAAGGGAAATGGCAACAGAATCCTCAGGTTACACTCCTCATCTGTGGCCTTCAGCTAGTCGGCTTTTAAAGGCCTCAAAGAGGTCCAGCAAAAACTCGGACCAGACTGTGGGGACGGCCTCCCACCCTCGCTACAGCCGTCTCAGAAAAGGAGCCCATGAAAGCTGCATAGCAGCAATACTAACTAAACAGACACGCTAGTAACCTAATGTCACTAACTACGATGCTCCTTTTCTCCACCGAGCTCCTTGGACTCGGTGGCACATAGACTGCAGTTCTGGTGCTGCAGATACGCTACATGGCAAAGCTGGGGTGGACCGTCCAGCGTTATCTAAAAGTCTGGCCAACTCCTTTTAAAACTTCTATACACCTTTTTTCAATTTTTCTTTTGGCTTTAAAAGTATATAACATAGCTTTCCCACATAGCATAAACATTAGAAATAGATACTTAGATTTTTCGCTGCGGCAAGCTGCCGTTCACGACCGCATCCATAGTCCATCCAAGACTTTACTCAAACATGAGTTACAGAGGAGACGCCAGGACCGTCCAGCGTGACATTCTTGAAATCTTGATACCTCTTACAGCAATCACCTTGGCACATTTTTGCCATCAACAATCTTTCCTGGTGGCTGCATTCAATGTGGTGGACTCACATTGAATGCTGTAGTAGATGGTGATATATATATATATATATATATTATATATATATATATATACTATATATATATATATATATATATATATATATATATATCACAATATACTACAGCATTCAATGTGAGTCCACCATCATTTTATAAACCATCATCTTGACTATCTCATACATCAATTTGACTTTCAACTACTTACTATTTAACATATGCTTAGTTATGCAGATTGTTGTCATGTAGTTGCATTGTTACTGTTTTGATCCTAAAAATTTAAAGTTCAAGGTTCAAGTTTTATTATTTTATTAGTATTTTGTAAATCCACCTTTGACTTTCAATGCTATCTGAATCTTTCTGGGCATGCTCTCAATCAGATTCAAACATGTCTTGACGGCAATGTGATTCCAGGTCTCTTTTACATGTTCCCAATGTTGGTGGGCCGCCGGGGTATCGGTGAATCCCCCGGTTGGCCCCCCCGAGCTGCTGTGGGCCCCGGAGGCAGTGCCGTCACTCCCCGGAGCCCGGCCACGCATCCGGTCCCTGAACGCCCGGGACCTGCGTCCCGAGGGCCCAGAGACCGGCCCGGGAGTTGGGGACTAATGTCCCCGACTCCTGGGGCTGCGCGGTGTCAGCGGAGCAGAGCGCCACTAGCGCTGCGCTCCGCTGATCTCCCTGGCAGGCTGAAAGTCACATCACCGTGCTGCCTATGCAGGGCGGCAGGAGCCGGCGGGGAGATCGGAGCGGCCGGGAGCTGGAGCCAGGTAAGTGGCTGTTTGTTGTTTTTTTTTTTTTTTTTTAAACTACCTATAGGCTGGCCCTGACTACCAGGGGGGCCCTGGCTACTAGGGAGGCCCGGGATACTAGGGGGCCCTGGCTACTAGGGGGGCCCTGACTACTAGGGGGGCCCTGGCTACTAGGGGGGCCCTGGATACTAGGGGGACCAGGCAACCATGGGGGCCCTGGCAACGAGGGGGGCCCTGTCAACTAGGGGGGCCCTGGCTACGAGGGGGGCCCTGACTACTAGGGGGGCCCTGGCTACTAGGGGGGCCCTGGATACTAGGGGGACCTGGCTACAAGGAGGGCCCTGACTACTAGGGGGGCCCTGGCTACTAGGGGGGCCCTGGCTACTAGGGGGGCCCGGCCTACAAGGGGGGCCCTGGCTACAAGGGGGGCCCTGACTACCTATAGGGGGGCCCTGGCTACCTATAGGGGGGCCCTGACTACCGGGGGGGCTCTGGCTACCTATAGGGGGGCCCTGACTACTCGGGGTGCCCTGGCTACATGGAGGGCCCTGGTTACCTACATGGGGGGCCCTGACTACCTGGGGGGCCCAGGCTACCTATATGGGGGGCCCTGGCTACCTATACGGGTGCCCTGGCTACCTACATGGGGGGCCCTGGCTACCTATAGGGGGGCCCTGGATACCTACATGGGGGCCCTGGCTACAAAGGGGGCCCTGACTACAAGGGGGGCCCTGACTACAAAGGGGGCCCTGGACTACAAGGGGGGCCCTGACTACATGGGGGCCCTGGCTACCTATAGGGGGGCCCTGACTACATGGGGGGCACTGGCTACCTACATGGGGGGCCCTGGCTACCTACATGGGGGGCCCTCTCTACAAAGGGGGCCCTGACTACAAGGGGACCCTGACTACAAGGGGGGCCCTGGCTACCTACAGGGGGCCCTGACTACAAGGGGGGCCCTGGCTACCTACAGGGGGGCCCTGACTACAAAGGGGGCCCTGGCTACCTATAGGGGGGCCCTCTCTACAAAGGGGGCCCCAACTAAAGGGCGGGGGCCCTGGCTACCTACAGGGGGCCCTGACTACAAAGGGGGCCCTGGCTACCTATAGGGGGGTCCTGACTACAAAGGGGGCCCTGGCTACCTACAGGGGGGGCCCTGGCTACCTGGCCTACCGACAGGGGGCCCTGACTACAAGGGGGGCCCTGGCTACCTACAGGGTGGCCCTGACTACCTACAGGGGGCCCTGGCTATCTAAAGAGGGCCCTGACTACTAAAGGGGGCCCTGGCTACCTAAAAACTAAGGGGTCTCTGACTACCTACACTGTAGCTAAAGGGGGGCCCTGACTTCCGGGAAACACTACCTAAAGGAGGCCCCCTAACTACCTGTATACTACCTAAAGGAGGCCCCTAACTACCTGTATACTACCTAAAGGAGACCCCTAACTGTCTGTATAGTACCTAAAGGAGACCCCTAACTGTATAGTACCTAAAGGAGACCCCTAACTGCCTGTATAGTACCTAAAGGAGACCCCTAACTGCCTGTATACTACCTAAAGGAGATCCGTAACTGCCTGTATACTACCTAAGGAGGCCCTAAGTGCCTGTATATTACCTAAAGGGGGTCCCTAACTGCCTGTATACTACCTAAAGGAGACCCCTAACTGCCTGTATACTACCTAAAGGAGACCCCTAACTGCCTGTATACTACCTAAAGGGGGGGCCCTAACTGCTTTCAGCCTATATAAAGGGGACCCTAACTACCTACAGCTTACCTAACTGGGGGAAACCACCTACCTACAGCCTAACTAATTGGAACTCACCAATACCTACCTACAGCCTACCTAACTGGGGTCCACCAACCTAACTGTAGCCTATCTACTTTCCTAACTGGGGCCTGCTTATCTAACTGAAAGCTACTTACCCGTGGCTAGGTACCCACCAGCCTGCCTGGGGCTGGCCTACCAACTTATCCAGCGAGAGTCTATCTACCTAAATAGGGCCTATCTAGTTACCTGTGGCCTCTCCCTACCCTCCAACCCCTTAGGATACTAGGCCTCTAAGTTATGGCTTGTACCCGCTCTCCCACCCCTGGGTAGTTTGTACAGTGGTGGGAATAGGTAAAGAGGTGCTGGAAAATTGAGGATTCTAAGATATTTGTGTGTAATTTCTGCAGGGATGAGTGGTTGCTGGAACAAGTCATCATGGCGGTGTGGAACGGAGGCAGAAGAAAAGGGAATAAGAACGGCTCATAAGAGAAGAGAACGACTCATCAGACGTCTCCGGTGAGTCCCTGATTTCAGGGGTTATTTTTTATATTGTACTGTGATGGTGACCTGAGCTGGTGTCTGTCCTCTATGTGGTCTCTATATGGCGGTGTTGTAGGTTATACTTGAGCTGGTGTCTGACCTCTATGTGGTCTCTATATGGCGGTGTTGTAGGTTATACCTGAGCTGGTGTCTGGCCTCTATGTGATCTCTATGTGGCGGTGTTGTAGGTTATACCTGAGCTGGTGTCTGACCTCTATGTGATCTCTATAAGGTGGTGTTGTAGGTTATACCTGAGCTGGTGTCTGAACTCTGTGATCTCTATATGGCGGTGTTGTAGGTTATACCTGAGCTGGTGTCTGACCACTATGTGGTCTCTATATGGTGGTGTTGTAGGCTATACCTGAGCTGGTGTCTGAACTCTGTGATCTCTATGTGGCGGTGTTGTAGGTTATACCTGAGCTAGTGTCTGACCTCTATGTGGTCTCTATATGGTGGTGTTGTAGGTTATACCTGAGCTGGTGTCTGAACTCTGTGAGCTCTATATGGTGGTGTTGTAGGTTATACCTGAGCTGGTGTCTGACCACTATGTGGTCTCTATATGGCGGTGTTGTAGGTTATACCTGAGCTGGTGTCTGACCTCAATGTGGTCTCTATATGGTGGTGTTGTAGGTTATACCTGAGCTGGTGTGTGACCTCGATGTGGTCTCTATATGGCGGTGTTGTAGGTTATACCTGAGCTGGTGTCTGAACTCTGTGATCTCTATGTGGCGGTGTTGTAGGTTATACCTGAGCTGCTGTCTGACCTCTATGTGGTCTCTATATGGTGGTGTTGTAGGTTATACCTGAGCTGGTGTCTGAACTCTGTGATCTCTATATGGGGGATTTGTAGGTTATACCTGAGCTGGTGTCTGACCACTAATGTGGTCTCTATATGGCAGTGTTGTAGGTTATACCTGAGCTGGTGTCTGACCTCTATGTGGTCTCTATATGGTGGTGTTGTAGGTTATACCTGAGCTGGTGTCTGACCACTATGTGGTCTCTATATGGCGGTGTTGTAGGTTATACCTGAGCTGGTGTCTGACCTCTATGTGGTCTCTATATGGTGGTGTTGTAGGTTATACCTGAGCTGGTGTCTGACCTCTATGAGGTCTCTATATGGCGGTGTTGTAGGTTATACCTGAGCTGGTGTCTGACCTCTATGTGGTCTCTATATGGCGGTGTTGTAGGTTATACCTGAGCTAGTGTCTGAACTCTGTGATCTCTATATGGCGGTGTTGTAGGTTATACCTGAGCTGGTGTCTGACCACTATGTAGTCTCTATATTGCGGTGTTGTAGGTTATACCTGAGCTGGTGTCTGACCTCTATGTGATCTCTATATGGTGGTGTTGTAGGTTATACCTGAGCTGGTGTCTGACCTCTATGTGGTCTCTATATCGAGGTGTTGTAGGTTATACCTGAGCTGGTGTCTGACCTCTATGTGGTCTCTATATGGCGGTGTTGTAGTTTATACCTGAGCTGGTGTCTGACCTCTATGTGGTCTCTATATGGCGGTGTTGTAGGTTATACCTGAGCTGGTGTCTGACCTCTATGTGGTCTCTATATGGCGGTGTTGTAGGTTATACCTGAGCTGGTGTTGGACCTCTATGTGGTCATGGTAGTGTTGAAGGTTATATCAGCGCGAATATAGTGGCAGCATACATATGTACTTGATTGTAAAAGTGAGGGAACACTTGACCCTGTGATTGCAGTTAGACTTATACTTTCTTGCTGGTGTGTATTTTAGAAGGTGGCGAAGTGCGTGACCAAGGGAAACATGGAGGGGATATTGTATGTGGGCCGGTGGGGGGTGATATGGATGGAGCTACTTAGCCCTGTGTCTATGATATGTTAGACTGACAAATATGTGAGATACAGATATGTGACTCTCTTGCTATTGTACTACACAATACAGTTCTGTTTTGAACCCTGTATTATGTGGTAAAATGGGCGCGTTTATGTCCGAGAGGCCGGTAATATTTTCATGTTCAGTAGGGTGGGCCCCAGACTCCCCAGTCCGACACTGTTGGTGCATACTGGTCGACTCACTTGTGTAAGAATACAGCTTTTTCTTCAACTCTACCCACATGTGTTTAATTGGCTTTAGGTCTCGTGACTGTGGGGGCTATCCAGCAACTCTACTTCATTGTCATTGAACCATTCCTTCTCCAACCTTGATGTATACTTCGAGTTGTTGTCCTGCTGGAACACTATGTTGTCCTTAGTACCCATAGTACTCGAGTGCATGAAGTAACTCATCTTTTAGGATACTCACATATAGCTCAGCATTGAGACCACCATCAATCCCAGTCAGGTATCCAACACCCTTGGCTGTGAAACAACCCCATATCATCAGTCTTCCTCCACCGAACTTGAGAGTTCCTTCAGTTTCTTGATCCGTTAGCCTCCTCTTCCCTTGATTCTTCCAGACCCATTTGCACTTCAAATTACCCGTTTCCACTGTCCACTTTTCATACTTTTTTGTAAACTCAAGCCAACACTTCTTATGATGATATTAAAGTCGAGGCTTGTTCACCGTTTTTGGGAAAAAGAGTGAGAATGCAGTTACATGAAAAGAATCTGCAGAACTAAGTACACTCACCGGCCACTTTATTAGGTACACCATGCTAGTAACGGGATGGACCCCCTTTTGCCTTCAGAACTGCCTCAATTCTTCGTGGCATAGATTCCACAAGTGTTGCAACGATGCTCAATTGGTACCAAGGGGCCCAAAGAGTGCCAAGAAAATATTCCCCACACCATGACACCACCACCACCAGCCTGAACCGTTGATACAAGGCAGGATGGATCCATGCTTTCATGTTGTTGACGCCAAATTCTGACCCTACCATCCGAATGTCGCAGCAGAAATCGAGACCATCAGACCAGGCAACGTTTTTCCAATCTTCTACTGTCCAATTTCGATGAGCTTGGGCAAATTGGAGCCTCAGTTTCCTGTTCTTAGCTGAAAGGAGTGGCACCCGGTGTGGTCTTCTGCTGCTGTAGCCCATCTGCCTCAAAGTTCGCCGTACTGTGCGTTCAGAGATGCTCTTCTGCCTACCTTGGTTGTAACGGGTGGCTATTTGAGTCACTGTTGCCTTTCTATCAGCTCGAACCAGTCTGCCCATTCTCCTTTGACCTCTGGCATCAACAAGGCATTTCCGCCCACAGGACTGCCGCTCACTGGATGTTTTTTCTTTTTCGGACCATTCTCTGTAAACCCTAGAGATGGTTGTGCGTGAAAATCCCAGGAGATCAGCAGTTTCTGAAATACTCAGACCAGCCCTTCTGGCACCAACAACCATGCCACGTTCAAAGGCACTCAAATCACCTTTCTTCCCCATACTGATGCTTGGTTTGAACTGCAGGAGATTGTCTTGACCATGTCTACATGCCTAAATGCACTGAGTTGCCGCCATGTGATTGGCTGATTAGAAATTAAGTGTTAACGAGCAGTTGGACAGGTGTACCTAATAAAGTGGCCAGTGAGTGTATATGCTATGTGTATGATATATAGAGAGTAAGATAGATAGATAGATAGATACATAGATAGATAGGCAGCCTCAGCCTTTATGGAGCCTGTTACCAGCCTCACCTGATATGTGGGAGTGGCCTCCCACCCATCACTTAGACTACTCCAGGAAAAACCAACCCAAGCAGGTTGGAGCTGCTATACTAAAACGTGTCAGTAACTTAAAGGGGATGTATCGCCTCTTTAGTTTGTGTGTATCATTGTGCGCTCTACAAATTCAGGGGTGTTTCTTCCCCTCCTAGCTGGGTGTTTCTTAACCAAGGGGGATGACATCATCTCCCCCTTCACTGTTCATGCTCACTCCCGAGGCTTCCCCCCCCCCAGTCCACATGTCACTGTGTCCTCTCCCTATGCAGTCTTATTTTGTAAGAGCTGTTTACATACCACAGGCTTGCATTTAGTCTAGACAATCTTCTATGAACTCAGAGCACTGATCTCCTCTCACAGCTGGGGGTTTGTTACAATTGAATCCAGTCTTCTAGAACTCTTCCAGAGCAGCACAGATCTCACTGCTATGTTTACACACAGGAGCATTTAGGCATCGAGGCACAATTGTGCTGTTTTCTGATTGTAGAAGTCCTTCAGTATTATTGTTTTTCTTCTGGCTGTGCAGAGTGAAATTGCTGTCGGTCCCTTATTTTGAGTGAGAGAGGCAGCCTAATGCTCCGTCTATGTTTGCATTAGGCACCATCACACAATTGTGCTGTTTTCTGATTGTAGAAGCAGGTGCAGTGCCTCTGTGTTTCTGCTGGCTATGCAGAGTGAAATTGTGCCGATCCCTTACTTTGAGTGAGAGAGGCAGGAATGCTCGCTCACATGAATACCACCGGGGGCCAGACATAATGTAAGCCAATGACATGAAAGGAGGAGGAATCCAACCGGCACTGGGGAACTGTGTTTACAGAAACAGAAGATAAGGGATCCTGTGAAAACAAGACAGCTTTGCTAATGACATCCAATTGCAAAGTTGCTTGTTTTCACTGTCCCCTTATTCTGAAGACCATTTAATGAAATGATACAACCCCTTTAATGCTGCTGACACATAAGAACTGCTGGTTTCCTTATGTATATAAATAGTTTTCATTCGTCACTGAGAGCATGACCTTTCCTGCACTGGGGAGGTAAGTGCAAGGCCGTTCCTAGGGGCGGGAGGGGCAGCCGATCGCCCGGGGCGCCGGGGCTCCGCTCACCCGAGGGGGGCGCCGGGGCTCCGCTCACCCGAGGGGGGCGCCGGGGCTCCGCTCACCCGAGGGGGGCGCCGCGACCGCCTCGCCCGCCCGGAGGATTGCCCCCGACTCTGCGTGACTGTTTCATAACAGTCGCGCAGAGCCAGCAGCTGCTGGTACAGGGAGGAGGCGGGACGGATTGTTCCCCTCCTATCTCTTCCCCTGTATCAGCGTCGCAGGGGGCGCACAGCTTTCACCGCGCCCCCTGCGATGCTGGGTCTCCTCGGCTGGCAGCTCTGCCACCGAGGAGATCCCTGGGAGCGGCGTGCAGTGTAAGCAGCGTGATGATGTCACGCCGCTTACACAGCTCAGCAGCTCTGGCCCGGGACGCGCGGACTGAGGTGAGTACTCTTTAGTTATTTTATAATTAGTTACAGGGGGGCATCTACTGGCTATAGGGGGCATCACTGGCTACAGGGGGCATCTACTGGCTACAAGGGGGGCATCACTGGCTACAGGGGGGCATCACTGGCTACAAGGGGGGCATCACTGGCTACAGGGGGGGCATCTACTGGCTACAAGGGGGGCATCACTGGCTACAGGGGGGCATCTACTGGCTACAGGGGGCATCTACTGGCTACAAGGGGGCATGTACTGGCTACAGGGGGCTTCTACTGGCTACAGGGGGCATCACTGGCTACAGGGGGCTTCTACTGGCTACAGGGGGCATCACTGGCTACAGAGGGGCATATCACTGGCTACAGGGGGCATGTACTGGCTACGGGGGGCATGTACTGGCTACAGGGGGGCATCACTGGCTACAGGGGGCCTTACTGGCTACAGGGGGCATCTACTGGCTACAGGGGGGCATCACTGGCTACAGGGGGGCATCAGCTGGCTACAGGGGGCCTCTGCTGGCTACAGGGGGCATCACTGGCTGCAGGGGGCATGTACTGGCTATGAGGGGCAACACTGGCAATAGGGGGGCATCACTGGCTACAGGGGGGCATCAATGGCTACAGGGGGCCTTACTGGCTACAGGGGGCCTCGACTGGCTACAGGGTGGCATATCACTGGCTACAGAGGGGCATATCACTGGCTACAGGGGGGCATGTACTGGCTACGGGGGGCATCACTGGCTATGAGGGGCAACACTGGCTACAGGGGGGCATCACTGGCTACAGGGTGCCTTACTGGCTACAGGGGGCCTCTACTGGCTACAGGGGGGGCATCACTGGCTACAGGGGGGCATCACTGGCTACAGGGAGGCATCTTCTGGCTACAGGGGGCATCACTTGCTGCAGGGGGCATGTACTGGCTGCAGGGGGCATGTACTGGCTGCAGGGGGGCATCAACTGGCTACAGCAGGGCATCAACTAGCTACAGGGGGCTACTACCTGGCTATAGGGGCTACTACGTGGCTACAGGAGGCATATTACATGGCTACCATATGAGGTGCTATAGATGGGGAGTTTGTATAGAGATAGGAATTGGTAGAGAAGTGCTGATAAATTGAGGAGTCTTAAGATATTTGTTTTGTAAATTTTACAGTGAAGAGTCGGGAGTAGTCGTCATGGCGTCTGGGATAGATGGAGAAGAAGAAGAAGACAAAGATAACAACTCTTCAGAGACGTCTCCTGTGAGTCACTAGATATAACTTTACTGTAACCATTTATATGTCTGCAGAGCCTGTGTACAGCGAGTATCCATCACTGTATGGTCACTGTATGCCAGTAATATAGGTTGTAGTAAATTGGTTTGTATTCAGTAATGGTCAGTTTGTATTATTCAGTCACTATATAGTGGTGATATCTGGTCATGATGTGGTGGTATTATTCGGTCATTATGTGTTGGTGATATGTTGTCTTAGTGGTCTTGGGATTCTGGTTGGTGTAGCGGTGTTATTTGGTAACTGTAAGACTTATTTAGTAGTTTTATACGTAGCACATTGTGGAAAAGCTTTTTGTATATTTTGGCTTTGGTTGATGGTGATGCAATGTGTCGCATAGTGGTGCATTATGTTACCGGGGGGGGGGGCGCGAAATTTCTTCACCTCGCCCTGGGTGAAATTTAGCCTAGGAACTGCCCTGGGTAAGTGATCCTTCCTTCCTCCAGGCCTACCTAGCTTCTGGGGTACCTGTGGGCTGGCATTTTTAGGGCGGGAAGTGCCCAATATCCATGGACCTTCCCATCCTGATAGTATTAGGCTGCAGCTGTCAGTTTTCTCTTGACTAGTAATAATTAGTTTCTTTCCAGATTTATTAATAAACCAGGATGGAAAGGTTTATAGATACTGCTTCCATTCCACCCTAAAAATACAATTTTGCAGCCAGCCTAGAAATGAAATATAACACAGCTCTTCCCAGTATCTATGATGCATTGGATACTGGAGTAATAGTGAGAAGGGGTTAGTGTAAGCCTTTGGGCACAAGAAACCCTGCTGGCTGACACCAAGCCCCAGTGATGGTAATGGAGAAGCGTCTGTCAGACACCTCCATAACTACCACTGGAATAAAATAATTAAAAAAAACAAAAAAAAACCTGAAAAAAATAAACACTCCCGACTACATTACTCATTGACCATTTTTTTAAATAAAAATTTTTAACGTTGGTCCAACGTAGTCCAATGAGTCCGACTTAGTTCAAAGGAGGGAACCTGTAGAAAAATAGAAACACTACAAAAAACTTTACAGTACTAAACTTTATTCCCCCCACCCCCTGAAGGTCATGGCTGTGACTGATCTTCTGGGGGTGCACTGGATGTAGTTTAGACTGCACAATATGATGCTGTGGAGTACAGGCTACAGTCACATCACAATCTCCAAGGTTGTTGGTTGGTCCTCTCTCCCTCCCCAGAAGACTGTGGGCAACATGTCCGAAAAAAAGTCGCATTACACTAGTTTTAAGGCACATTAAATCAGTGTAAAGTGCGCCTACATGAACAAACCTGTCAAAAATCTGGTGTGTGGTCTACCTTGACACACCTATCTAGGCACATTGCATAATTTCGGCGCATAGTATATCATTGCTAGCTTATTTAATGTACCTCTTTAGGCGCATTCAAATGTGTCGTGCTTGGCGTATAATGCTCCTAGTTTTGGTATATTACATTTCACTTATATAGAGAATAGGATGTCAACAGGTTTTTTTGGCGCCAAATACACCAAAACAATGGCACATTCATATTGGGACATGTCACCCTGTGCCTGAAAGTTTTGTCCTATTCCTCCTCTCCAAACCCTCCCCTTTCCATCTGGTCATGCGGCCAAGTATCGACACAAAACATAACCCCCACCTATTACCCTAAAGCCCGCCGCCACCTTCACCTATTACTCCATGCAAAGTTTATAAAGAGGTGTAAATGGGTAGAGAGGTTCTGGAAAAGTGAGGTTTCTAAGATATGTGGTAAATTCTTCAGGGATAAGTCATTGCTGCGAGAACTCATCATGGCGTTCTTCCCTGGATGGAGAAGAAAAAGGAAAGTGAATGACTTCAGTCATAGAAGATTTCACTTGTGAGTCACTGGATGCACTCCACTGTAATCACTTAAATGTCTGCAAAGGGCCTGAAGTACAACTGGTAACTACCCCTATATGGTCACTGTATAATGGTAACATATGTCTGTAGAGTGCCTGTGTATAGCTGGAATCTACCAGTTTTGACATACGTATTGACATATGGTCAATGTTTGGCAGTAATATCGGTACTAGTGGTAGTAATGGTTTATATTCCGGGACAGTATGGCAGTATTATTAAGTCATTATGTACTGGCGATATGTCATCATGATGTGGCGATATTATTTAATCTTTTTATAGTGGTATCAGTAATAATACTGGTCTTGGTATACTGGTTTCTGAAGTAACAGTGGGTTGATAATAATTGCTACTTGTATAGCAGTGTTGCGTGGTAACTGTATGACCATTATTTACAGGTGTCATCCATAGAACATTGTCTTTATAGTTATTTATATGTATTGTTATATAAACAATATGTTATATAAATACATTCTGTTTAAAAGAAGATGACTGACCAAGAACATTGCAACAGATACACCTGCCATGTCCGCATTTGAAACAACCAGGATGACGCAACCATGATGAAACTACCTGGTGCATCTTAAAAGACTGGGTGATAAGCGTTGTCCTAAAGTTGGGGCTCTCCTGGTGACACATCTAAAACCTCCTGAAAAACATTTTGAGAGTAACGGATCCAAAGTAAAGAGAGGTAAAAATTTCTTAATAATATTAGAAATTTCTGGAAATTTTACACTATATGGAGTTGAAAAAAATTAGAGGTGACTTATCCAAAGTAACATTTCTAGACCTACTGGAATTACTGAGTATATTATTACGGTCCCTTTTAAGAGCTATATTTTTAGCATGTTGTAACTCCAATTGGGGTACTTGGTGTATTTGTTGCAATGTTCTTGGTCAGTCATCTTCTTTTAAATCTTTCCAAACCGACAAAACATATGCCATTAAACAGTACATAAATTGCAACACCTGCTACGTTGTATATCTTGTATCATGTTTGCAATGTCATGTACAGTATGTGGGTTGTATCACACGCAAACTAAAGGAATATATCAGGAGACACCTATCTGACTCTAAGCTTCAGTGCACACCAGGTACCTCTGCCGTGTCGTGACATGTTTTATTCCATCATGCAGGGAAAGCAAACACTCTCTAAGTACAAGACATTAAAAGAGTTCATCTTCCTATGACCGCAGGAGGAAACTTCTTAACCGTGAATCCTTTTGGATCCATTGATTTGCTTCCTTCAACAAATTTGGATTTTATTCATCTTGAAACTTCAGCTGGACATTCTTGCTTAAATTTTGTAATACTGTACTACTACCAGAGAGACACCGAGTACCTAATACCTTCCTGTAATACTGTACTACTGCCACAGGAGGGGAGAAGATGGGGCTGTAGTCTTTTTTTTGAGTAGCATAGACTACATCTCAGTATATGACTCCATTTTGTTTTAAACTTCACTAATAATAAACAATATTCTAATTCAGGCTAGTTCCTTCCTAAGTTCTTAAAGAGGTGTTGGCAGATCAGCTTTGCTGGAAGAAGCTTTGTCTTGGACTAATTCTGTTCAATTTTCACCATAAATTTTGTAATGAGATTATGACCCAGACTCAAGCTGACAAGGACATGCTGGCCATTGAGCTGGTATGCCTCTCCTGAAGGAAAGTTTTAACATTCTTTGGTAAGATGCATTATCACCTTGAAAAGTGATCAACATCTCCAAACCTACTTTCTATTGATAAAATGAGAAAAGTGACCCAAATATCTCGGTCATAATGATGTCATCTTCCCTTCTACTTCACCTAACATATAATAAATAAATTAGGAAATATGACTGTTTTCTTTAAGTAGTTATCTTTATGTTTCATCATACATTCATAAGAATGGCACCATACAAAGTTTCAGCACTAACTCCTTGGCTATTCGTGACCTGTATTGTATTTGTCTAGGTGTTTAAGTCTTTAATATTGCAATAATATTAAAACAAATTTCTAATCTACTCTTTTCTGCCACTCTTTCCCTTATTGTAGGATGAGGATGACTATATATATTTTGGTATATTCTTAATTGTTTTTAACTTGTTTGTGGACTCTGTTGAGTATTTTTTGACGATTAGTGAAGATTATCTTTTGGATGTGCAGTCATATATTAATGAATGCTTTGTTCTCTTTTGTGTTTTACTGTATGTGGTATTATTTATACATGTTGATTAGCATTTAGGATGTGTTTCCATATATATTTGTATCCTATTTCTTTTGATACATTTGCCTAAGGGTACAATATTTTCAGCATAAAATGGTCTTCCTGGGACATTTAATAGTGAAACCACAAACATAAAATGTCACAGACACAACGCATGTAATTGACTGCTGTAAGAAACATAGTGTCAGAAAAATATATTTCGTTAATGACAAGATAACAGATCTATGATCACTGTGAGTGGGGTGTTGTGAGACGACGGTCCTTCTCAATATTAAATAAAATCCTGGCTTCTAATGTGAATGCACCTGGGTTCAATCAGAAATCTTATTATTTAAAGCAGGACTTCACAACAACTTCTTATAAAAGAAAGAAGAAATTTATTTTACATTCTTCCAAGAATTATAACCTTACAAATTACAATAACATAAAATACATAACAAAATATGCATTTACATTACCCTTTTGAGTGTTTGTGTATGAAATGTGTTTAGAAGATACCCATCCTTCATTGAGAGACAAGAATAGACCTCAATGGCTGCCTCCACCGCATGGCTTTCTGTTCTTCTCCAAGGTTTGTTGGCTCCGCCCCCAGGTTCCACCCTTTGGCTTCCCCACACCCCCACTTTATATGCAATTCTCCATGTGGGTATGACTCTAAATTGGCTGCTGCAATGTTGGAATATCATTTGTGGAATACAGTTAAATATACCAGGCTCAGCCCTCTATTCAACTCCACCTTATGATGTCATTGACAAATAACTGCTTAACCATTTCTAACTAGCTTCAGCTACTAGCTTCCAAAACAACTATGCCATCAACTTTTAAAATAGCATTTGTGCATGTGCGTGCAGTTGATTATATGTTAACCATGTGTATATTAATTAACAGCTTATTGACCATATACTATAATTGTTGTACATTAGAACTGTCAAATTACCTTTTAACAACTGGAGGATTCAACCAGTTATCATGAACATTTTACTTGTAAATCTTATGTATTCGTGAGGTGCATGCAGTGATTGGCAGTCTAGTGGCGACTCTCTACAGTACAGTGCTGTACAACATGTCCCGTACTGCTATTTACTTGTACCAGGATGATCGGCTTCTTAGGACACCAAGGGCGACATGTATGATTTATGGCGCTTACACGACAATTTTTAAGCACATTACAATAGTGTATAATGCACCTGAATTTATGAATCCAGTCTACTACAAGTCGTTAATCAGGCGCATTCTAGCGATGACGACACCTCTTGTTAAGGTAAAGCACTTTTAAAGTGGTTTACCTGTTCCTGCAGTAATGCATCTGGAATTGCCATACTGAAGTTATAAATCTAAAGCTTCATACAGTTCTAGTGTGCCTGCACACCCCCCGAAATCAGGCACGTTACAAAGTGCCGGGGCTGTGCTAGATCTCGGGCTGTATAGATGCCAAACTTCTGACATAGCCTCGTTCATACATGTCGCCCCAAGTGCGGACCCCATTTTCTTTATCTGGTAAATTGTATTAAAGTACATCACCCAAGTAATCTCCTCTCCCCAAAATAGAAAGTGACTGTAGCAATATGTTATATGCTGTATTTCCATCAGGGGACTCACTACTTGGATGTGTGTACTACAAGGACATTTCAATTTGTTGGTTTAATGGACAGGAACCTGATCAGATACATGTATAATGGCTGATAACACCTCATGTGATAAAGTGCCTGAAAACATCCTCTGAGTGTGATCCATCATAATCAACAACTAATTGAACATGGTGGCAGCTGGGCACAGAACCATTGAAGAACACACCTGCATATCCTCAAAATTTGTGTGAGAGTAGAACTGTACAGAGACTCAACAGCAACTGTCTGCAGGGTCGTCATTCGGGCAGTACAGCTGGTACTGCCGTACAGGACAGCCACACTGTGGAACAAATGGGGGAGGGGACCGCCTACAGCCACCTCGCTGAGTGTGCAGAGGTGTGCACCTACCTACTGCGGGCCCCTATCTACCTACCTATCTACTAGGGGCCCCTATATACCTACCTACTTGAGGTACTATGTACCTACCCACTGGGGGCCCCTATTTACCTACCTCTGAGGGCCACTAGCTACCTACTTTCTGGGGGCCCCTACCTACTAGGGACCCCTATCTACTTAATTATCTACTGGTGGCCCATATCTACCTACCTACTGGGTGGGACTCTACCTGTCTAGCTTCTTGGGGCCCTATATACTTACCTACAAGAGGGAGTCCTATATACCTCTCTACATACTGGGAGCCCTATATAACTACTTAGGGGCAGAGGCTATATGCCTACTTACCAAGGGGGATTATATAGCTAGCTACCAGAGTCCCTACCTTCCTAACTACCAGGACACCAGGGGAATAATTTTTACTATTTGTGGCACTATGGATAGGGACTTTGTACATGGGGGTAGGGCAAAGTTAGGAAGATGATAAACAAGTGAGGAGTCTCAGGTGGTTGTGTTGTGAATTCTTCAAGGATGAATGGTGACCAGGAGAAGTCATCATGGTGGGCTGGACCAGATGGAGAAGAAAAGAGAAAGAGAATGTCTAAATGTAACTGCACTGTCTGCACTTGTATCTACCACTATATGTTTACTGTATGGTGGTAATATACAACCTGCAGAGCCTATGTACATTGGTATCTACCTCTATATGGTTACTGTAGGGAGGTCTGTGACTGCAGAGTCTGCGACAAAGGGGGCCCAGATGCTTCTGCTGTACGGGGCCTTGAAATTTCTCATGGAAGCACTGACTGTAAGTACAGATTCGCTGTCATTACTACAAAATGGAGACTGGTCTGAAACCCCTGGATAAAATGGAGTCTGGATATCACTTCATCAAATCTATCACAGACTTGGAGACATTGGAAAGAAGAGTTTACTCTGTATTTGGATCTTACAGTGGCCCCTAGTGATGACAAAAGTAAAACTGTTTTATTACTTTATTGGGGGAAAAGGAAGTGAAATAGCCCAGACATTACTCACAGACAGCCTAGTCCTAGCAGACATTGTACAGGCATTTGATAAACACTGTGACCCCAAGAAGAATCAGACAGTGGAGAGATATAAGTTCTTTACAAGAAACTAGGAGGCTGATGAAAACGTAGACAGATTTGTAACAGATCTGAGGAGACTTGTGCACAGTGGATTTAGAGACATCAGAGACATTCTCATCAAAATGGAGACTGGTCTGAAATCCCTACAGAGCCTGGATGTCCCTTCATCCAATCTATCACAGACTTGGAGACATTGTAAAGAAGAGTTTACTTTGGAGACATTAGAGACACTCTCATCAGACAAAAGAATGTGTGGCATCAGAGCCACCCACTTCAGAGAAAGATTACTGAGAAAGAAAGAGATGACCTTAGAGATATGCATGAAAATCTGCAGGTATTCTGAGCTGACAAAACACAGTCTAAAGATGATGGAAAGCAGTATTGATAGTGATGATGATAAGGTACATGCAGTAGCTATGACAGGAAAGAGAAGACTTAGCCCTCCCATAAGCACAATCCACTGTAAATACTGTGGTAAAAGACAGTAAAAGACATGAGAGAGAAAAAAAAACAAATGTCCAGAATATGGGAAAACCTGCATGTTATGTGGAAAGAAGAATCATTTCTCAGCTGTCTGTAAACAGGGAACAGACAAACGGCACAGACAGGTTCACACTGTAACACCAGACACTGACAGTTATCCTTCTTCCTGGATGAGAAGTCCATTAGATTTCAGCTGGATTTTGGAGCAAGCTGCAATGTGATTCCAAGTGCTCTGCTGAACAAACAAGTTTCCATTGAGCCAACTGACAAGGTGATGTACAACAAAAGTGTCCTGAAACCTATAGGGACATGTAAACTTAAAATACGGAACCCAGGTAACAGAAAGAGTTATAGAGTTGAATTTTCTGTGCTGCATGGTGGTAACCATGTACCATTAATGGGAGTAAAAGCAGCTCAGGCAATGGACTTAAAGGGGTTGTCTCACTACAAGGATTGCTTTTTATGTTAAAGATTTTTATGTTAAAGATCTTGCAAAAACAAGTCACTTTGCAATATATGTCCATTAACAGTGTCCTACCTGTTCTGAGATATCCCCTCTTGTATGGGCTGCATCAGCTCCTCAGGTCACTTTAGCTACAGACCTTTTTAATCTCTCTTTACAGACTGCCAGCAATAGTTGCTATAGCTACAGACCTAGCTTCTATTGCAGCCTAGTAGAAGCCAGTAAACATGCCCCTGAATTCAAAATGAAACCAAGAAAACAGGACTGAGGTAAGATGAATCAATGTGGTGAGACAACCCCTTTAATAAAAGTACAGTCTCAGAACACTATGTCTGTTGAGTATACAGGATCCCAAACTAAGAGCAAAGGACGATTTACATTTTCACAAAATAAAAACAGAGTATGATAATCTATTTGAAGGTGATGGATGCTTTGAAGGTAAAGGTAGGCTAGAAATTGATAACACAGTGCTGCCTACCAGATTACCTACAAAAAGAGTACATGTAGCTCTAATGCAACCACTGAAAGAAGAACTGCAGGACTTACAGAGGCAAAACATAGCTCCAGTCCATAGAAGTAAAGATTGGATCAGCAGTTTGGTCATAGTGCAGAAACCATTAGGCGAGTTTAGAATATGCATTGATCCTAAGCCACTCAATAAGGCGCTGAAAAGAAATCATTACCCAATGCCGACAATAGATGATGTTCTACTGGATCTATCAAAGGCTCAATTATTTTCTGTGTGTGATGTTAAAAATGGATTCTGGCATGTGGAACTGGATGAAGCATCAAGTTTATTGACAACATTTTCTTCTCCATTTGGACACTATAAATGGCTGAGAATGCCCATGGGAATAAAACCTGCTCCAGAGGTGTTCCAGCAGAAATTGATGCAGGCTTCCTGGAGTAGAAACAATAGCACATGATATTTTAATAGTGGGAGAAGGTAAAGACATGGAATCTGCAACCAAGGATCATGATCAGAAGATGATACAATTTTTGAACAGATGTAGAGCAAAATGAATAAAGCTGTACTGTACATAGACAAATTCAAACTAAAAATGACAGAAGTTTCATATAGTGGACATCTTCTGACCTCAAATGGTGTGAAAGTGGATCCAGACAAGGTAAGAGCAATACAATATTTACTTACCCCTACTGATGTTTGTGGAGTACAACGATTTCTGGGCATGGTAAATTATCTTTCCAAATTTTGCACCCATCTGTCAGACATGTGTGAGCCACTGAGACAGTTAACCCACAAAGATGTGCTCTGGGAATGGACAGAAAGCCAGGACTCGGCTTTCCAGTCAGTAAAGAAGGCTATTGCAGATGCAGTAACCCTAAAGTATTTTGATCCAGATCGAGAAGTGGTGGCGCAATGTGATGCTTCAGAAAAAGGCCTGGGAACCACATTATTGCCAGTCAAACAGCCAATCACCTTTGCAAGCAGAGCTCTAACAACAACATAGTAGGTATATGCTTAAATTGAGAAAGAACTACTGGCTGTGGTATTTGGGAAGGAGAAGTTTCACCAGTACACCTATGGTCGATGAGTAACAGTGCATTTGGATCACAAACCTATGGAGAGCATTACAAAGAAGCCACTACTAAGTGCTCCAAAGAGACTACAGCACATGCTCTTAAGACTTCAGAAATATGATTTTGACATATGCTAATGGCCAGGTAGAGATTTACTGATTGCAGATACTCTAAGCAGAGCTTACTTACCTGTCACAAATGAGGAAGAGAATGACAATTAAATCATCAACTTGTGTGGAAGGTATGGAAGGATGTCCATGTCGAGCATGATAATCTGTGTATTGGCCAGGAATGACTGACCACATTAAAAATGATATAGCACAATGTGAAATATGTGCATCCTGCAGTGACAAGCAATAGAAAGAGACATATGGGAATTTGAATACCAGACGTCTTCTCCAAGATATCCTCAGAGTAATAGAAAAGCAGAGTCAGCAGTAAAAACAGCCAAAAGACTCAAAACAGGCACCTACAAATGTATACTGGATCACAGAAATACACCCGCCAAAGGCCTAGACAGCAGTCCAGCACAGAGACTCATGAGTAAACGTACAAAGAAACTCTTACCAACTGATAGTCATCTGTTAAAGCCAAAGTTGGTTGCAAAAATAAAGCTAAACTACAAAAGAATCGAGATAGGCAGGCTTTCTATTATAATAAGTTTGCAAAGCATCTGCCTGATATCCAGATGAATGATAACATACAACACTGGCAAAAGCAAAGATGTCCAGAAACTAGGACCTATTTCCTACAAAATTATAATAGAGGAAGGAAGAAGAATAATGAGAAATCGGAGACATCAGAGGAAAACACAAGAACGAAATGAACAGCCTTTTGAACAGTATCCTGACACCCAAGACAATGAGACAACAAGTACAATCCAAGAACCAACAGCTACTGCTGACCATCATTGTGAGGATTCTGGCCAGAGACAGGTAATATCAGAATACCAGAAACAGAAGAACAACAACAAGATATAGACAGTGACACTTCTTATGTTACTAGAGCTGGCAGAATGATCAGAGAGTCTGCCCACCTCAAGGATTACTACTAACTGTACTGTATTATAGTGACCTCTAACTTGGTCATGTTAATTATTGTATTTTATTATTTTTCATTGTTCCATTTCTTCCAGTTAAAAGAGAAAGGATGTAGCAATATTTTATATGCTGTATGGCCTCTATGGGTCTCACTACTTGTATGTGTGTACTACAAGGACATTGCAACTTGTTGGTTTAGTTATCAGGGACCTGATCAGACACATGTGTAATGATAGCTAACACCACATGTAATAAAGTGCCTGAAAACATCCTCTGAGTGTGATCCATCATAAGCAACAACTAACAGAACAGTGACTTCAAACCTCCAGCAGATCTTTCTGATGTTATATGTAAGGACTTGCTTTATTTATACTAGTTATCTGCTTTATTTTCTATTATCCTCAATTTGTATTATGTTGGGGGTCACATTTTGCGGCTTTGGAACCAATTACTAATTTTCTTTTCTTCATCTATAAATCTCTTTCATTCGTAGTTATTGGAATGATGTTAAATAATAGAGAAAAAAAAAGTTTTTACATTTCCAAAAAACAAAAAACATTCCAACTTAATAACATGTACAAATCAGAGTGGATTCCTGGTAGTCATGTTATAGAGAGTGATGCTACACGTTGCTGTTATTAGCCCTTTCCTCCAGTAGGTTCATCGCTCCACTTCTGAAGAATTTTTTGTACAACGTCCAGTGTCACTTCCTCCTTTACGAAACAAAACCTTATGTAGTTCTCAAACTGATTCTTGTGTGGGGCGCTGTAAAACACAGAGACGGGGATAGCGGCCAATTGTTAATGCTTCATCATCTATCTTGTAAAGTAGTTATCATAAGTTAGGTTGTGGTCCGTGGAAAGAGGAACCGTGGATTTGAAGTGAGAGATGTTAGCAATCATAAAGTAAGAGCCTTGGGACATTATAGGTTTTATCCCAACCTCTGCAAGGCAGTGGTAAAGCCAGTCTCGTTTCTTGTGCAGCTCATCTCACAATTGTACAAAATAACAATCTGGCTTTCCTAGCCTCTCCAGTTCCTTCTGAAAACCTTGGGGCAGTGCTTCCTGAGCCCTGGTTGCACAGTGATAGACAAAATTTTGACGTACAGTCCTGAGGTATTTAACAAGACAATCTGGCCCAAAGGCCCAACCAACCTTTCATCAAGTGGCCCTAAATGGCTTCCCAGCACTTCCAATCATTATTTTTTGTTCCCATATTCCTTGAAGGCTGGCAATAGGTTTATGTTGTTTCCCGTCATACACCAACCATTCATACACTTCATCAGAGAAACAGAGAAGGTCATATTTCATGCAAATATTGGCAATTTCCTCCAGCTCATCTTTATTAAAAACTTTTCCCAGTGGATTAACACCAGAACTTTAGTATTTTTATTGATCTTTGCTTCCAGCTCAGAAGGGTTCAGTTGCTAGTCACTGGTATTTGGGGGGTTTCCATCATCTGTAGACTTAGGTCTCAGAGAAACAGATATACATCGTCCGCCAGCCATCAGTGCCATAGGTTCATACAAGTCGAAGTATGGCTCGATGATAATGATCTTATCTCCTTCATCCACCAAGCCTTGAAAGGCACAAAAAAGAGCACCATATGTGCCTATTGACACCAGAACATTGGTTCATAGATCTAATTCTTGTCCTAGCAGTGGTCCAAACATCTGGGTGAAGGCATTGACCAGAGGATGGTGTCCAAAGGCTCTGGTATACTGGTTCAGTAAGGTGTGCTCATCGGTGACAGCTTTGGAAAATGCTTCTCTTATATAACTTGGGGGGAGAAAAGTCAGGAAAGCCTTGTTTCAGGTTCATGGTCTTAAACTGATCCGTGAGGCTGACAAACTCCACCCAGATATTGTCATCCATGACCTTCAGTCTCCGTGCCTGGATCCATTTTGCCATCCTGTCACGTCCCCACTCTGATCCAACACCAGGCTCAGTTCATAGCCAGCATGAATGGAGAACTTCTGCTCACAACAAAGATGGTGGCTGCAGCCTGTTAGGCCCTGCCCCATGATCTGTTTGTCTCAGGACCACTGGATCCTCCCTCCAATGCCAGAAACCGTCTCCCAGACCCAGCCCTCCGGATACCGGTGGCCTCCCACCCCTGGACATAGTATCATATCTGAGGGTGGGGTTGAGGAGCACTGAGGTGGCAAGGGACAAGGCGAATAGGGACATAACATGTCCTGGGGGATCAGGTAGGATTCCAATTACTAATTTTCTTTAGAGTTACGATTTCAAAATACAATGGTCAGTCCACAACCAATTAATATTCCATGTTGAGGGACCACTGTATGATAATAACTAATTCTTTTTGCAACTGCTAATTGTAGCTCAAGTCCTGCCTAAATGTAACAGTAATGGGGAATAGCCATTATTGAAATATAAATACAAATCAAACAATATTTTTTTTAAAGTAAATTTCAATAGTATTTACATATCGTATGAACAAATCAAACTACCCCAATTTGGTGAGATTTTACCTAGTTGGAAGAAAATAATAATTTGAACCTAGATATAGCACCTAACTGCCTAATTGTAAAACTATGGTAGATAATGAAACAATATTTAGAAAATAGATAAAGCTTTGCAAATATTTATGTAACTGTATAATTTTCTTCTTCAATTGTGCAGCTTTTTGTGTAATATGTTTCTTTTTCTTATTAGCTTGGATTGCTACAATTAAAAGTTTTTGGAAAATCTGTTTTAACAGAGCTTAAAGGTTTATGGATCAGAAATATATAAAATCTAATATTAGCAAAGAAGAGCGACAGGCAGTCCATGAGTTGAAAGTAGATCCTGAAATAATAAACAAAAAAAGCTGACAAAGGAGGTGCCACAGTGATTATGAATAGAACTCAATACTTAGAAGAAGCTGTCAACTGATCCTACAGTTTATTGTAAGCTAGATAAAGATCCTATGAAAGAGTTTAATAAGATCATTGAATTACATTGAATTAGTGATACAAGAAGCGTATGACCATGGCATCATTTCAGAATATGAAAAGAAGGTGTTAGTTAATCATTCCCCCAGAGTGCTAGTTATACTTGGTCCCTAAGGTGCACAAGTCTGTACAGTTGCCCCTGGGCCGCCCCATTGTATCTGGGGTCAACTCTATATTTGAACCGATTGCAAATTATGTTGATACTTTCTTACAAAGGATGGTTATAAGAGATTCTCATAATCTTAGAGATACTGGACATTTTCTACGCAATATTGCTAATGTAGAATGTGCAGATGTAACACTCCTCTGCACATTAGATATCAAATCATTCTTTACTAACATACCAATTGTAGATGGATTGATGGCAGTGAGAAAGACCTTATGTGAAGACCCCACACTTATTAATCAACAAATTGCTTTCATTATGTCTCTATTGGAAATAATATTGAGAAAAAATTATTTCTGTTTTGGTGATACATTCTTGTTGCAGCTACAGGGGACCCCATTGAGGTCCCCTGTAGGTCCAAGCTTTGCAAATCTATTTATGTCATCTTTAGAAAAGAAATTTATTCTATCTTCAGAATTTGCTCAGTATATATGAGCATGGTATAGATATGTCGATGACGTGTTTGTTCTTTGGACAGGCATGGAATCTCAGTTAGAAAAGTTCATGACGTATATCAACTATCTACATGGTTTAATTGAATTCTCGATTCCTAAAGATGAACAAACTATCCATTATTTGAATGTGAATGTGATAAAACAAGATAATGAGTTGAAGACAACTGTTTTTAAAAAAAAAATACAGATAGGAATAATGTCCTTCATCGCAATAGTTTCCATGGTCCTCAAATATTTCAGGCTATCCCTAAAGGGGAATATATTCCTGCACAACGCATCTGTTCAGATAATAAATCATATCTTGAACAAATGCATAAAATAACAAATAAATTTGAAAAACGTGGGTATGATAGACATCTATTGTTAAATATGGGAAAAGAAGTTTTGCAAGAAAATAGG
Organism: Phyllomedusa bahiana; assembly: GCA_025379985.1. Classification (NCBI taxonomy): domain Eukaryota; kingdom Metazoa; phylum Chordata; class Amphibia; order Anura; family Hylidae; genus Phyllomedusa; species Phyllomedusa bahiana. Next base: position 178,242 of record JAODAL010002347.1, read on the forward strand.
CAAGAATTGTTAGTTCCTCGAGAAAAAGAAAGCAATAAGATTGATAGAATGACTATGATATCCACATATGATAAACATGTTTCCATGATAAAAAAAAAAGATATTAACAAATATTGGGATACAATATGGTAGTCTATTTAGAGAACAACCGTTATATATATATTGGAAAGGTCGAACATTAGGAAAGAATTTTGTCTATTCAGACTTAAAGAAAGAAAACCAATCGAGACAAATTATATTACAAACTGAAAAAAGAGGCACTTTTTTGTGCTTACGTTGCCAGAACTGTAACACTATTATTAAGGGCCCTAGTATCAATCATCCGACACAAAGCTTTCCTATCGAGATTAAGGGATATCATACTTGTAACAGTAGTTCAGTGATTTATTTATTAAAATGCCCATGTGGGAAACTATGCGTTGGCCAGATCAGTAGACAAATCAAAGTACGATTAAATGAGCATAGATCAGCCATTAGACTGTATAAACAAAAAAGAGAAAAAATGGGAGACAAACAGAAAGGAACAATAGATCTAAAAAAATCTGAGAAAAGTATATTTGATGAAAATATGGTAGCTCGACACTTCTTTGAAGCTCAACATAATGTATCAGAATTAAAGTGGTGTGTGCTAGAAAGGGTTAAACCACAAACAAATACTAGTAATGATTATTTGATTAAAAGAGAAATATATTGGATAATGACCCTAGATGCTTAAGTCTGAAAAGGTTAAATGTAAAGTTAGAGATGAAAGTGTTTTTATAATATGTTTGTCTGTTTTATAGAAGAGTACTTAAGGAGTATACTCACTTTACTGTGCATGCTTGAAAAAGAAGCTTAGTCTTCGAAATGTCGCTCAGGTGTGCGGACAGCTCTGAGCCTCCAGCTATTCCTCTCCTAATGTTTTTGGACATTTAAAAAGATGGACTGCGGTATTATGCGATAAGTATTGCACCTTTTTGCCTATGGATTTTAAGACATTGTCTGTTTGTTGTATATCGTATATAGGTTTAAAAAAAATTGAGCTATAGTAAGTTTGGTCATTGCTGAATATATGAAGATACGTGAGAATTGAGAAGCTGACGAAGACCAGCTATGTGCTTACAAAAATAAAACAAAGTAAATTTAAGGGGATTGTGCTGAATATATACTTTCAGAAGCGGACCATCTAATGTGATGGACTGCTTCTGGGATGGTTATGGGTTGGTATTTTTAGGGTGAAAAGGAACCAATATCCTTGCCTATTTGCCTGGCTGGATATAAAGCTCCAGAAAGATAGGCAAGGTCCTAGGTAAGTCGACAGGTAAGATCCCAGATAGGCAGGTAGGTTGATAGTTAAGGCCCCGAGTAGATAAGGCAGTAGAGGTCCCAGGTAGGTAGGTAAGAAGGTAAGGTTCAAGGTAGCTAGGCAGGCAAACTAAGCCCCATGTAGGTAGGCAGGTAAGGCTACTGGTAAGAAGGTTGGCAGAAAAAGCCTTTATGTAGGTAGGTAGGTAGGTAGGTAGGCAGGTAAGGCCAAAGGTAGATAGGCAGGCAGGTAAGCCCTCAGGTAGGTAGGTAGTGAGGCAAAGTTAGGTATACAGACATGACTCTAGATAGGTAGGTAGGCAAGACCCCAGGTAGATAAGTAGGCAAGGCCCCAGATAGGTAGATAGGCAAGGCACCAGGTAGGTAGGTAGGTAATCAAAGCCTTAAGTAGATAGGTAGGCAAGGCCCTAGGTAGATGGGTAGAAAATTATAGGAAAATTAGATCCAAGGCACATCGTATAGTAGTGCAGAAAGATAATCCTTTTATTCAAACATTCATTAGTGTGAGAAGAAAAAGGTAGATAGCTAGACCTGGAAGGCCCCAGAAAGCTCAGCAAGGCTTAGATGGGCAGGCCCTCTCTTCTTTAAAAGTTCCCCCATTAGTGTCATAAAATAAAAAAGGAAACTTTCCTCTAACCGTTCCCCTATCCAGCGGAAGGCTCTTGCTGGTGAAGCCCGGTGCAGGCGTCATCACACCATTTATTTCAGGATGCTCTTCTGTTGTCTTGTAGTAATTTTATATAATGGAAAAATATAGTTGCAAGGAGCTTCTTTTTCCAGCGCTAACTAAAGGAAAATATGATTACGGTAAGATATCATTAAAAAGCATTTATTAACTTAAAAATACATAAGACTAAAATAGAACAATCATATTGGTTTTAAAGAAACATAGCAGCAACGCGTTTCACCAGTCCGTTTTGCTGGCTTCATCAGGCTTGAATGAATTGCTACAGTGAGAGATGCTCTTATATTAGATGCGCAGGGTAGACATCGGAGAAGTCGTTTGGCTTATTGCTTAGAAAAAACAACTTGAAACAAGCAGAAATATTGTTACAACAAACAAACACATTCTGATAGAATTATAAAAGGTATATTACTCTACCTTGTATGTATCTTTGAAATGACTAATCAATTTGTTTTACAGACTCTTTGGATACATTAATAAGACTACACTTTTCTTGGTCTAAAAGCTAGTGCCTAGGAATATATACTATGTTACTAGAAAAGTCAGTAACACAGTATATGGGGATTTACAAGTTTCATATATCAATTATTTGAAGTCTGCAGTTGATAAAGGAGTCATCAGGAAAAAAATAAAAATTTGGTCTTACTACACAATTTCCTTCAGAACCTTTATTTTACAATTTACCCAAAATTCATAAAAATCCACTTATTCCCCCTGGTCGCCCTATAATTTCCAGTGTAAATTCTACTTTGTCACAACTCTCTCATTACATAGACGTTTATCTTCAGCCGTATGTATTATCACTATCCAGTTATTTGAAAAATTCAGACTCAGTTATTAGAGATCTGGCAGGTTTAAGTTGGGGGGACATATAGTATTTTTCTCACAATGAATGTTCAATCACTGTACTCAAATATAGGTCATCACCTTGGATTGGAGGCAGTATAATATTATTTAGACAAGGATCTCAAGCTGAGTAAAGAGAAAAAAGACTTTCTATTAGAGGGCTTGGAAATAATTCTCAAACATAATTACTTCTCCTACGAGGGGGCCTATTAGCACCAACAGGTTGGTACAGCGATGGGGACGAGAGTTGCCCCATCGTTTGCCAACCTGTGTATGGGCCTCCTCGAGGAGGAGTTAATCCAATACATTCATCCATATTCTGAATGTATATGCTATTATAGGCGGTATATCGACGACCTCCTATTTATTTGGGAGGGTCCATATCCAGAGATTGAGAAATTTTTAATATACCTAAACAATAATACTAAAGGTATCAAGTTCACTATGGCAGCAAATAAGAATGAAATAACAAATAACACTATCGAAACAAAAACTCACTTTAAGAAGGTGGATTCAAACAGAATATTTTAATAATCATTGTTTTATATAGAGAATAATATATAATTTTAAACTTCAGTGTAGTTATTAAAATCTAGATTATCTGCCTAGCAAATAGCATTGATCATAATAGCTGTAAGCCAGAATATTAGTTATAGTTACTACTTACAATATATAGTAGTCTAAAGCGCTTCACATCTAGATTAATTTGCTATTTTATGAGCATGCTGGGACCTGAAGTGCGCCAGCACACAGATAGCCAAAGCAAGGTTTACATCGCTCCTAGCACAGCAAATTAAAGTTTAGCTTTAGTGTTTATTATTGACCATAAAATTCAAGCTAGAATATCAGTTGTAGCTACTAATTACAATATAGTGCGACACAAAGTGTATTCCTCCCATACCCGATTGTCATTTTATATGAGCGCTTGTTAGTAAAACAAACTAAATATGATCCTAGTTATGTAGTTATCTAGTCATTATATATCTTATTAAGTAAGCATGTTTTATATAAGTTTTTTTTTTATATATATATATGTTCCATTAATTTTTTTAAGCTTTTCTTGATATAAACGGGAAGCTTATTTAATATTTTATGAGCATGCTTGGACTTGAAGTGCACCAATACACTGAAGCTCCTTACAACTATATTTTTTCATTATATAAAATTACTTCCACTTGGTGGGGATACATTACTGAGCCCCAGACCAAGCAAAGGAGCTCTGATACCAGCAGCTCAGGAATTTTTAAAGGGAAATCCCCTTTTTTCTAAAAACAACTATAAAGGATTGTTATAAGCCTACAAGCTTGTTGTGCCACTTCTGACACAACTTGTCAAGTAGTCTCAAAAATATGGGAATCTATTAAGAGAACCAAGAGTGATTTTTAATAACTATATTTACTATTTTGCAATAGGCAAACTTAAAATCTATCAGGTCTCAGTCTATAAAGCACTAAAACTTAAATTTTATTATGTACAACACTTAACCTCTTAAACACAATTTAAAAAAAAACTTGATTTCCAACCTCTCAATTTGTCTCATAAATTTTTCCCTTTCTAATTGTGAAAGAATAACTCCTTTTCTATTATGAAATGTGGTGGAATATCATTTATTATATCAGCAGGGAAACACTATATATACATTGATTTGTTAACTGCAAAAAGGAATCCAAAAACATCTTACTTGGGCAATCATCCCTAATCTAATGGGCATGAAGCATATAAGGTTTACTTGTGAAACCCTCTGCAGTGGGTAACACAGTGACAAGAGGTAGAAAATCACAAATTAAAATGTCATGCCTGACCTCCCCAACATGTTACATCAGCTAACTGTCTTCATCAGGGGATAGAGGACCGGACCTTTATCCCCTGATTAAAATATCATGCCTGGCCTCTCCAACATGTTTCACCAGCTAACTGGCTTCATCAGGGGATAGAGCACCGGACCTCTATCCCCTGATGAAGTCAGTTAGCTGGTGAAAGATGTTGGGGAGGTCAGGCATAACATTTTAATTAGTTTTAGTGCTTTATAGACTGAGAACTGATAGAGTTTAAGTTTGCCTATGGAAAAATAGTAAATATATTTCAGACACAACATCACAGGGTGAGCAAAAATAAGATTTATTGTTGCCGAAGTGAAACAAACCCCGCTGCATAGGCTGGCACTTTGTGTTTTTTTTTCTTCCCTGCCAGCCTTCCTTCCAGCTGCAATTCGTCTGGATTTTGTTCCCATTGGGACCCTGTATGCCTACAAGTTTGTTGTGCAGCTCGAGACACAAAAACAGAAGGTGAGCACTAGCTATTAAAATAACAAATTAATACAATAATACAGAGATACACAGATTGGAGCTTTTGGCTTTCTCTCTTCTTTCTTTTTGTAAGTTTTTACAGCACCCAAAGAACAAAAAAAATCTGTTGTCTTGTAGATCATATGCCTTATAAATACTATGGCCTACAGGGCTAATTAGCAGCATGGGACAGTGGTATGTGAGGGTTGTAAGTTATGCTGTTGTAGGGTCAGGCCCACCTAAGTGTTAGTACTACCTCTGCAGTTAGCTACTAGATAAATTATGAACCTTCTTTTGCATTTCCACACAGTATATACCTAGATCTCATGGTCTTGGAGTTTCCCGCTCCATCCCTTTTCTTCTCCATCCAGTTCAGACCTCCAAGATGACTTTTCCTGACCACAACTTGATCCTTTAGAATTTGCACACAAATACTGTATCTTAGAAGCTTTAGTTTTTCAGCAACCCCCTACCTCTTTTTCCTACCCCTCACCTCTTTTTAAACTTCCCATTGGGTGAAGGTGGAGTTGAAGGTGATGTTATGGGGTGATAGATGGGGATTGTACTTTGTATTAGCATTAGGCTGCATAACACAGTAATATGGGGGAGGGAGAACGATACAGGCCATAGCTTAGAGATACAGTCTCTGAGGAAGGTGGGGGAGAACAGAGGACTAACCCTGTGGAGATAGTACTATGTCTATGGCCTGAACCCTTCAGAATCATATTGTGCGGTCTGAACTTTGTCCCTTGCACCCGAAAAGATCAGCAGCAAGATTATGCTTTTTGTAGTGTTTCTGCTTTTTCTAAAGATTTCCCCACTGGACTATGATGTAGTTATTGGACTATGTCGGAACAGCGTTGCATCCATTACTGAATTTTTTAACACCTTTTGTAACCACTAGGCAGGAAGTAGTAAAACCATCACATCTGTATACCCTATTGCATTTTCTATACAATGTAGTAGGCTGTATAACGCCCCTAGTGGTGAAGCACCCTAGGGGGACTCAAAGGTAAAGTAAAAAAAAAAAAAAAAGAATGTTCTAAAGTAGAAAAAAATAAAAATATAAAAAGTTCAAATCACTCTCATTTTGCTATTTTACAAATAAAAAAATTTAAAAATAAAAAAAGTTTCACATATTTGGTATCGCCGCATCAGAAAATGTCCGATCTATTAAAGAATAACATCATTTATCCCGTACGCTGAACACCGTAGACTAAAAAAATTTCAAACGCCAAAATTGCATTTTTTTGGGTCATTGGAATAATAAAGTAAAATAAAAATTGGAATAAAAGTGATCAAAAAAGTTGCATGTATTCCAAACTGGTGCCAATAAAAAATATACTTCAGCCCACAACTCAAGTCCTTAGGGAGCAGTACAAAAAAGTTATTAAAAAAAAAATGGCGCCGCAACAAAAATTTGAAAAATCATTTTTTTTTTACAGTACCAAAACATAGCGAAAACCGTATGTTTGGTTTTGCCGGATTTGTATCAACCTGCAGGATACAGATAACATATTATTTATACCAAAGACTCAACGCCGTAAAAACAAAACCCCCGCAAATATGGCGAAAGTGCGTGGTTTTTCACATTTTGTCCCACTTAGAATTTTTTGGGGGGTTTCCAAGTATATTCTATGTTAGGATAAAATTGAAATTAGAAAGTAACATTTGCCCCGCAAAATAAAAGCCTTGATGTTATGTGGGATGGAAAAATAAAAAAGTTATGGCTCTGGGAAGATGGAGAGGGAAAAGTGAATGTGAAAAAAAAATAGGCATCGGCATTAAGAGGTTAATAAAATGGTCCACAAAAGTTCGTGTTGGGGGAGTGTTTGCTTTAATATAGTGTTTTTGTGTTGTGTCTGTGTGTTTCTTTTACCATTTTATTTCAGTGTTATTAGTAGGTGTTTGATAGACACCTCTGTATTACTAGCGCTGGGGATTGGTGTCAGCTAGCAGTGTTTTTTCTCACAACAAAGCTGACACTAACTTCCATTAACAGAAGGCCCAAGTGTTCTAAGGCATGCTGCGCCATTCGACTGGGCCGAGTCCCATGGTGGGCAGGCCCTGTATCAGTCGCTATGGCTGCTACGGGGGTAGTTCCACCCCTAAGTATTTTAATGTATGTTACAGTTGATAGTCTGCCACAACAGTCAGGATTGGAGAATCAGAGATAATGTCAATCCTAGCAGTTTTAAATCCAATAAAGTGTTGCCGAGCACACCTTGTATAAATGATATATTGGTGCCTGGTATAATCACAATTAAAATCCACTTATATGTATACCCGCACACACAATATCTTTTTCCAAAATTACAAAACTTTATTTATAACACATTCCTTACATCCATAAAATCTGTTTCATTTAGAATGGTGATCGATTCATCTGTGAATGTTTTCGGTTTCCATGAGCCTTCATCAGACAGATCGCTGTAACATAACAATATCATATATCACCATAGTGTCACATCTCAAGTTGACATATATTACCAAAAGGATCAACAAAATTAGAAAATCCAACACAATCAAAAAGAGTCCCCCCACACATAAAACTTAATACTTATAACGAAAAACATATATCAAAATTAACATCAAACAACATAAAAGGAATGTCCATGGATTATATACACACCATATACTCTAATTCATACCTTATTGTGTAATTCAAAATATGGCCAGGCGCCTATAAGCACAAAAAAAGCCCAGAGAAACATTGTCAGCGTGCTATAGGTAAAATTGTACACTGAACGTAAAAGTAATGTGAAATGTCCCCAATACTCACATTAATCCTCAATGTATTGCTTATTTCAGCTCATCTTAAAGGAGGAATAACAGAAGTTCACGCCATACTCAGATATGAGACTGGCGTCTCTTAAAGAAGACGGCGCATGCGCCATTCAAAACCGGAACTACTTCCGCCCTTACTGTCGTCATTGCGCATGCGCGTGCTCCTCCGGACGGAACTATTACATTGTAAAGCAGAAGAGTTCAAATGCTATTCATTATAAGGGGACATAAAATTATTTGAAAAGAATTAACATATTTAGAAGGGCGCTGGTTAAATAGACGTATATAGGACCATTAAGATCTTCAAAACTTTTTCTTCATCTCGCAGTTGTTATTAAGGAGATATTTGTGAATATATATCCATGGGCATTTCACAAGTTAGTAACATTTTGACCCCCAGATTTAAAAAGTGCCGCAAAAAGGAGTCTTTCAACCACCATTTTAGTTTCACTGGACATTGACTATACCTGTCCTGGACCGCAGTATGACCATTAAACCTGTCTGACCCCCAGATTAAAAAGTGCCGGGAAAAGGAGTCTGTTATGTCTGTAAATTTTTATGTTTTCATATAATACACGGTATTTTTTTTCCCTTTCAATTCACTGTGGTGACTATGAATTGCTTTTTTTAAGATTTAAGTGGATGCGGCGTCAAAGAAAAAAGCTGGGTGCGCAAAAGTCAAAAAAAAACGTATATGTTATGTTTTCGTATAATACACGGTATTTTTGCACCTTTCAATTCACTGTGGTGACTTTAGATTTTCCGTTTTAAGATTTACGTGGATGCTGCGTCAATGAACAAAGCTGGGTGCGCAAAAGTCAAAAAAACACGTATCTGTTATGTTTTCGTATAATACACGGTATTTTTTGCACCTTTCAATTCACCTGTGGTGACTATAGAATTGCTGTTTTAAGATTTACGTGGATGCTGCGTCAATGAACAATGCTGGGTGTGCACAAGTCAAAAAACACGTAACTGTTTGTTTTCGTATGATACACGGTATTTTTTGCACCTTTCAATTCACCTGTGGTGAATATAGAATTGCTGTTTAAGATTTACGTGGATGCTGCGTCAATGAACAAACCTGGGTGTACAAAAGTAAAAAAACACGTAACTGTTATGTTTTGGTATAATAAACGGTATTTTTGCACCTTTCAATTCACCTGTGGTGAATATAGAATTGCTGTTTTAAGATTTACGTGGATGCTGCGTCAATGAACAATGCTGGGTGCGCAAAAGTCAAAAAACACGTAACTGTTATGTTTTCGTATGATACACGGTATTTTTGGCAACAAACAACCTGTGCTGACTACAAGATTGCTGGATTGTAATTTAACTGCAAGGTGGATATATCAACAGTCACAGGTGTAATGGGTAAAATTAAAATGAACACATATCTGAAATGTATACTGATAATAAAAGTGGAGTTTTGCACCTAACAAAGAGACCTGCAGTTACTAGAAATGATGTGTATCCAATATAAGTTCAGGCTGCCCAATATCCAGGAAATATTTCAATAGCAAACTGTTAATAATAAAGATATTCCACTACAATTGTCTACACTAAGTCTTGGTGAACTTTATCCAGTGTTCTTTATAGATAGAGCTTGTCTGTGTTCGCCCGCGGGGCCCCCCCTGCTCCCCCGCCATGAATTTACAGCGGTAGATGCTGCTTTAAAATTCTCTAGCTAACTTACATAAATTTCATAATCTCTAATCTAACTAAATTGGAAGGATCACAGCTAATAGTAGAGGTTTCTCTGTGCAGAAATAGACTAATTTCGCTGAGCTGTTTGGCCACAGGCCGAGAGCACGTCCTATATCTATGAGACGCTGAGAGACACTGAGGCTGAAACAGGAAACGCTGTTCTATGTAAAACGAGGTCATGTGATTTTTCCAGCCAATCGCAACCATACACATCCCAGTCATGACGTCGCACACACATCTCACCCTGCTCTATTCTGTAATCTGATTTGCTGGCCGCCAAAATTACAGGAAGCGCCGAAAAAGGCGCGATCTTAATAGATGATGCTCAGAGTTTAACCTTAATTATCGCATGATCTGGAAATTTCGATCACCATAAAAACCTTGCCGATTTCAACTTTGTCGATAAAAATCGCTCAACACTAGTCAAGATGAATCAGGCGTGGATCAGCCAGGATTTCCACACACCATACATCAGATTAGATCAGCCATGCCGCCTCACCCAAACTTTGAGAAATGAGTCTGGATTCTTCTGGCTTCCTGCCTCAGCTACTATTCTGATGCCACACATCTACTGCCAGCTGCTCCTTCTACCACCCACCATCTTTACCCAGGACTGGTAATGCCACCCACCTCCCCACTCTTCACTGGGCCATTATGTAGGCTTCTAATGCTGCTGCCACCTCACCACTCAGGTCTCCTCATGCTGCTGCTGCTGTTACCTCCAGGCTATGTCACCATGTCACTCTCTGGCTTGATGCTTCTGCTGCCGCCACCTCCTCATTATGTCATCTAGCTGCCGCCCCCTCAAAATTATGTCATTGTGCCACTCTCCAGCCTGTCTGTCAGAAGGAAAGAAAAGGACAAACGTAACCGATTGTGCTTTCAGAGAAGCCGTAATGCCAGTATGACATGGTCCTTTGTTTGCATCAGGATTGTCTGTTGATTAGGTAGCCAAAGCAGGAGTGGATACAAACACAGAAGACATGCAAATATTCCCTTTACTTGTCATATCTGTTTTGGATCAACTCCTGTTTCTTTTTTAGCAAGGGCAAAATTACACCCTCTCCATTCTTTCGTAGGGGGGGGGGGGTAACTCTACATGCATCAGCGTTTAACAGAACAGGTTCTGTCAAAATCTGTGGAACCATCTGATGACGGTGTAAAAGGAGTGTGCTCTTTGATGCTATAGTGGGATCTTGGCCCTCTGCTCGGTTCTTTCTAGCTGGCGTTGACATTACCCTGTGAGGCTGAGTTCCCGCTACAGTTATTTGGTCAGTTTTGACCCCGTAACATCCCAGATAAGTGAAGTGTGAAGCAATTCTCAGAGCTGCGTCCGTCATCAGAGTGTCCTACTAAAACACAGCATTGTTTCAATACCATGCTCCCAATGCATATTTCTGCATGGCACAATGTTCTACAACACCATACAGACTCTCTGCAGCCAGAAATAGCTGTTTTTTAACAAGATTTGTTGCAAATAAATTCGGAACGAAACAAATTTTTTGAAAACATTTGGCGAATCGGCCAAATTGAATTTTTGAGAAATTTGCTCATCTCTAGTTATATGACTCATATAATCTCTCCATCATGTAGTCAGCGACCCTATGCCCCCAGGCCAGGCCATGCTCAAGCCCATATAACTTATGAGTTGCTGTGTGGCCTGGCCTGGGGACACAGGATGGTTGACCACATAAAGGTGTTATATTATATAGCAACTGCATGTGGTCAGCCATCCTGACTCAAGTCATTGCCCCCTATCACCTCTGTACTTTCTTCTGATCTGCTGAGCCAGGACCCAAACGAACACTGCAGTTCAATAGCCACTGCAAGGTGACTGGGAGAGAGGCGGGGGTGAGCTGCTGGGTACATCTTATAGGGGGGGTGACGATAAGAAGACTCAGCCTACATTTTCCGGTTGACAGTGAAAGCAGGGCCGCAGCAGCCTCTGTCGTTTTTAATAAATTGACAGAAGAGAAGCTTATGTTTTCACCTGCTCTCAGTGGGCCCTCTGTTCTCATAGGGCCTTTGGGCAGCCGCTTAAACTGCCCAATAGAAAAGATAGCCCTGCCTCTATTACTGAGCCTCAAGAATCAACTCCACTGGTGAGCACTAAGAATCAACTAGACTGATGGGTCCCAAGAATCAAATCCACTGTGGGTCCAAGGCACTCCATTCTGACATTGGTCACCACTGTTCAGGGTCTCTGAACCAGAGTGCTCTCCCCATTCAGAATTCAACAATGAAGACCACTGACTGGACAGTCTAGGAGTTCATTAGCACATACCTCCCAACCTCCCATGCCTCTAACCACGCCCAAACACATACATGCTAACTTTTTAGCCAAAAAGGGACACATTTTCAGGATTGCATTGTATCCAATGATGAAATATTGGGTAAATTGTTATCTAATATACAGGGAGGAATAATCAGATACTTTTAATAGCAAGATAGTCAGTTTATTAACGCAAATTTATTTCCCAAATGAAAAAGAGGGACATTTATAGAGCTAAGAGGGACAAGGGTTAAAAATAGGGACTGTCTCTCCAAAATAGGGACACTTGGGAGATATGATTAGCATATCAATGTCAAAACTAATGGCATCAATAGTTCACGAAAAAATTGTACAAAGCAGTAATTATCCATAGAGGCTGCTAGCTCCTTTTTTCAGAGGACCTCACAGGTTCTCTTTAAAGAGTACCTATCACCTCCACACAAACACATAAAATTGATAGAAGATGAAATTATAAGACTTTTCTCAAATATATGTACTTAGAAATTTTGAGGATTTCCCTCGTTTTACAGGGAAACGGTTTTACTTTCACTTTGTAAACTCACGGAGATCCTTATCAATCTGTTTGGGTGATACCAAACTGTGCAGGAGAGCTGAGGGCATAGCTGCTTGATATATGGTCATCTGAGGTCTCACTACTTTACCAGTACAGCAGGCACACGCACACCAAGGCTTTGTTACCGACAGTGGACAAAAACGACTGAAAGCAATTACTAAAATACTGAGTTTTCTGTCCATGCCTATCAAAGCACGCTGAAAAAACGGCAGTTTATTGTTGCAATTTGCATTTTTGGAGCGGTTTTTACACGCGTTTTGTGCTTGTCTTCAAGTATGTTTTCAATGTATACATAAATTAGCCAATTGGATGTAAACTCCCACCCTACAAAGGGGAATGGAAGCAATTAATTGCATTTATATGGAATCTTGTAGTAATTTTAAGGATTTTGGCACTAGTAAAAATTATCTCGCTTTTGTAGCCAAAAGTACTTTCTTTTATGGATTTTGCTCTAAAATCCTTATATATTTTTATGGATTTTGTCATTATAAAGTTTATGTCGCTTTTTCGCTAAAATCTGTTTCTTATGGATTTCGGCACTGCAATACTTTTTTTTTACTGATTTTGGCACTAATAGAGTTCTTGCTTTTGTCACTAAAAATAAATTTTTTTATGGATTTTGACGCTAAAGTCCATGTATTTATGGATTTTGGTGCTACTGTTATCTTGCTTTTGCTGCTAAAAATCCACTTTTACGGATTTTGGCGCTAATAAATTTATCTCCTAAATCTGTAAGAAAAAAGGATTTTTAGCGACAAAAGCAAGAACTTTAATAGCGCCAAAATCCATAAAAAACGTATATTTAGTGTCATTAGAGCAAAAATCTTGAATTGCGCAAAAAAAATTTGTGACAAAAACATGATCACTTAATTACAAACGGTCCAAACAAGGACATCACACAGTGTATGAAGAATTGAAAAAAAGTATAAACTGTAACACCCACTATAGGAGGGGGACTAATCTCCTGGGTGGGTTTTCATTGAAAAATCGAGGCAAAAAAATGTCCTGCGCTTTCCATAGACTCCCGTAGTAAATTTTTTTCCCTTCTCTGGTGTTTTTTACATGTTACAAAAGACGACCAGTAAAAAAACAAGCAGAAAAAAGCAGTGTAGACAGCAAGAGGTTTTTACAATAGAAGTCTATGGGAGATGTTTTCAGTAATTTTCTCAGTGTTTTTAGAAAATAATTGACTTTTTTTCTGTGCAGTGGAGACAAAGCCTTCTCTTTATAGGCACACAGGCATCGTATTACACTGCTGCTGGTGTGCACATGATGAGGATTAACAGGTCCCCCTGCACTGTGGGACTCTCCCAGCCTCAGGAGCCTACAACTGTCATCAAAGTATCATCAAGCTGTCATGTGCCGTCTATGGCCCGACTTCAGAGCTGTCGTAAAGGCCAGCGCTTTTTAAAAACTGATATACAGGTGAATTGCTTTGGTTTTCCTAATGAAGCTTATTTGAGAAAGTGTTTGTATTTTAGTCTTCTGTTACTTCATGAGGTTTGTCTGAAGGTGATAGGTACTCTTTAAAGGGTTAAGAAAAAGAGCTTCATAATGTTTTCTATTCATAAAAGGCTCTGTGTGCATTTTCACCATTTACGTTATATTGTGGATTATGGTGTTTTTAATGCCTAAGTGATCCCCAATCTAAACCTGAGATGTTTCATTATAAATTCATAATCCATTAGAATTGTTATGATCTGTCATAGGCTGGGTTCACACTACACTTTCTGTAAAGACTACAAGAGCTTGGTCTACTAAGCATTTGAGTCCCACAACAAAAGTGTGTACAGCTGACAAACAGAGCAAACGTAATCCACATAGGACTACATCTGCTCTATTCACCTCTGGAGGGAAGCGGTGGCTATGTCACAGTATTGGCGGGGAATCCTTTCTCCTAATACTCCGACGGATACCAGCAGCGTAAGCGATACCAGCAGCGTAAGCAATAACATAGTGTGAACCGAGACTAAATACATTACAACTGTTGCTGCTTTGTTATGAAGTGGTCGTGACATTAGTGTGAACACAAACCACAATGCAGAATTCTTGACAGTGGATGCCAACAGTGCTATACGGACTGGACTGTCGGGTCTGCCAAGGAATCCACTGCTGTTTTCTCCATTGAGTGTGGTAGACTTTGGAATGGATGCTACTGACGGATGAAAGTGTGAACAGGGCCCTTATAATGCTTTTACAAATGAATGCATCTTAACAAAAAGTGACATAATATAAACACCCTACAAACCCCAAACATCCTGTGGTACAATTTCCTGGTAACTAATTATCATCATATGAACAAATACTTAAATAATTGCTTTGATACTTATCTTTATCTAGTACTAATTAAGTGTCAGCATTTTTATTAATTGTAACTTTGATCTTACTGTTTTGTGGCTTTATCATACTCCTACACTTTTGTGTTTTTATGTCTGGTGCAATCCTCCTACTGTTTGAAAAAAACTCAGTTGCTAAAGGAGAAGTGACTATCACATCTGCTGAATGTTTTTATGGTAAGATTTCAAAGTAAATGTTGTGAGATTCTTAGAAGAAATCCATAATGGGAAATATGGCTAGACATTTCTGCAACTGATGTAATCAGCTGGGCAATAAGGCTTGTGGAATAATCTTTTATTCTGAGCCCTTCTTTAATTTCTCTCTTAGCCTGAAATATCCTGAAGCACAAGATGTGAAACTGACATGGAAAAAACACATACAAATTTAAGTCACATTATTGTGACCACCAGCTGATCCAGAGCAGGGGTGTTGTAAGGGTTCTAAAACATCCAGAGCATGGGCCCTCTGTGTTACATTTTGAACAGTAGGGCTGGTTCCACAGAACATTTTTCACAGCACATGACCTGCAGCATGTATCTCACGAAAAATGTACAATGTAACTAATTTTACGTTATTCCACATCGATACAGTACATCACCTTAGGCTATGTTCACACGGCTTAAAATGGGACATATTTCAGTCCGTAATTACGTGCCGTAGTGCGCGAATTACGGCTGGAATACGTCCCAGTCATTACGGTAATCCACAGTTCTCATAGAGAACTATGGATTATGTCTCCTCTCCCTGCTCAGCGAATCCGCCGCGGGGGAGGAAAGTGACATGTCAATTACTAGCGGCGTATACGTGCCGCTGGTAATGAAAGTCTATGGGCCGGAGAGGTGCGGCCCCGCTCCCTTCACCCGCCCTTTTTTTTCCCCGTCCACACGGCGTAATTGCAGGGCGTGATTACGCCCCGCAAATAAGCCGTGTGAACATAGCCTTAGCAGTACACTGTATGATGAAAATCTGCACTGACAAATTTGCCGCTTCAAGGTTGCGTTCACACAGCAAAGGACTAAATTGTTTTTGACTTCAAAGAAAAAAATCTCTCCTTGGGGGGGAGCCTACAATAAATTGGTCGGTGTGAGGATTTACTTGCCTTTCAGACCTCACTGCCTGTTTGCAAGGATTTGGGAAAGAGCTGAGGAGCTCACACAGCGCACTTTTATTGGATGTAGTTATCCTCAATTCCCATGTAGCTCGCAGGAGCCTTGCAATGCGAAAGGGATTTGAGCCAAACCAGTTTAGTTTATCTACAGACAGCTGTTTCGGGGTTCTTGCCCCTCATCAGTGCAGAGTAGAACTTATTGGCTAGACTGGGTGGGAGGTGAGAGTGGCTTAGAAGGGGGAAAAATCTCTTGGTTTTGACTTCAGCAGAACCGTCCAGTACAACTAGTTTTTAGGCGTTTTTTTGACACAAAAAACAGTCGTTTTCCGGCGGTTTCAGTTTTTTGAACGTTTTTTGTTCTTGAATTTGCCGGTTTTCGACAATTTTATGTATTTTGGATTTTTTTTGGGCCTTTGCCCCAGTATTTTAATATATTTATAATAATTTTTTATTTTTTTTTTTTTTTTTTTTTTTTAAAAAAAAATAACACCATTTAAACCCCCATATATAACAAATTATACAAAAAAAATTTGGGAAATAATTATTCGATCCCTTGCTGATTGTGTAAGTTTACCCACTGACAAAGGCAGGAACAAGAACAATAACTTTAAGGGTAGGTGAATTTTAACATTGAGCAAATAGAATATCAAAAAAAAAAATCCGGGAAAATCACATTGTATAAATTATATAAATTTATTTGCATTTTGCTGAAGAAATAAGTATTTGTCCCTTACCAACCAATTAAGGGTTTTCTGGCCCAACAAACCAGTACAATACGATCGTGTTGTACGAGCGGGAAGATAATTGACATGTCAATTACTTGCGGCGAAAAAGATCCGCGAGTAATGTAAGTAAACTATTTTGGGATAAGGATATCCATATCATCACAATACGTCGAAGCTTTAAATATCAACCCGCTTATTACCTTTTTGCAAATTGAAATTACCAGATGGAACAAACTCTGGCTGTCAACCGCAGCCTGAATTAGTTTAGTTAAAATGTTGCTTTTGCCTAAAATTTTATACATTCTTCAACAGGCACTGGTGTACTTGCCGGTTTGCCTGCTGGCCCGTATCAGAAGCATACTACTCTCCTTTGTTTGGCATGGCTGTAGACACAGTGTAGCGGCTACATACTTGGCTGCTCCGTGGGATGGGGGAGGACGTCCTTCCCGGATATTCAGCTGTATTATCTTGTGGGACAGTTGCTACATCTGGCGAGGTGGGGATCTGAGGAGCAATCCGGAGTTCAGGCGTTGATCATCTCCCCATTTAATCATAAGTATCGACACCCTTTCCATTTCCTCTTCTGTAGTACTGCTTTTTCTGAGGGTAATTTAAGTGACCATCCCATTCTAAGACCTTCCTAGTTTGGAGTAAGGTACGCTCATTGTACTACACTGAGGGGATTGACTTGTTTACCACACACTGGCATAATAAGGCATTTCCGGGGCTACTTAGTATGTCTCATGAAATAGGCTGTAGTGCTAAGGGTACATGGCACATTTACGAATAAGGGCCGAGGAACAGGCCTGAAACGCGTAAACGGTTATACCCATGGATGTTTTTAAATGAGTGTTTTATGACCTTATAATAAACGGAGTGCTTTTTTGTCACGATGCCTTCTGGAATCCTTCTGTACGAGTGCCAGGTATTCTCTACACTTCAAGTCTGATCCTTTGGACACCTACAGCCGGGTGTCATTCCCGTGAGCACCGTTCGTTGGAGAGGGAGGAGGCAGCCCCCGCAGCCTGGAAATCCTCAGGAGAGGCAAGGCAGACCATATGTTTGGACATTTTCGGTGAGCGCCACTCTATATACATTTTCTTTATAGTACATAGCACATTTCCCAAATTTGCTCCACTTCTGGTATTAGACCATCACCTGACAAACAAGCGGAATTTAATCTGCCGTAGTCTCAGATCTTCACATATCTCAGAATTAAACATGCAATCACATCCCAGTTTGGCCATTCATCAATAAGTTTTAACCAGTTCCCGGTCCCCCGCCTGATCCTTGCCCCACCATCTGGGCAAGTGGTTTCCAGCTTTTATGCGCTTATTTCTCTTGAGGCTAGAAGTGGATGGTTGGATGACCTTAGGAGTCATTGGGAGGGCGACTTTGGCCCCTTAACGGATAAGATTTGGGAATCATGCATCTCCTCACCTAGATATGAGGCTAACTCAACTTTCTATTCTACACAGATCCTACTACACTACCTCCAAAGTCAGTAAATTCTGTGCCGGGTATACGGATGAATGCCTGAAGTGTCATTTGTATTCTGGCACCTTTCTGCACTTGATCTGGTCCTGTCCGAGGGTGATGGGGTTTTGGGCCCAGTTCATCCGCTTTCTAAACAATGTGATGGGGTACCCAGTCTCCCTCACTCCCACTACTTGTCTAATCAGACCTGAACTCGATAGTATGAACTCTCGAGATGAGTTCACCTTTGCAACTGAGTCACTGTTCTTCGCTAGATAGGCTATTGATAAGACTTGGCTGGCACCTAGGCCCCTCTCAGTGACGAACCTCCGGAGCAAGCTAGCGGGACTGTCATCCCTAGACAGTCAGGATTCTCGTACCGAAACCCACCCATGCTTAATTCTTCTCCCTCTATAGAAACCTGCGAGATAAATAATAAGCATTGATCAACATTAAAGTTTGTACTTGTATCACTTTTATGGTTGTTATTGTGCTCCTGCTTGTTGCAGGATGTATTATTCTTTCTGTAATGTTTCATTGGTACTCTGTTGCCTTAGCTTCTACATCTTCTTTCTCAGCTGGCAATTTATAACCACAAACTTGCATTTATATCACCTTTATATATATATATATATATATAGTCACCTTTATAAAAGACTCCTGTCCACAGACTCAATTAATCAGTCAGACTCTAACCTCTACAACATGGGCAAGACCAAAGAGCCTTCTAAGGATGTCAGGGACAAGGCCATACACTGCACAAAGCTGGAAAGACTACAAAACCATAAATAAGACTCTGGGTGAGAAAGAGACAACTGTTGTTACAATAGTAAGACAATGGAAGAAATACAAAATGACTGTCAATCAACATCGATCTGGGGCACCATGCAAAATCTCACCTCGTGGGGTATCTTTTATCATGAGGAAGGTGAGAGATCAACCTAAAACTACACAGGGGAAAATTGTTAATGATCTCAAGGCAGTTGGGACCACAGTCACCAAGAAAATCATTAGTAACACATTACACCATATTGGTTTAAAATCCTGCCGTGCCTGCAAGGTCCCCATGCTCAAGAAAGGGACATGTCAGGCCCATCTGAAGTTTGCCAAAGAACACCTGGGTGATTCTTGATGATTGGGGAAGGTGCTGTGGTCAATGAGAAAAAAATAGCTTTTTGGGCTTAAACTCAACTCCCGTGTTTGGAGAATAAAAATGCTGCATACGACCCAAGAACATTGCCCCACGTCAATTGGGGAGTTGGAAACATTATGTTTTGGGGAGATGTTTCCTCAAGGCACGGACACCCCCCCCACATAAAAGGGAGAATGGATGGAGCCATGTACCGAAAAACCCCAGTGACAACCCCCTTTCCCTCTGCCAGGACATAAAAAAGGGTCAGGGCTGATTTTTCCAGCAAACAATGACCCAAAAAATACAGCCAAGGGCAAAAAAGGAATGGCACATTAAGGTCTGAAGTCCCCAGACCTTAATTCCAAAAAAAATTTATGAAGGAATTGAAGCCCCATTGCCAAGCGACAGCCACAATTCTATTGTTTTAGAGAGATCTGCAAAAGGAGGGGACCAAAATTCCCTGACGTGTGCAAACCTCCATCAACTCAAAAAAGTCTGACGCTGTGTTTCCCAAACAAGTTTTTTTTGCCACCAAGTATTAAACCTTTTTTTGCCAGAGGGACAAAACTATTTTCACGCAAAATAAAAATAAATTGATAAAATTTTAACAATGGATTTTCTGGATTTTTTGTGATTTTCTATCTCTCAATTTTAAAATTAACATACCCTTAAAAAATTTATAACATTTTAAAGTTTTTGGGCAGGGGGCAAACTTAAAAACGAAAGTGAAATACGAAATTATTCCTTTCACTGTATAAAAACTGTCTAGGGCTAAAACTCCCCTTTTTTTGCCCATAGCAACCAAAACACAGCGCCCATCTCATTTTTCAAGTGCAATAAATGAAATGAAAGGGGGGGTCTGAAATTGGGTTTCTAGGGCAACAAATGAGTGTTTGACCAGACATTTTTAACGTGGGTCTAGTACTTTCAAAACAATACACATCACAGACCTGGATTGGTTTTAGTTTTTCCCAATGGTATCCTGTTTAAACCAACTATTCCGGCAACAAGTGAACTTCATGAAGTTTATATACACTTCATACCGTTTAGCCACACCGTATCAGTGGAAGCCCATATGATGTAACCAGCTGCAACCAAATTACTAATGATCAGTGGTTAGCTTATAGTTTTTCAGGAGATACTGCTCATGAAAAGCTTGCAGCTTGGCAGGGCAACTGTACTGCATCTCTATCCCAAGAGCCTGCTAATGCAAAACTAGATAAAATTATGTAATATTAAATATAT